>CAWUFW010015833.1:0-339743 GCA_963921515.1 Calotriton arnoldi | reverse complement strand
TGGTTTTGCAGGAGGGCCACTGCCGGTGTGCTGGCTGAGGAGGTAGTCCTTTTGAGTAGGTCCCGGACCCTCCTGCGCACATCATACCACCTGTTCTGGATGTCTTCCTTTGTGCGCAAACATGGTGATTGTGCGTTCACCCTGTCGACAATCCTCGCCCACATCTTGGTTTTCTGCGACATGGGGGTCTGTTGTACCAAAGTACCAAACAACTGTGGCTCTACCCTGAGGATCTCATCTACCATGACTTCCAATTCACTGTCTAGGAACTTATGATTCTTCTTTGGGGGCATGGTGATGGCTGGTGGTGGTGATTGATGTGTGTGTGTGCAAGTGGGGGTGTGAGTGTAGGTTTAGCTGGGTGTGTGTGAGGGTGCTATTTGTAGGTGTGGTAATGGTGTGTGGCTTGTGTGATGTATGAGCTGTGAGTGTGTCTGTGGTTGCTGAGTGATGGTGTTCTGTGCTGGCAGGTCAGTGGAATTTGCAAAGGATCATGGTAGGGATTTGTGGCCTTTATGTAGGTGGAGTTGGAGGTGTGTCCTTGTTCCATTTTTTTTCCTCCCTGTATTTATTGGCGTTGTGGTTGCTTGTTTGGCCCTTTTAAAAAAAAAAAATTTCCTTGGTGTTTTTGGTGCATGTAGGAGTCGTTCTTGTGTCCGAGTAGGACGCTGCAGTTGTCTGGTGCGATCTTGTCCGACTCGTTCCCGCTGTGTGTCAGCTTGGTTTCATATGCGGCGTACGAGTCGGTCGCGGAGTATTGGGTTGCTTCGGCTGGGTTTTGTATACGTGTCGGTCGTACGGCTTGTGCTCCGGGCGAGTCGGTCGTGTTTTGCACACACAGCATCGTACTACGCGGGTCGGAGTTCGCGGGTACGTTTCGTTGGGGTTCAATCCGGGTGCGTGTCGGTCGGTTCGTTTCGCGTGATTTCCCGGCCGGATGGCTTGTTTACGTCCGGCTCGGTCGGTCGTTTTGTATTCCGTCCGAGTCGGTCGGATTTCAAATGCATTTCATCGTACTACCCGGGTCGTACGGCGCCGGTCCGAGTCGGTCGGACTAAATTCCCGTACCGAGTCGGTCGGTATTTTTTCCGGCCCGAATCGGAATCGGCCCCTTAGTCGTTATCTGTCTCAATTGAGCGGGTGGTACCAGCTTGTCACATGTGGCAGCAACAGAACATTGAGGTATCAGCATGAGGGTCTATCCTCCTAGAGTCATCTCAATGGGAACAAGGTAGGAGGGGACTGGCTGACACCATATGCTGGAAGCCAGTCCTTCTATTTGGGGGCGGGAGGATAAAATGACCTCATATGGTAACTATACTTACAAAAGGGGCAACCATCTTGAAAGCGGCAGTTTCATCATTAGACGCCACCTCGCCTCTTAAACTGCAATAAAATGGCATCACTGGCCAATGGCTGTGCTCCTCCGGATATTATTATTATTTTTTTTAGTCCTCATCTCACCAATAAGCTTATACGGGTCTTATGAAGCCGATATTTCAGTCTGTGGGCCCTCCGGCTTACCGCACTAGCTTAGGTCGCCTGACCAGTCCTGCTCGTTTTGGGACTTGGTGTAATCATAGGACAAACTATATTAATCTCAAATTACGTCCCCATCTCGTAAGAGGTAGCCAGATGTTTATCGAGCTATCCCCTTCTCCTTCATGATCCAAGCGAGCCATAGCAAATGCGGCTTTAAGCCATTCTTCACTTTTTGGGGGAAGGGAGTCTTTCCACCTTTTACATATCTCTCGCCGTGCGAGTATAATCATATATAGAAGTAGCCCGTGCTGGATCTGCGGTGCAGTCTGACAGAATAATCCATCATCCCCAAAGAGGACTAGTGACAAATTTACATCAATGTTAGCTTTGAAAATGTCTTGTAAAATGTCACCGATCCCCTTCCAAAAATTCTTTAATTCAGGACACTCAAAGAAGATATGAAGGTCATTAGCAGTTGGCAACAAACATCTAGGGCATTTTGGTGCTGGGGACGGGGCAAACTTAGCTATCTTGGCTGGGGTATAATAAAGCCTATGTATAACAAAAAAGTGGTTCTTCTTTAAGCTTGAAGGTTTAATAAATTTATATAGTACTTTCAGTGATGGCTCAAACAGGGCGTCTATACATGGTTCAAGAGGGGTTTGATTCCAAACTAGGGTAGGGGATGGGATCTCCTGATCTTCCGCTTCTAACAAATAATTATACCACACTGATATCTCCTTCTTTATTGGGTGCGTGGAGTGGCACAAACTCTCTATATCCCAATTCCCTCTTGTTTTGCCTTTTTCTGCATCAAACCAGGATACCAGTTGTAAATATTTAAATCTGGAGAACCCTGTACCAATCCTAGCCCTCAATAGTTCCCATGAATGTATCCCCCCTGGATCCAGCAGGTCAGACCAGATGTTTATGCCCGCACTCTTAATGGGTACCGCGAGGCTATCTCTAAGACAACAGGGAGTTCCAGGGGAGCCCCAAATAGGTGCTAGATCGGAATAGTATCCTATCCCCCATCTAATTCTGACTTTATACCATATTTCCAAAGCTGCCTTGAGGACCTTCAGACGTACTCTCTTGAAGTATTTTGGGGCCCCGAACTTATATAAAAACGCCTCACCTCCTCCTCCTCCCTCCATTCTTACCATTTCTCCCACCAGCATTCCCCACGCCGACTCATCCGGTTTCCCTAGCAGCATCCGAACTTCCTTAAATTGAAATGCTGCTGCGTACCAGTTTATATCAGGAAGAGCCAGCCCCCTTTTTTAATCTACGTCTCAATTTCTTCCATGACATCCTCACACCCTTGTCTCCCCAGATGAAACTCCCGATCTTACTCTGCACCTTACTGATGCACTTATATGGGAAGACCAAGGGTATTGTGGAGAACAAATACGAAAGCTTAGGAAGAATAACCATCTTTACTAAATTAACTTTCCCGTAAATAGTTAAGGGAGGTTCCTCCATCTAGCAAAGAGGCGGTCTATTTCTTTGGTTATTCTGTTCAGATTAATCTGGGGAATTTTTTCCAAATCTTTAACAATGATGATACCTAAGTATCTTAACTCATTGCTAGTTGTGCCTTTCCATTGATCTAAATTCCAACACATCACCTCAGTCTTTGATGTATTTACTAGATAACCTGACAGGGTCCCAAACCTCTCCAAAAGCTCCTCCACCCGGGGAATAACCACCTCAGGATCGTTGGTGTACAGTATTAAGTCATCAGCATACAACGCTAACTTACAGCTATAATGCTGAGACTTAAAGGGATAGATCGAATCGTCTAATCTAATAGCTTGAGCTAACGGTTCAATATAAATGTTAAACAGGAGAGGCGAAATCGGGCAACCCTGCCGGGTCCCCCTCTGGATGTTAAAACTAGGGGTCAGGAGACCGTTCAACAGAATCCGGGCAGAGGCTCCCTGATAACAGTGTCTCAGGGTTTGAGTAAAAATCGGGCCGAATCCCATTACGTCTAGTACTTCCCAAAGGTACACCCAGCAAACCCTATCAAAGGCCTTGGCCGCATCCAAGGCAATCTATGGCCAAAGGATCAGATCTTTCAATGGCCAAGTCGATATTTCCTATTAATAATTGAGTCTGTCTCTGGATGTATCTTCCAGGGACAAAGCCCTTCTGATCAATATGGATCAAGCCTGGAATCAACTTCGCCAATCTCCCCGCTAAAATGCCCATAAAGATCTTGTAATCGGCGTTCAGCAGGGAGATTGGACGATATGAATCGGCCTTTAACGGATCCTTGCCTGGTTTTAGAATCAGGACAATTGTAGCCTCCTTCCAAGACTCCGGGACTTTACCTGTGGGGCAGTACACTGAATTAAAAATGGTACCTAGTACCGGGGACAACTCCTCTACTAACAGTTTGTACACTTCATTCGGAAGCGAGTCCATACCTGCAGCCTTTTATTCCTACATTTTTTGATTTGCTCAGTTATCTCCTCTACTGTAATGGGGGCCTCTAAATTTTTACGACTCTCCTCTGACAAAGAAGGCAAAGATTTAGTCCTCAACCATGTTTGTATAATATTTGGAGATGGAGCTAAATCCTCTTTATAGAGATCCGAAAGAGAGACAGCAAACAAGTTTGCATGTCTTCAAAGCTCCTCGATTTCTCCCCTTTGCTGTTAACTATCAGTTCGGTAATATTATTCTTAGATCGATTAGTTCTTGCTTTCCAGGCCAGTAGGGCACCTGCTTTCTCCCCATATTCAAAATGTTGCATATTCTTGGTATGCCATTGTGCCCTGCATTTTATATCTAATTTCCCCCTGTAATCCTGGCTTGCATCTTCTAGGTCACTCATAACTTGTCGCAAATGCCCTTGGTCCCCATGACTTAATCTGTTCCTCTCACTCTCTAACTTGGCTATTTTTTCCTCAATTAGTTTTAGGGCCCTAGCCTCAGCTCTATTCTTAGAACATATAAGACCATGGAACCTCCCTCTCAAATTTGCCTTATAGGCATCCCAAATAAAATCCATTGTTGTGGAGCCCATATTCAAAGAGAAAAATTCTAACGTGGACTGCTTTACGGCCTGAATAATTTCGGGATTCTGAAGCATTGCCCTATTGAGCGTCCATCTTGTCTGCATTGAGCGCCCTTTACTTTGAAGTGAAAACTGCACTGGGGCATGATCTGAAAGATGGCTTGGCAAAACTGAAATTCCCTCCAGGCCACCCAGAGTGGATCTATCCATCAATATATAGTCGATTCTGGAGGAGTGACGGTGCTTTTTGCTGTAATACGTATATCCCTGTAGATCTCCCTTCTTTGCCCTCCACGCATCCACTAAGTCCAAGTCGTGTAACATGTTTACCAGTGCACGACGTACTCTAGGGCCCCGACATGATAACTCACGTTGGACCTATCTTTTGAAGGGTCCAAGAGAACATTGAAGTCTCCACCTATTATAATAGGAGGGGTTTCCATTATCAGTTTTGATTGCAACTTGCAGATGTATGTTGGATCGTCTACATTCGGGCCATAAAACGAAGCACAGACTAAATCTGAGTTTTCCAAAGCCAATTGTACGACCAACCACCTCCCAGTGTGATCCGACTGCGAATTTTTTATAGAACAGGGGGCTCCATGTTTAATCAAGATTGCTACACCCCTACTGTGGATAGTTTGCTGCGATGCAGAGTAGCATTTTATCCAGGGCACTCCCGAAAAACAGACCGACTTTCCAAAAGCTCAAATGCGTCTCCTGTAGAATACACACCTGAGCCGAGGAAAGTTCTAAATATTTTAAAATCAGCCTTTGCCTACGGGGACACCTTAACCCATTAACATTCCAGGAGGTAAAAATGATCCTACTGTCCCATTTATTTTGGTTTCCTGCCATTGAACTGCTGATCTGTTACACCATCTTGACAATATTTCCTTAAATCTAAAGTGAGATGAGGTTCATTTTTTTATTTTTTACCCACTGCTCCCCACCCAGTGCATCCAGTACACCTCCCCCTCCCATCTCCCCCAATACCACCCCTGCCCATGAGGAACCCTCCCTTCCAATAGGCGAACCTATTCGGCCCCTTTCCCCCTTAGTGTAAAAACTATATGTATATTTTAAATCCTGCTATCAGCAAACAAAATATCAAATGATATCTCCCTCTTCCTCAATGCCCTCCTTCCCCCCCGCTCAATTTTGATTTTTGCTATAAGTTCATCTGCCTCCTCGCTAGATCTAATCTGATACATATGATTCTTCCACATTACGCGTAATTGTGCAGGGAACTTTAACTGTGCCTTAGCCCCAATGCTATTCAACTCCTGCAATCTTTTCCTAACTCCCACTGTCGTGTTGCTGTCACATAGGAAATATCTGATCTTATTTGAAAGGAGAAGGGACTAGAACCATTTGAAGTTACGGTACCTTCTTTGAGGGCGGATGTCAAAATCTGCTCCTTAACTGAGTAAGTTAGGAAATTCACCAATATTTTCCTTGGCTTTTGTCTTGCAAGGTTCCTTCTGAAGGGGTCGCGATGAACCCTTTGTATTTCCCTTACTAGATCTACTTCAGACGCGTTTTTAGCACTGTCTCTTTTAGCACAGATATCACGAACCCCTTTATGTCCGATCCTTCCAATGCTTCAGGGACATTCAAAAGCCGCAAGTTGTTTCTCCTGGAGTAATTCTCCAAGCGCTCGATATCGTCTTTCAGTTCTTTATTCTGGACCGTTAATTTCGCCAGTTCCGTTGTAGTAGAATGCATGGTGTCCCTGATTTTAGGGATTTCCAGTTCAATTGCGTCTGTTCTTAATACGACTTCATCCAGCCTTTTGGCTAGTACTTCACAGGAAGCTTGAATAGCTGCCTGGTTCGCTTCATAGACTGCAAATCTATTGGTCATTTCAGCTTGGTTTGCCTCGGACACAGTAAATCTATTGGCCATTTCATCCTTCATAGCCAATAATATATCGGCCAGGGAGTGAGACGTATCTGGAGTACCTGGCGTTCCTGTTGTATCGACTGGTTTTTCCATTATTGTGTTGTCTTCAGTGGTATTGAGAGAAGTGATGTTGGAGGCCTTAAGGGATTTCAGAGACACATCTGGAGGATCGTCTATGACTAAGACTGAATATCTGTTTGATAAGCTCACTGATGGATGCGTACTTAATATCCCATCAGAGGCTATACCAGGCACTTTCACAACATTGCCCATCCCCCTATTGAAGAGCTTACAGAGCTGGATGTTTCTGCCAATAGACTGCCCTGACCCACGTTCTTAGATATATCACCTACTGAGGCTGTAGAGGTAGACATGACTTTATAGTAAGTTTTAAGCGAGGGTGTAATTTTAACCTTAGAGGGAACGACCCTCTTACCCCTTCCTTTTACCTTACTAACGTCAGCTTCTTTGCCTTTTAGGTTGACACCATCTTCCGTGAGAGGTCTCTTATGCCTACGCTGTCGCGTGGATGTTTTTACCTCAGAAATTCCTGAAGAGGTTTGTGGAAACAGACTGGGTTTGATAATGTCGTGATTAAATGAGTGGGCAACTCTTGTTCGTAGAGTATATCTATTTATTTTTTGTGGGTGTAGGAAGGTGGAATCTGACTATATGGTTGCCCCCACTTTTTTATGGTGTTTTGCTGGTTTATGACTTAGTTGGACTGGGATCCTGCTATTCAGGGCCCCAGTCTATCTGCTTTCTCTGTAAAATGGATTCCATGTGCCTTAGGCACATCTCTGATTGGGATCTGGAGTGCCCTTATAAGTCCCTAGTATATGGTATACTATGTACCAAGGGCATAGGTACCTCAGAGGCCTGCCAGGGGCTGCAGCATGTATTATGCCACCCTGGAAGGCCATCCAAACTGACACCACAGGTCTGCTACTGCAGCCTGGGTAAGGTGGTGCATGCACTCCTTACTGTGATATAGGTTACCTATATCACGAAATACATACACACCTAGAAACCTATAAGTCACTCCTAAGGCAGGCCTTATCAATCCTAAAGGCAGAGTGCATGGTTCCTATGTGAGAGGGTGCCCCTGCATGAGCAGGGCCCCTCTGCAGCATTCGGAGACCATCTCTGATGCTGTTTGTAGTGCAGCCTGACCATATACTCTTAAGCGCATTATATCCTCGCGGTAAAATGCTAACTTTGGAATGGCTGCACCTAAACATGTCGTGTTTGGTGTCAAACATCTTGGAATACTACCCCCGCCAATCCTGGCGGCGGGGGTAGCATTCCACCCTTCTAGAGGGAAAGACATGTTAACTCTGGCTTACCCGGTAACTTCTTTCTGAAGCCCTGGCATCACAAAATGGTTGCTGCTGCCACAGACACAAGTCTGGCCTCCTGCTGCTGGACGAAACTCCGGCAGGGGAGGCCTGGACAATAGGTTTCCTGTTGCAGGGAGGTGTGACCACCTCCCCAGACAGGATAATGTGTATTGGGGCTGGGTGGGTGCACTCTTAGAGTGCTTTGAAGTCCTGCACTGGGGGAGCAAAAGGCTCCTCTGTGCATATGCCAGTTCAAACCAGCTCAGGGGCTACCTGCCCCTGCTCTGGCGCGAAACTGGACAAAGGGAAGTGGGTGTAGCCACCCCTCCCTTGACCCTCCCATAGGTGGGGTCATAGAGTTAGTCCCTCCCTGTTTTACTAGTTAAAATGGGGAACCCTTGCCACAGCAAAGATTATACCTGGACGAAACTCTGAAACAGAATCCTGGACCTTCGACGCTCTACTCACGATTAGAGGACTGAAGAATCTCCCTTGGGGTCAAGGAGTGACTCCCTGCTTGGCAGGCACCAAAGAAGCATCTGTCCGGTTCGCATCACTGAAGCTCCCGTCGGACGCCGAAGTCATCGCATCACCGGAGGTGGATTCTCAGACTTCCCCGAGGCTACCCTGAGTCCCCAGCAAAGCTGAGGCCCGTGGCTATTGTGGGTGACTTGAGACCGTGACCCCTGGACACCGAGCACATTTGCAAGTGCACCATCTTCTGGGTCTCCCAAGAAGTCGTGCTTTGGGCTTCGAGTAGCCCTAGCCTCCAGCACCACCTGCACCGAAGATCACTGGCCCCCACTCCACGAGTGTCCTGTAAGCCAGCTCCACGTGCGGCGTCATGAGGCTCCTTCGCGGTCGCTAGCCCGTTGGCTAGTAGCCCTTAACGAAGGCCAATCTTTTCTTTACTTGGCAGTCTGGTTGCTCCAGGCCTGCCCTCACTTACCCTCGCTGGGTGAGTTCCCCAGACCTTGCTGGTCTGCATCATCGACGATCTACATCTTACTCGAGACTTGCCGTTGCCAAGGCTTGTTGGGTCCAATCTGGTCGCCGACACCTCTGCACTCGACAAACATCGAGCAACAGCCCGAATCCTGCTCCTAGTCGCCGGCAACGCCTCCCGGACCTCGTGGCTGAAGAGTCAAGATGATCGTCATCGAACCTGAAGCACTCGACATCGGTGGGCATCTGTCCATCACCGCCCCGGTCACTGGCTAGTGACCCAGACTCTGTCCCCTCTGCTTTCAGGTTCTTCAGAACTCCGATCCACTCTTGGATCCACCCGGACACTTTTCTCCTGGTCGCCAGCAGCACTTTGCAGCAGATCGCCATAAGAAACGACGACGAAACCCGACCCCGAAAGGCACCTATGCACCCGGTTTCCCTGGGTGAGGTAACACGAGTACTCCGGTGCTCCCGTGGGTAGAGACTCTTCAAAGTCCTAGATCTCAAAGGGTTTTGTCCTAGTCCTCTTTTAAGTGTCCCTTTCCTCTATTTTCCCGATCCCGACTTTCTCCATAGAAGTTAACGGCGTATCGCGGTTGTGTATTTACACTGCACGCGTCTCCCGTGGGTCCCCTGTGTCACTACCTTGGGTGGTTCCTTGTGGTCCAAGCCCTTCTAGAGGCTCTAGGCCTAGTGTCTAGTTCAGTCGTGGTCCGCATACCACTTTATTGGTATATGGTTTGGTACGCCCCTAGGGCCCAAACGTGTATTTGTGCTATTACTGTGATTTAAGATCTTATAACCTATGTACTTCGAACTCTAGCCTCATAAAGAGACTAGAGGGGTGTGTTTAGTAATAAATACATATATTTTGAATATATACCTGGTGTGGTGCTCTTTCATTTGGTCACTCAAGAGATTATAGACTGGTAAAACAAGCTGCTTTACATTCCTTCAAGACTTAGCCTGAAGGCTGCTCTCCATAGCTACCACTAGGATAGCTTTCAATAAGGTTGTCTTTAACCTACCTACCATAAGAGTCGATTTGGACTGGTGCACGGTGCCCACTATAATTAGTGGACAGCATATGCCAGGCCAACTTCTCACATTGGTGTGCAGCGTGTGGGATTCCAGCTTGTTATTGTTTTACCAGATAATCTCAATTGAATTGATCAACTGAAAACCACTAAAGGTACCTAAGGTACATATAATTTAAGCTTAGAATATCAGTAAGTTCTACTGAACTTAGAGTTGTGTGTTAAGGGATAGCACAACCCTTTCTACAACTCAAGAGAGTTTAGTAGGCCACACTAGAGTAGGTAGTGCATACACCACACCACACTAGTAATGTCTTTAAAAGCAGGATCCAAAGATGCCCTGCAGGAAGCCATTGAGCTTCCCCCTCCAAGTATGACACACTCCCATTCTTGGAACTGAGAGCTTTGTGTAACGTGAGGAAATTAAGGACAGGCCAAAGTCCCACCACCCAACACCTCCAGGAGTTGTTGGTGGCTTATGATCTTAGTAAGTCCTCAGAGACTGAAGGGGTAGGAGCAGAGGGTGGGCCAGCAGATGAGGAAGGGGCCAGGGGTACTACTACCCCCAGCCCCCCTCTGAAACTGACCAGGAGGGTGACAATGACCCTGACCTGGAAAACCCAATCCCTTCTGGGGAAGATGAAGATGAGGATCTAGAGAACCACACCTTTGTCCCCCAGGAAGGATTATGAGTGTGCTCAGAAAGTCTAGGTCTCCTTCTCAGGAGTCTAACCACTCTGGCACCTCAATAGGGAGCTCTGTTTCTTCTCACAGGAGGGAATCCTCTCATGAGAGAAGAAAGAGACTGGTCCAGTATGAGGAAACTCAACTAGAGATCAGGAAGAAGCAATTGGCTTTAGATAGAGAATCCATAGATCTCCTTAGAGAGAGAAGAAAGTTGGGACTAGAGTCCCATGGTGGCAGCAATATCCCTAGAGATAGGGACAGGTCTTATGACCATAGAAACCTAAACAAGATTGTCCCTCCCTACCAGAGTGGGGATGACATCCACAAATGGATAACTGCACTGGAGAGGGCCTGTAAAGTTCAGAAGGTCCCCCAGAGGCAGTGGGCAGCAATCTTGTGGCTCTCCTTTGCAGACAAAGGTAGAGACAAGCTCCTCACTGTAAGAGAAGAGGATGCTGACAATTACACAGTCTTGAAGAGTGCTCTGATAGATGGGTTTGGCCTAACCACTGAACAGTATAGGTTGAAGTTCAGAGACACCCAAAAAGCTCAGACTCAAGACTGGGTTGATTTTGTAGATTGTGCTACAAAGGCTCTGGAAGGTTGGATACATGGCAACAAAGTGCATGACTTTTTAGGATTGTACAATTTGATTATGAGGGAGCAGATCCTTAATAATTGTCAAAACCAGCTTTTGCACCAGTATCTGGTGGACTCTGATCTGACCTCTCCCCAAGAATTGGGAAAGAAGGCAGACAAATGGGTCAGAACCAGAGTAAAAACTAGAAATCAGGGTGGTGACCAGAAGAAAGATTCTACTAAGTCCCAAGAGAAAGGTGGGGATAAATCTAAGGATAAGTCCCCTACAGGGCCCCAAAATTCCTCTTCTGGGGTGGGTCCCAAACTCCTTCCTCTCCTGAAAAGAAACCATATTGCCATGTCTGTAAAAAGCCTGGGCACTGGAAAACTGATCCCAGTTGCCCCAGGATTGGCAATAAAGAAAATGTTCCTCCCACAACTACTACCACCCCTCCTGGTACTACCAGTAGTAATCCTCCAGTTGGGAGTAGTGCACCCAAAAAGTTGGGTGCTTTTGCAAGAGGAACAGAGGTGGGCCCTAGTTTAGACAGGGACCCCTCAACAGACTCCTCTGACTCTGATGGTGGTATAGGATTTGCCACCTTTACCATGGGTCCCATAGCATTGGGCAGGTACAGACTGGAGCCAATGATTAATGGTCAGAAAGCTGTGGCATTTAGGGACACAGGGGCTAGTGTCACCATGGTGGCAGGGAAACTAGTCCCCCTCACCAGCTTTTACCTGAGTTTAAATACCAGGTGACCAACATTGATGGTGTCAGAACAGATCACCCCATGGCCATAGTCAATCTCAGCTGGGAGGGGGTCACAGGCCCAAAAAGAGTGGCAGTGTCCCCAACCCTACCTGTAGATTGCCTGATGGGCAATGATTTGGAAATTTCAGCCTGGGCTGAAGTTGAACACCAAACCCATCTTAGGATGTTGGGCGTCCCTGCAAAGGTTAGTGGGGCTGTGATGGCCACAGCCCCAGCCCAAGACTTTGGAGAGATGGAGCCTGAAAGAATGGCCCACTCTCCCCCAAAAGAGAGCAAAAGGGTTGAAGAAAAGTCTTCTTCCCCCAGACAGTAGGTAAGGGTCAGCCTCCTCAGGGAACTGACCCTACCCCTAGTGAAGGAACTGCCACAGAGGTAGTCAGGCCTGGCCTGGCCACACCCCTGATGGCAGAGGACCCTTCCACGGTGGTACCCAGTCTGGAGCAGGTAACCTGCCCTCTCTACCCTGCCTCAGTCAGCCCAGGGCTGCAGAGGTCAGGGAGGTCAGTGGACCCCCGGGCCCCCTGTCCAGAGGAAGCCCCCATCAGCAGATTAGGGGCAGCCAGTCTAGTAGCATTAGCCAGGTGAAAATTCCTCTACACACTGAGGGATCCCCCATACCTTTATGTAGGGACCTCCCCCAGAAGGACTCTGGTAGGCAAGGGCAAACCTGGGACCAGAAGGTTCCAAACCTGCCATGTCCCTCCAGTGTTCCATCCAAAGGGACCCAACCCCCAGCTGTAGGCAGCCAAAGGTTGACCCTTAGAGCAAAGTGCAACTCAGTCATGGAAAGACAGGCATACATGGTGACCAGTGATCTGAGGAAACTGAGGCCAACATTCCTAGGGCCTCACTTCCCTACTCAGACACCTCACCAGCCTTGTACTTTACCTAAGCACACCAGAGGTAGTGATTCCCCATGGTGGAGACCCTCTCATACCCTTAGGGTGAGGGATTGCTTAGTGGACCATAACATAGGGGGCAACCATGCTAGTGCAGGTGCTTCCTTATATGGCCACTTAGTCAATATAGGCTCAACTGGCCAAGGTTAGCCTTATCTCCTTTCGTTTGGGGGTTATGTAGGAAGGTGGAATCTGACTATATGGTTGCCCCCACTTTTTTTATGGTGTTTTGCTGGTTTATGACTTAGTTGGACTGGGATCCTGCTATTCAGGGCCCCAGTCTATCTGCTTTCTCTGTAAAATGGATTCCATGTGCCTTAGGCACATCTCTGATTGGGATCTGGAGTGCCCTTATAAGTCCCTAGTATATGGTATACTATGTACCAAGGGCATAGGTACCTCAGAGGCCTGCCAGGGGCTGCAGCATGTATTATGCCACCCCTGGAAGGCCATCCAAACTGACACCACAGGTCTGCTACTGCAGCCTGGGTAAGGTGGTGCATGCACTCCTTACTGTGATATAGGTTACCTATATCACGAAATACATACACACCTAGAAACCTATAAGTCACTCCTAAGGCAGGCCTTATCAATCCTAAAGGCAGAGTGCATGGTTCCTATGTGAGAGGGTGCCCCTGCATGAGCAGGGCCCCTCTGCAGCGTTCGGAGACCATCTCTGATGCTGTTTGTAGTGCAGCCTGACCATATACTCTTAAGCGCATTATATCCTCGCGGTAAAATGCTAACTTTGGAATGGCTGCACCTAAACATGTCGTGTTTGGTGTCAAACATCTTGGAATACTACCCCCCGCCAATCCTGGCGGCGGGGGTAGCATTCCACCCTTCTAGAGGGAAAGACATGTTAACTCTGGCTTACCCGGTAACTTCTTTCTGAAGCCCTGGCATCACAAAATGGATGCTGCTGCCACAGACACAAGTCTGGCCTCCTGCTGCTGGACGAAACTCCGGCAGGGGAGGCCTGGACAATAGGTTTCCTGTTGCAGGGAGGTGTGACCACCTCCCCAGACAGGATAATGTGTATTGGGGCTGGGTGGGTGCACTCTTAGAGTGCTTTGAAGTCCTGCACTGGGGGAGCAAAAGGCTCCTCTGTGCATATGCCAGTTCAAACCAGCTCAGGGGCTACCTGCCCCGGCTCTGGCGCGAAACTGGACAAAGGGAAGTGGGTGTAGCCACCCCCTCCCTTGACCCTCCCATAGGTGGGGTCATAGAGTTAGTCCCTCCCTGTTTTACTAGTTAAAATGGGGAACCCTTGCCACAGCAAGATTATACCTGGACGAAACTCTGAAACAGAATCCTGGACCTTCGACGCTCTACTCACGATTAGAGGACTGAAGAATCTCCCTTGGGGTCAAGGAGTGACTCCCCTGCTTCGCAGGCACCAAAGAAGCATCTGTCCGGTTCGCATCACTGAAGCTCCCGTCGGACGCCGAAGTCATCGCATCACCAGAGGTGGATTCTCAGACTTCCCTGAGGCTACCCTGAGTCCCCAGCAAAGCTGAGGCCCGTGGCTATCGTGGGTGACTTGAGACCGTGACCCCTGGACACCGAGCACATTTGCAAGTGCACCATCTTCTGGGTCTCCCAAGAAGTCATGCTTTGGGCTTCGAGTAGCCCTAGCCTCCAGCACCACCTGCACCGAAGATCACTGGCCCCCACTCCACGAGTGTCCTGTAAGCCAGCTCCACGTGCGGCGTCACGAGGCTCCTTCGCGGTCGCTAGCCCGTTGGCTAGTAGCCCTTAACGAAGGCCAATCTTTTCTTTACTTGGCAGTCTGGTTGCTCCAGGCCTGCCCTCACTTACCCTCGCTGGGTGAGTTCCCCAGACCTTGCTGGTCTGCATCATTGACGATCTACATCTTACTCGAGACTTGCCGTTGTCAAGGCTTGTTGGGTCCAATCTGGTCGCCGACACCTCTGCACTCGACAGACATCGAGCAACAGCCCGAATCCTGCTCCTGGTTGCCGACAACGCCTCCCGGACCTCGTGGCTGAAGAGTCAAGACGACCGTCATCGAACCTGAAGCACTCGACATCGGTGGGCATCTGTCCATCACCGCCCGGTCACTGGCTAGTGACCCAGACTCTGTCCCCTCTGCTTTCAGGTTCTTCAGAACTCCGATCCACTCTTGGATCCACCCGGACACTTTTCTCCTGGTCGCCAGCAGCACTTTGCAGCAGATCGCCATAAGAAACGACGACGAAACCCGACCCCGAAAGGCACCTATGCACCCGGTTTCCCTGGGTGAGGTAACACGAGTACTCCGGTGCTCCCGTGGGTAGAGACTCTTCAAAGTCCTAGATCTCAAAGGGTTTTGTCCTAGTCCTCTTTAAGTGTCCCTTTCCTCTATTTTCCCGATCCCGACTTTCTCCATAGAAGTTAACGGCGTATCGCGGTTGTGTATTTACACTGCACGCGTCTCCCGTGGGTCCCCTGTGTCACTACCTTGGGTGGTTCCTTGTGGTCCAAGCCCTTCTAGAGGCTCTAGGCCTAGGGTCTAGTTCAGTCGTGGTCCGCATACCACTTTATTGGTATATGGTTTGGTACGCCCCTAGGGCCCAAACGTGTATTTGTGCTATTACTGTGATTTAAGATCTTATAACCTATGTATTTCGAACTCTAGCCTCATAAAGAGACTAGAGGGGTGTGTTTAGTAATAAATACATATATTTTGAATATATACCTGGTGTGGTGCTCTTTCATTTGGTCACTCAAGAGATTATAGACTGGTAAAACAAGCTGCTTTACATTCCTTCAAGACTTAGCCTGAAGGCTGCTCTCCATAGCTACCACTAGGATAGCTTTCAATAAGGTTGTCTTTAACCTACCTACCATAAGAGTCGATTTGGACTGGTGCACGGTGCCCACTATAATTAGTGGACAGCATATGCCAGGCCAACTTCTCACAGTGGGTGATTATCTACTACCACAGGCCCACCTAACTTGCCAGCTTCTCCTGTCTCCATACACTTTCCTTGTGTCTCACCCTGTGCCTCTCTTACCTGGACTTTCTTCTCAGTTTGAAGATTATATAGGCCAAGCGCCGGGGGTATTAAGGCTTCATTTTTAGTGTCTCCCGTAAGAAAGAAGAATTTCTTCTTACCTTCGTTACCGCACTTAGAATATGCGTCCTCCAAAGCTTTGTGACTCCAGACTCGGCGACACCCTACCTGAAGGTCTGCAACTACTCCTGGAACACTGCAAACACGGGAGTTGGAGGCACGCATATGCTAGTACTGGCTCTGCCTCCCGCGACTCGGAACAGGAAAAGTGCTGAATCGCGCCTCCACCGAGTCCGAGCTGCCTCCTCCCAGCGCCAGCCACTAACCACGCCGACTGCTCCACTCTCCCTACCGCCGATATCAGTGTGACCGAGCCTGGAGGAAATCAGCTCCAGTCGCATTTCCTCAGGTACAGGGGGGGGGGTCAAAAAAAGAAAGAGAGGGAGAGGAAAACTCCTCTAGCAGGGATCCATAGCTATTTGATAGAACCCAAGGGGGAGCCGAGCCGCGGCCGTTTAGCTAGCGGCCGCCATGTTCCTCAGCCCACCACAAACTACCCTCCAGATATTTTTAAGATTAATCATTAGTGACATTCCTCGGTTTTATTAATATTCTGGGGTACTATTAAAAATGGTTGCTGCCTTCTAACCCTATGCATGTGTGGCACCTTTTTTATGAATGTGAGTGTAAACAATTTGTGCAGTAACAACATAACATTTCAGAGGGGGTGGAGGGTGGTGTGCAAGGTATTGGTGTGTGTGTGTATCCCCACACATACAAAGATGTAGGAGAATAGAGAAACATACAACACAGGTAGTGTGTGGCACACGCTTTGTTTTTAAAAATTGCCCTCACCCACAAATTGTGGCATGCATCATCATTGGCTTGCTAATAATATCCCTGCGCAGACCAATGCCTTGGATGGAGCAATGGGAGGGGGGGAGACAATACAGACAAGTAATTGTAGGGATCAAGAAAGAAATATAGTGCTGCGATTAGGTTAAAACTGGCTCAGGAATATCTGCTATATGTTTTATTCCTGGACTTCCTGATCAGGATTAAAAAGTATATAGGATGGGAGTGTCGGGGCGGGTTAGTAGCCCCACACCCCTCTTACCTACATGTTTCAGCCAATTGGATTTAGCCCAATAAGGGTCTTCTGGCTTTCGTCAGGACCTTAGATCCCCTATTTCCCCATCTTCTACCTTCCTTAACCGGTCGATTTAGGCCTGACCCATTCCGGTCTGGGGGCTTGTGTACACACTGCGGTAATACCTGAAATGTAATTTATCACTCAGGACCACAACATATTTACATATATGAGAGATTAGATTCTATAAATGACACAAGACAAAACACAATACATATGCTACATAAGAAACGTGACACAGCCACATACTCCTTGTTTCCCTTTGTGCACCACATTGTGGTGGTGGGTTTCTAGTCACCTAGTTATAGTATTTCCGCTAAGTGACCCTACAAACCTAGTTTTGTGTGATTGTGTGTGTGTATCCCTTCATAATAGACAGTCGTCAGAACTCTCTTCCTTTCACGACCCGGTGAAAGACAGTGGGAAATGACTCTGAAGCCTTCTACTCAAGCAATATGTAACACAACAAACACTCACTGAGAGTCCTTGTTTAGGAAGATTTTACAACTGTTTCAGGGCCATCATTTATGGGGCTACAGGTGTCACAATTTCAACTGCTGCATTTTTTTGTGGATCGATGCCTACCTGTTTGGCCAGTCACACTCTGAGATTACCTGTAAGACTTTTCCTGAGACTATGGTATGGGCAGGACATCATAAAGAGGCACATGAGGTCTACCACCTACCTCGGAAAAAGCAAAGAAGTAAATGGCAGGTTTTCTCCAGAGCAGTAACTGGGGACCAAGGTGCAGTTAGGAGGCATGAGATCAAAAGTCAAAATTACAAATTTTTTGTTCATTATTAATAGCACAGAAGCAATGTTTCACTTAGCTTCACACTAGGTTATGTTCAACACATCTAAATGCAGACAATCTAGCTGACCCAGGCATGTAGGTGGGCTACATACATATTTAACTATATAGGACAATCCAGGGGTATAAAATGGAGTCCCACTGTAGAATTGATGAGGCGCCCCTGAAACTTGAGTATCTTACAGACATTCATATGCTTTAGGCTCAATGGGGGACCCTTGAAGGGAGAGGGCCCCCCTGCATCCCATGGCCTGCAGGGACCTAAGTTACAGCGGTGGAGTACTGAAGGCAGGTGTAATAGTAATGCTGTTGGAAATTAGATTACTGGTTGAGGGGGTGAAATCCTACTCAAGCAGCAACCACAATTCTTTTCAGTGTGAAAAACAAGCAAACCCCAAATTAACCTCTGCTTAACCCTCTGGTAGCTTGGCACAAAAGCAATCAGGCTTAACGTAGAGGCCATGTGTATTTATGCAGCACTTCAAACAGTAATAAAGTGAAAACACAAGACAAGAAAAATCCCACATCAATTTCCATAATAGAGTAAAATTTAATACATTATTTGTGACTATAACAGCAAAAATCCAATTAGTACAACCGGAGATATGCATCTTAAAGATTTAAGTAAAAAATAGTGTCTACAAGCACAAAGCGCTAACTGTGGTCATCTGGTCGCACCGGACCAGGACAAAGTCACAAGTTCAGGTCGACCACAATGGAGCATGGGCTGGGTTCAGGGACCAAGTTTGTCATGCTGAACAAAGTACCCTAAATCCAGGTTTGTGGAGCGTTACAAGATCCAGTGTTGTGGATGCGTTACACAGCGGCAGTTCAGAGGAAGTGGCAGTGCTGCAATGTGGATCCCTGCCTTGTTGTCGAGGATGCCATAGACAAGGAACTTGCAATGCGAAGTCCTGCGTCAAGGATGGGTCATGCAGCAGCACTTCTGAGGAAACTGCAGTGCAGCGATGCGAAGTCCTGCGTCGTCGTAAAAGTGCGCCATCGACGAGGATTGTGATGCAAAGGCCTGCGTTCAGGATGAGTGACGTTTCTGTGGAAGCTGTGGGGCCATGATGAGAGGTCCTGCTTTGGGGATGCATCTCGCAATGACAATTTTGATGCAGCTGAGAGGAGATGTGTTGCGTTGCATCGGTTCTGCTCACAGGACCACAGCTGGGCTGGCAGAGCACTTTCAGGGCCACTTCCAAGGGTCCAGGACTAGGGTGGCGCAACCTAGATGCAAAACCCTCAACAGGAAGAGTCAGGCTGCTGGATTCAATGTGGTTGGAGCCTTTCCTGTCCCAGAGGCTCTGTTCAGGAGGCCAGCCAACTAGCCCTTGGAGTCCCTCTGGTGGTCCCGGCTTCAAGATGCAGGTCCAGTCCTTCTCACTTAGGGAGCAGGGAAGTAGGGCAGCAGAGTAGCAATCCTTCTTGCAGAGCAACACAGCAGTGTTTCTGAGTCTTGCACAGGTTCAGAGGAATACTAAATAGTTGGATCTGAGGGTCGATTATGTACACCTGGTGCCCACTTTGAAGTAGGTTCTGGAGGTTTCCACTCCTCAGAGGTGTTTAGAATTTCCTGTCTCCCTGCTCTGACCCCAGCTTGTCTGGGGACAAACAAGACTAATGTCAAAATCTTTGTGAGCATGCTAAGGCAGGGGCTATGTGATGTGCAAGTGTGGTAGGTGACAGCTCATCCCCTCATCAAGTCAAAGATGACCCATCCTACCAGCACTTATTCCCCTTTGTGGATCACTGACAGAAAATCGACAGTCAGAATATCGAGGTACAAAAATATCGTCGCAAAAATATCGATGTCCAGAATATCGAAGTCCTATCTACATAATGGTAAGTACAAAAATATCGAAAAAACAATATCGTTGTTAAAAATATCGTTGTTAAAAATATCGTTTTTTTAATGTTAAAAAAATAATATAAAATAAAGTAAATAATACATATAATTAAAATAAACATAGTTAAAATTATTAGAAATTTTTAAAATGATAAGTAATACATATAATGTAAAAATAAATTAAACATATATGTCTAAAATATAATATATATACTTACTTAATAATATTTATAAATAATTATTTTAATAACTTATAAATTGTTAAAAAACATACAAAATTATAAATACATATATACACATACACCAATAATATAAATTAAAAACAAAAAACATATATAATAAATTAAAATATTAATTTTGTTTGAATCTTTTTAAAATACATTTTACACTACATTAACTAAAACAGTAGAGAAAATATTGGATAGCGGAGGGGATACAATTACTATTCCCACTCCAGAGAGTGCAACAGTAGGGAAAGTGTTGGATAGCGGAGGGGTAAAAATTACTATTCCCACTCCAGTAAGTGCAACAGTAGGGAAAGTGTAGGATAGCTTAAGGGTAAAAAATTACTATTCCCACTCCAGAGACTGCAACAGTAGGGAAAGTGTTGGATAGCGTAGGGGTAAAAATTACTATTCCCACTCCAATGAGTGCAACAGTAGGGAAAGTGTTGGATAGCGAAGGGGTAAAAATTACTATTCCCACTCCAGAGAGTGCAACAGTAGGGAAAGTGTTGGATAGCGTAGGGGTAAAAATTACTATTCCCACTCCTGAGAGTGCAACAGTAGGGAAAGTGTTGGATTGCGGAGGGGAAAAAATTACTATTCCCACTCCAGAGAGTGCAACAGTAGGGAAAGTGTTGGATAGCGGAGGGGTAAAAATTACTATTCCCACTCCAGTGAGTGCAACAGTAGGGAAAGTTTTGGATAGCGGAGGGGAAAAAATTACTATTCCCACTCCAGTGAGTGCAAGAGTAGGGAAAGAGTTGGATAGCGTAGGGGTAAAAATTACTATTCCCACTCCAGAGAGTGCAACAGTAGGAAAAGTGTTGGATAGCGGAGGGGAAAAAATTAATATTCCCACTCCAGTGAGTGCAACAGTAGGGAAAGTGTTGGATTGCGGAGGGGTGAAAATTACTATTCCCACTCCAGTGAATGCAACAGTAGGGAAAGTGTTGGATAGCAGAGGGTTAAAATTAACATACTTATCAATTAAATAATTATTATAATTAAATAACCAATTAATAATTAATTAATAATAAATTAATTATAAATACTAATAAATAAATATTAATAATTACTTTATTATAATTAGAATACTTCCCACCCTATTCCCCTATAAACCCACAACCCGCTCCTAAAAAAACACAATTAATATAATTATCAATTAATTAATTCATAAAAATTAATAGCCAATTAATAATTAATTAATAATAAATTAATTATATAAATAAAAATTAATATTGACCTTTTTTATAATTAAATTATTTCCCACCCTATTCCCCTATAAACCCACAACCCACTCCTAAAAAAAAGAGCACAATTAATATAATTATCTATTAATTAATTAATATTAATTAATAACCAATTAATAATTCATTAATAATAAATTAATTTTAAATAATAATACATAAAAATTAATAATTATTTTTATAATTAAATTACTTCCCACCCTATTCCCCTATAAACCCACAACCCGCTCCTAAAAAATAACACAATTAATATAATTATCTATTAATTAATTAATATTAATTAATAACCAATTAATAATTAATTAATTATAAATTAATTATAAATAATAATAAATAAAAAATAATCATTATTTTTGATAATTAAATTACTTCCCACCCTCTTCCCCTATAAACCCACAACCCGCTCCTAAAAAAATAACACAATTAATATAATGATCTATTAATTAACTAACATTAATTAATAACAATTAATAATTAATTAATAATTAATTAATTATAAATAATAAAAAAGAAAAATTAATAATTACTTTATTATAATTAAATTACTTCCCACCCTATTCCCCTATAAACCCACAACCCGCTACAGAACTAAAATACACAAAAATTAATTTTCATAAAAGTAATTACTGCTAAAAATGTAAGACATACATTAAAAAAAGAAACTACACTTATACCAACAAATTACATGACATACTTTTTAACACACATACTAAAATACAGAACACTAATATAAATATCGATATTATTAACAACGATATTTTTACAAATGATATTACTGTCTTCGATATTAAAAAAAAGTTATTTCTTACCTTACTATATTCTGTGCTACGATATACTTGCTGTCGATATTCTTGTACCTCGATATTTCAAACTCGATATTGTTGTAGTTCGAAATAAACAACTCGATATTCTGTCTGTACACCCCTCTTTGTCTCACTGTCTGGGAGCAAAACACCAAGACCAACTGCCAAGTACACATAGTCATGTGATCCAGTATACAGTCTGCAGGAACCAAATGGCTGAGATAAGAAAACACCAACTTTCTAAAAGTGCAGTTTTCAAAATGATGACTTTACAATTAAAGATGGTTATAAATTACAATTCCTTAAACATCAAACTGGACATTCCTACCTGCTCCCAATTGAAAGTTATCAGTTATTAAGTGTAATAAGTTAACCCAATATAATCCTATGGGAGTGGTAGGCCTTGCAGTAGTGAAAAACGAATTTAATAGTACTGCAGTACATGTCCAATTTATTAAATACACTGCACCCTTCCCTTTGAGCTGACTAACATGCATAAAAAAGGAAGGTTTAAGCCTGATAAAAAGGTTTATTTTGACAGGTTGATATGGCATTTTAAAACTGCCCACACTGGCTGAAATGGCAGGCCTGAAGCATGTTTAAGTGGCTACTTAAGTGGGTGGCAAAATAAGTGCTGCAGGCCCCCTAATAGCATTTAATTTACAGGTTCTGGGTACACATAGTACCACTTTGCTAGGAACTTACAAGTAAATCATATGTGCCAATTTAGGGTAAGTAAATTTTACCATGTTTAGAAGAGAGAGGGCATGCACATTAGCACTGGTTATCAGTGGTAAGGTGCACAGTGTCCTAAGGCTAACAAAAACAAGATTAGCAAAATTGGTGGAGAAAGGCAAAAGTTTGGGGAAAACTTCCCTACAGCTAACAGGTCAAACAATTACTGCACTGGTACACTGTCTGATCTACAGTGAAAAACATTCAGAAAGTCTGTAACTAATCGTTCAGTGAGACACATTTTTACAAATTGGTGCAGGTGTGTTCTGAAGAACTTGGTCCTACACAAGCAGAGTTCATGACAAGTGATCACTGGGAATGGTATGTGAGAATGCTCATGATCTGGAGTGAGAGTGTCCCAATCCCTCTGACATTTATTCAGCAGCTCTTAGAGAACAAGTGGGCGGGGGTGTGATCAGGACCTATTAAGGAGCTTGTGGTTGTATGGTCTGGCCTATGAGCAAGCACACAAAGTGCAGACACAGGTCTTTAATGATGGGGTTACCATAAAAAGGGAAGAGCTGGGCTTGCCAGGTAGGTCGCTCCCCCACCACACAGCTCCGCCTGTGTTGTCTGCCCGCTGCTTCTGCAGGTAAGATCGCCCCTCAGCTGCGGCCCCGGTGCCCGCACTTCTTGCTTCCCCCCTTTTTTTCCTTCTGTGCCCCTCGCTGCCCCATTTACGTTGTGCCCGTGATTTTGTCTGTTTTTATCCCCTTTTTCCTTCTGTGCCCCTCGCTGCCCCATTTACGTTGTGCCCGTGATTTTGTCTGTTTTTATCCCCTTTTTCCTTCTGTGCCCCTCGCTGCCCCATTTACGTTGTACCCGTGATTTTGTCTGTTTTTATCCCCTTTTTCCTTCTGTGCCCCTCGCTGCCCCATTTACGTTGTGCCCGTGATTTTGTCTGTTTTTATCCCCTTTTTCCTTCTGTGCCCCTCGCTGCCCCATTTACGTTGTGCCCGTGATTTTGTCTGTTTTTATCCCCTTTTTCCTTCTGTGCCCCTCGCTGCCCCATTTACGTTGTGCCCGTGATTTTGTCTGTTTTTATCCCCTTTTTCCTTCTGTGCCCCTCGCTGCCCCATTTACGTTGTGCCCGTGATTTTGTCTGTTTTTATCCCCTTTTTCCTTCTGTGCCCCTCGCTGCCCCATTTACGTTGTGCCCGTGATTTTGTCTGTTTTTATCCCCTTTTTCCTTCTGTGCCCTCGCTGCCCCATTTACGTTGTACCCGTGATTTTGTCTGTTTTTATCCCCTTTTTCCTTCTGTGCCCCTCGCTGCCCCATTTACGTTGTACCCGTGATTTTGTCTGTTTTTATCCCCTTTTTCCTTCTGTGCCCCTCGCTGCCCCATTTACGTTGTGCCCGTGATTTTGTCTGTTTTTATCCCCTTTTTCCTTCTGTGCCCCTCGCTGCCCCATTTACGTTGTGCCCGTGATTTTGTCTGTTTTTATCCCCTTTTTCCTTCTGTGCCCCTCGCTGCCCCATTTACGTTGTGCCCGTGATTTTGTCTGTTTTTATCCCCTTTTTCCTTCTGTGCCCCTCGCTGCCCCATTTACGTTGTGCCCGTGATTTTGTCTGTTTTTATCCCCTTTTTCCTTCTGTGCCCCTCGCTGCCCCATTTACGTTGTACCCGTGATTTTGTCTGGTTTTATCCCCTTTTTCCTTCTGTGCCCCTCGCTGCCCCATTTACGTTGTACCCGTGATTTTGTCTGTTTTTATCCCCTTTTTCCTTCTGTGCCCCTCGCTGCCCCATTTACGTTGTACCCGTGATTTTGTCTGTTTTTATCCCCTTTTTCCTTCTGTGCCCCTCGCTGCCCCATTTACGTTGTACCCGTGATTTTGTCTGTTTTTATCCCCTTTTTCCTTCTGTGCCCCTCGCTGCCCCATTTACGTTGTACCCGTGATTTTGTCTGTTTTTATCCCCTTTTTCCTTCTGTGCCCCTCGCTGCCCCATTTACGTTGTACCCGTGATTTTGTCTGTTTTTATCCCCTTTTTCCTTCTGTGCCCCTCGCTGCCCCATTTACGTTGTGCCCGTGATTTTGTCTGCTTTCCCCCATTTCCTTTCTGTGCCCCCGCTGCCTCTCGCCATTCCCGCCGCTGCGTCCCTGCGGCCCCGCCCCCTGACTGCCCATTCGCTGCCCCTGCCTCCCGCCTCCCAGCTGCTCCTCCCTCCCACCTCCCCATAAATGGCGGCCGCTGCGCGGTGAGGAGAGCGACCCTTGACCTTGCCAGGTAGGTCGCTCCCCCACCACACAGCTCCGCCTGTGTTGTCTGCCCGCTGCTTCTGCAGGTAAGATCGCCCCTCAGCTGCGGCCCCGGTGCCCGCACTTCTTGCTTCCCCCCTTTTTTTCCTTCTGTGCCCCTCGCTGCCCCATTTACGTTGTGCCCGTGATTTTGTCTGTTTTTATCCCCTTTTTCCTTCTGTGCCCCTCGCTGCCCCATTTACGTTGTGCCCGTGATTTTGTCTGTTTTTATCCCCTTTTTCCTTCTGTGCCCCTCGCTGCCCCATTTACGTTGTACCCGTGATTTTGTCTGTTTTTATCCCCTTTTTCCTTCTGTGCCCCTCGCTGCCCCATTTACGTTGTGCCCGTGATTTTGTCTGTTTTTATCCCCTTTTTCCTTCTGTGCCCCTCGCTGCCCCATTTACGTTGTGCCCGTGATTTTGTCTGTTTTTATCCCCTTTTTCCTTCTGTGCCCCTCGCTGCCCCATTTACGTTGTGCCCGTGATTTTGTCTGTTTTTATCCCCTTTTTCCTTCTGTGCCCCTCGCTGCCCCATTTACGTTGTGCCCGTGATTTTGTCTGTTTTTATCCCCTTTTTCCTTCTGTGCCCCTCGCTGCCCCATTTACGTTGTGCCCGTGATTTTGTCTGTTTTTATCCCCTTTTTCCTTCTGTGCCCCTCGCTGCCCCATTTACGTTGTACCCGTGATTTTGTCTGTTTTTATCCCCTTTTTCCTTCTGTGCCCCTCGCTGCCCCATTTACGTTGTACCCGTGATTTTGTCTGTTTTTATCCCCTTTTTCCTTCTGTGCCCCTCGCTGCCCCATTTACGTTGTGCCCGTGATTTTGTCTGTTTTTATCCCCTTTTTCCTTCTGTGCCCCTCGCTGCCCCATTTACGTTGTGCCCGTGATTTTGTCTGTTTTTATCCCCTTTTTCCTTCTGTGCCCCTCGCTGCCCCATTTACGTTGTGCCCGTGATTTTGTCTGTTTTTATCCCCTTTTTCCTTCTGTGCCCCTCGCTGCCCCATTTACGTTGTGCCCGTGATTTTGTCTGTTTTTATCCCCTTTTTCCTTCTGTGCCCCTCGCTGCCCCATTTACGTTGTACCCGTGATTTTGCCTGTTTTTATCCCCTTTTTCCTTCTGTGCCCCTCGCTGCCCCATTTACGTTGTACCCGTGATTTTGTCTGTTTTTATCCCCTTTTTCCTTCTGTGCCCCTCGCTGCCCCATTTACGTTGTACCCGTGATTTTGTCTGTTTTTATCCCCTTTTTCCTTCTGTGCCCCTCGCTGCCCCATTTACGTTGTACCCGTGATTTTGTCTGTTTTTATCCCCTTTTTCCTTCTGTGCCCCTCGCTGCCCCATTTACGTTGTGCCCGTGATTTTGTCTGCTTTCCCCCCATTTCCTTTCTGTGCCCCCGCTGCCTCTCGCCATTCCCGCCGCTGCGTCCCTGCGGCCCCGCCCCCTGACTGCCCATTCGCTGCCCCTGCCTCCCGCCTCCCAGCTGCTCCTCCCTCCCACCTCCCCATAAATGGCGGCCGCTGCGCGCTCGAAGGCGCGCCTAAGGCAAGCCCGTCTGCGCCCGTCCGTGCCTGGACCGCGCCCAGCGCCAGAACCCCTGGATCCCACCGATGCAACACTACTCGACGGACCTACGACGCCGCCACACTCACCGCACTCAATGCCGGCCGGAACCCTGCCTGCTACCGAGCCTCACCGAGACGCACCCACGGACCCTTCACCTGCCAAACCTGCCGATTCACCTGCCCCCGGACGTGCACCACCTCCGCCAAGTCGAGCACCAGCAGCAACAACCTGAAATGCATCCTGTTGAACACCCGCTCCGTCCACAGGCACGCCGTGGAACTCTGGGACCTGCTCGACGCAACAGCACCGGACATCGCCTTCCTCACCGGAAACCTGGATGAACGCCTCCTCAGCGCCCGACATCGCCATAGCCATCCCGGACGGATACAAGATCACCCGGAGGGACCGCGTCAACCAGACGGGAGGAGGCATCGCCATCGTACACAAGAACACCATCCGCATCTCGACTAACTCCGACGAGACCTTCACCGCCGCCGAACACCTACACTTCCAGATACACACTGACCCCAAGACCACCCTCCGAGGCACCCTCATCTACAGACCCCGGGACCACGCACACTATTCAGCGAAGACATCGCAGACTTCATCAGCCCGCACGCCATGCCCTCAGCCGACTACATCCTCTTAGGGGACCTCAACTTCCACCTGGAGAACAACAACGACAGAAACACCACCGCCCTGCTGGACAACCTCGCCAACCTCGGACTCAAGCAACTGGTGAACACGCCCACCCACTACGCCGGCCACACGCTTGACCCCGTCTTCTCTTCCAGCAAGCACATCTCCTTCAGCCACGCCACCGGACTACACTGGACCGACCACAGCTGCGTCCACTTCAGCTTCAGAAAGACTGCGACCCACCACCACCCGCAACAGGCTCCCCGCCGGAGCTGGAGCAAGATCACCACCGAGCAGCTCACCGCCTCCCTCAGCCAGAACACACCCACCAACACAACGGACCCAAACGAAGCAGCCAGCAACCTCGCCAAGTGGCTGACCGCCTGCGCCGACGACCTCGCACCACTAAAAACCCTCCCAGCAGACCCGGAAGCAAGAAAACCCCTTGGTTCTACCAACGACCTCAAGGAATCCAAGAAGAACTGCCGCACTCTCGAGAGAACCTGGCGACTCGACCAGACCACAGACAAAAGGACCGCCCTCAAGCACGCCACCCGCAAACACCACCAGCTGATCCGTGCCACCAAGAAGTCAGCACTCAAAGAACGACTGGACAACAACGCCCACGACAGCAAGGAACTTTTCAGCATCGTCAAAGAGTTCTCCAACCCCAGCGCCGGAAACAACGACATCACCCCCTCGCAAGACCTCTGCAACTCACTCGCCACGTTCTTCCACCGCAAGATCATCGACATACATAACAGCTTCGACGCACAAACCACGCACCCTACCGCCGAACCAACGCCCGCCACCACCACCCTCTGCAACTGGACCCCGATCAGCACCGAAGACACCACCCGCACGATGAACTCCATCCACTCCGGATCACCAACCGACCCCTGCCCACACCACGTCTTCAACAAAGCCGACGCCACCATCGCACCCCATCTCCGGGACATCATCAACTCCTCCTTCCACACTGCCACCTTCCCGGAGAGCTGGAAGCACGCCGAGCTTACCGCCCTCCTGAAGAAACCAACGGCGGACCCCACCGACCTCAAGAACTACCGTCCCATCTCGCTCCTTCCGTTTCCGGCCAAAGTCATCGAGAAGACCGTCAACGGACAGCTTGCCGCCTTCCTCGAGACGAATGGATCCCTCGACCCCTCGCAGTCCGGGTTTCGGGCCAACCACAGCACCGAGACCGCCCTCATCGCAGCCACCGACGACATCAGAACCCTAACCGACAACGGGGAAACAGCAGCCCTCATCCTCTTGGACCTCTCCGCGGCGTTCGACACCGTCTGCCACCGCACCCTAGTGAAGCGCCTCAGCAACATCGGAATCCGAGAGAAAGCACTGGAATGGATCATCTCGTTCCTCGCCGGAAGAACCCAGAGAGTCCGCCTCCCCCGTTCAGATCCGAGGCCACTGAAGTCATCTGCGGCGTTCCACAAGGATCTTCACTCAGTCCAACGCTCTTCAACGTCTACATGAGCCCCCTCGCAGCCATCGCACGCCAACACAACCTCAACATCATCTCCTACGCCGACGACACCCAGCTGATCCTCTCCCTCACCAACGACCCCACCACCGCCAGAGCAAACCTACACGACGGGATGAGAGACGTCGCCGACTGGATGAGGAACAGCCGCCTTAAACTAAACTCAGACAAGACGGAAGTCCTCATCCTGGGCTCATCACCCTCCGCCTGGGACGACTCCTGGTGGCCCCCGGCCCTGGGCACCGCGCCCAAGCCAACGGACCACGCACGCAACCTGGGCTTCATCCTGGACTCCTCCCTGTCGATGACCAGACAAGTCAACGCCGTCTCATCCTCGTGCTTCAACACCCTGCGCATGCTCCGCAAGATCTTCAAATGGATCCCCACTGAAACCAGGAAGACCGTCACCCAGGCACTCGTCACCAGCCGACTGGACTATGGGAACACCCTCTACGCCGGAACCACAGCCAAACTTCAAAAAGACTCCAGCGCATCCAGAACACCTCCCCACGACTCATCCTGGACATCCCCCGACACAGCCACATCACCGGACACCTGAAAGACCTGCACTGGCTCCCCGTCAGCAAGAGAATCATGTTCAGACTCCTCACCCACGCACACAAGGCCCTCCACGACCTGGGCCCAAAGTACCTCAACAACCGTATGACCTTCTACACGCCCACCCGCCAGCTACGATCAACCAGCCACGCCCTCGCCACCGTACCACGCATCCGCAGAACCACCGCCGGAGGAAGATCCTTCTCCTACCTGGCAGCCAAGACCTGGAACTCCCTCCCAACTCACCTTCGGCGAACCCAGGACCATCTCTCCTTCAGGAAGCAGCTCAAGACCTGGCTGTTCGAGCAGTAACTTACCCCCTCCCCCAGCGCCTTGAGACCCTCCCGGGTGAGTAGCGCGCTCTATAAATGCCGTGATTGATTGATTGATAAGGGTATCTCAGGAAAGCCGCATCATAGAGTCATTTGCCTCTGAGATATTTCTGCTTTTCCCTCTCCATTCCTAGGTGCATTCTATGGATTTCCTCTTCTTTTTCACTTGGCTGATGCTGTTCTTGGTGTTCAGCTATCTCAAGTCTTGAGACTTGCCAGCAGTCCACACTTCAGATGGTGATCTTCATGGCAGGACTTTGACTATAGTTTTGGGGTTCTTTACCTAATAAAGCGGGCACTCAGCAAGCAGGGCAGGCTAAATCCTCCTCTCTCTCAGATAGCATAAATGTAAGACTTTCCCTCACTCCTTCCTAACTGCTCTTGTGTGTTGAGGGGATATCTAATCTTCCTCACCTTGTTTCAATACCTCATTTGTGAAGGCACAGAGCTTCCACTGTATCTCAAAGGGAACACATTTTCCTGGCTCACTAGGCCATCTGATATCCTCATACAGTGGTATTTGACAAGCCCACTCAGCCACTCAGACCTAATGCCACACTTGAATTTGGAGAGTGGGGGAGATTCCAATCAGATTCAAGTGCATGTTACTCAAAGTTCAGTTTAGTCTCTTGGAAATGGGCATCCCATAAAGTTTTCTGATTTGTGGTTCTGAGGTAATGAAAGACCTTTTACAATATCACTAAGGATTGTGAATTCTACTCAAACAGTCCTTCTGTGAAGCGCGTACTTCTTGCTGTTATTTGGTCCTCCAGAGCTGGCTTCAATGGTTGACAATGGACAGGTAGCACAACTTCTTTTTCCAGGTGTTAGCATTAGCCAAGCCATTGACCACAATCTTTGTCAAGATGATGCTTTCTTGCAGGTCACAGGCTGACATTTCCAAACTGGTCTAAATCATTAAGGCGAGCTCAAAGGACTTTTCCATCAGAGTTTGTGAATCCTGGATAGACTAGTCTCTGCAAGGAGGTGACAGATAGGCGAGCAGGTCATGGACATTCTTTTGGACAGATGATAGCTAATTATTTCAGCCTGTGCTGTCTACCATGGCATGTTGTGACTACACATACATTAGGGCACTGCAGCCTATCCTTAATTAAACATGTATGCCACAATCAGGCCACACACACACACCCGCACACATATATGCATACACACACACACACACCTGCACACACAGCTGCACACATATACACTTGCACAGTCCTACTTCTCACTCTGGAGCAAGTGAGGGGTTCCAGTCGCGACAGATATACCAAGGCCTCCCCAACCTTAGGGTGGTTAAAACACTATTATCAGATTACTATAATCAACTATGACCACATGTTAGTCATGTCAAGGCATTGACATTGTGAGTGCAGTAACTCATGTTGAAAGGAGTACCACTTTGGTTGGACCTCATGTGCAGCAGAATTCAGTGCTCTGTTGGTGAGCAACTCAGTCACAAATCAGGTGCAACAGTTGCCAAGAACCCAGGATGTGACTCTCATGTGCAGGAAATATACTTGGTGTATTATAAATGACTAAATAAGAGAGCTGGGCGGCACAGTGCTTCAGTGCTGGTAATTATGTAGGTAGCTGTACCACAACTAAACAAGTAGAAAGCAGACACTGGTTGTTTATGACCAGCACTTTACAGAAATCTCTCAAACCTCACACTTCCCCTCCCTGAATTAGCAGCTTCTTATTGGTGCACAGCAGTCTCAAACTGGAACAATGCAATGAACCTGCAATCCCCAACCTCTCCTTGTGCCCCCAAGGAGAGGCTGGTTTTGTCAGACAGTTTTAGAAGGATTACTTTCCCTTTGTGACAGCATCATAGAGTTACTCTCACAGTCAGACTGCCTATCATCCTACCCTGGATGTTCCCCAATAGAGAACAGGTTATAGGATTACTCCAAAAAGGATGGGCTGCAGTCACCCAACCTTGCCCCAATGGGCCCAATCTAATCACAGCCTCATGGAAAGTATGGTTGTTTTCAACATAGTTGACAGGGTTGATTTTGGTTTCCAGGTTGGCACTTTTCAAAATTAGAAGCGGTTTGCCATGAGAAGGTTGAACAGGACATCCCGGTGATGACCTTGTGAAAAACAGGCCTAAATATTGCACCATAAAGACAGTGGGCCCGATTCACAGAACTAACTTACGTCAAAACGTAAAGTTAGTACCTTTTAGTATTCACAGAATACACTTACTCATTTTGGTATTCACAGAATACACTTACTCATTTTGGTATTCACAGAATACACTTACTCATACTAACTTTATGTCCGCACTCGGGCCGGAGATTCCGGCCGTTTGTGGAGATTCCGGCCCGGAGGTGGAGATTCCGGCCGTTTGTGGAGATTCCGGCCGTTTGTGGAGATTCCGCCACCGGCCGGAATCTCCACAACCGGCCGGAATCTCCCAAATGGCCGGAATCTCCACAAACGGCCGGAATCTCCGGCCGGAATCTCCACAAACGGCCGGAATCTCCACCTCCGGGCCGGAATCTCCACCTCCGGGCCGGAATCTCCACAAACGGCCGGAATCTCCACCACCGGGCCGGAATCTCCGGCCCGAGTGCGGACATAAAGTTAGTATGAGTAAGTGTATTCTGTGAATACCAAAATGAGTAAGTGTATTCTGTGAATACCAAATGAGTAAGTGTATTCTGTGAATACTAAAAGGTACTAACTTTACGTTTTTGACGTAAGTTAGTTCTGTGAATCAGGCCCCGTGCGTCTAGGTAAGTAGAATAAGCCATTAGTTTGTCCGTTTGCCATTTATCAGTCAAACTGAATCACTAAAATACCTGGATTACCTACTAAGATTACAATTAACAATTTTAGCTCAGAATGCAATAGACAGACTTGTTTGTCTGTTACATTGACTACAGTACAGCATTTTACAAGGTCGACCACCCTCTCTTGTGGTCCAAGTTTCTAAACTGGGGAATAGATCACTCTGTTCTTCACTTTATAAAGGCATTTTATGAAGATACATGGTTACAAATCAAATTATCAGACAGAAATTATTTCTCACAAAAAATCCATACCCAGAATTGAATAAAACAAGAATGCATATTTTCTCCTCTCTTGTTTTCGGATCTCCATATCCATCCCCATTATACTTATGGTATGGCACCAAAATTAGGGAACAACAAATAATACTTCTAGCCTATGCAGATGACTTGGTAATCTTCTCACTAACAGCCAGAGGCCTTCAAACCAAAATTATTAAGACGCTATGAATTTAACATGAAGAATGTACTCTTGGTCAATCAAATGAAAACAAAAGTAAGGTGTTTTGGGAAACACAATAAGCAGAAAATATGGAAAATCGGCTCGGCACAAACTGACAAAGTAGAACATTATGAGTATCTGGGAGTGAACCTAGATGATAAACTTAAATGGAGTTCGCACATTCATACAAATTAACAGAAAGTTGCAGTAGTAATCAACGTTATCATATCAAAAGATTCACAAACATCTATGGAGGAAGAGCAATTGATTAGGCAATTAGAGCTTTTAAAGCAAAAGTAACACCGTCACTGTTGTACGATTCACAGATTTTTAACTCAAAAACAATTTCGGAGATGGACACCATATACATGCAAGCCATGCGATATTTGTTCAATCTTCGGCTGGCAACCCCTGAAAGTATGTTACATCTTGAATTGGAGATCCCATCATTACGAGCACTCCATATGGTAGCAACAATACATTTTGTCTGTGACTGCAGCAGAGCAAAAAATAACTCTCTCAAGCGGCTCATTTTTGAGGATCTAAATACAAACAGAGACCAAATAGGAGTCTGAAACTTTTGTCATTAAAGATCTAAATGGAGGCACAAAAACTACCTCAATTAAACATTCTCAGTGGGATGCCCAAAGGTATTCTGAAGAGTTAAATACAAAACTCTCTATTGGTCAACAGCCCTAAGGAAGACTTTGTAGTATCTCTGAAATACAAACTTGTAGATTTGGTTCTACACTCCTATGCCACTGTAAGACAACCATATATCACTTCAAATTTGGAAGGCCATGTAAAAATGAAATTTTTAAGATTCAGATTAATTTATATCCCAATCTCCAAATTTGAAGGATCATGGAATACTAACTGCTCCGGATCATTGGGATCTAGGCTTTGTGGCTATAAGGAGGAGTCAATAGGTCATATAATTTGTCGAACCCGAAGCTCTTGGACATTCAGAAGAAGTACCTATGAAAATATTTTAGAGAATTCAATGTGAGGAAAATAAAACAGGCTGTCAAATGTAGTTTTAATGCTCACAGCAATTCCTTTATTGGAAACTTTATGACATTTCTCGATTAAACTTATTTGATCTCAAACAGAGACTGTAGTTTAACAAATCCATTGATGTACACTTTCAATAACGGTTAGCTCTTTTTATAACTCTATTGTATTTGGACATTTATAAAGGGGGTGTTTTTAGGGGGAATATTCGATTTTATGTCCTAGATATTTATTGCAATCAATGATTTATACAATAAAGTTATTTCACTCACTTACTAAAATTGAGTATAACTGGAACATCCACTTATCTGTGAATATTTTGCTGCATAATGTGCTCTCCAGAAATGCTGTCAACCCTGAAGACTTCTAACTACCTACTTCTGAGAAAAGGATTATCTTTGGAGACACATAAAACAATGTTTTGTTTTCGAACTCACCATCTGAAGGTCTTAGGAATTTATATATTATTGCAATTGTAGAATATTCTGTTATATTAACAGATTGTTTGGGGGTCCAGATTAGTAATAGTATCACTGTAATACTGCAAAATATAATACTCTGTAAAGCTTGTGAATTACTTCTTTATGTTTCCCTTCTGGAAGTCCAGAAGCTACCTCAATCCTAGACCCTCATTGAAACATCTCATGTCTCTGGTTTGAGGCAAGGACTTTGCTACAATCATAGCATGCCCACTGATGTAATGTTCCACTTTTAGCACTTTCTGTTTAGGCAACATGGTTTTCCCCTGGTAGGAGAAATGTGCTTGTATGATGGACCTGCAGGACTTGTTTTTCCTGTCTGTCTGAAGGACACATCACATAAAATCCTTTTTCAGTGTGAATGCGTTATCTTTTGCATGGTCCCACTGATCTCTTTCCACCTCTAATTTCTGATCGCAGGCTGCATCTTCTCATAGATATTATTTGACTGTCAGAGGTCGATATATTTATTTATGTTTTGTTTAACCCCTTCGGTGCTCATGACGGAATGGTTCCGTCATGAGCACCAGTGCTCCTGTGCTCATGACGGAACCATTCCGTTATGAGGACAGGGGCACGAAATCCCTCTGCTGTAAACAGCAGAGGGATTTCCATTTTTTTTTGGGGCCTCCCGAGGCCCTTCCCTGGTTTTCATTGTAATGACGATCGCGCGCATGGCGCGCTGTCGTAATTACATTGAAAACGAAACTGAAACTTAGTTTCAGTTTCAGTGTTTCAGTGCTCGTGGGGCTATCTTAGCCCCCCGAGCACCGAAACACTTGGGAGAGGTATCGTTGGAAAGGGGAGAATCTCCCCTTTCCAATGGTACCCTTCCCTAGTGGATCCCTGCTTGGGGATCACCCCAGGAGGGCGATCCCCAAGCAGGGATCCACCCACTAGCACCAGGGAGGGGAGCGGCCCCTTGGGCAAGGGGCTTTGCTCCCCCATTGTGTTTTGGGCACAACAGTCTTTCTGCCCCCTGGGGGCAGATGGGGGCAGTAGCCCCCAATCTGCCCCCAGGGTAGCAGAAAGCCCACTAGAAACCAGGGATTTTATTTTATTGATGTTGGGGTGGGGGCTGCCTAAAATGGGCATGACAATGCCCCCACCCCCAGTGAAATTCCAGTCGGGGGGCAGAAAGCCCATTAGAAACCAGGGATTTTTTTTATTGATGTAGGGGTGGGGGCTGCCCAAGATGGGCAGGCCAATGCCCCCACCCCCAAAAAAATGCAACAGTCTTTCTGCTCCCCCCAGGGGGCAGATGGGGGCAATAGCCCCTGATCTGCCCCCGGGGGCGGGGCAGAAAGGCCACTAGGCAAAAGGGATTTAAAAAAAAATAATAATGTAGGGGTGGGGGCTGCCCAGAATGGGCATGATAATGCCCCACCCCAAAAACAAGTACCACAGTCTTTCTGCCCCTCCCCGGAGGCATATTGGGGCAATAGCCCCTTATCTTCCCCAGGGGGGCAGAAAGCCCATTAGGCCTCAGGAATTTTTTTTTTTAATTCAGGGGTGAGGTCAGCCCAGAATGGGCATGCCAATGCCCATATCTCCCCTAAAAATGCCACAAGTGAGGTACCATTTGTATCTGTAGACCTGGGGGAACGCTGGGTGGTAGGAAATGTGTGTCAACTTGGTGATCCTACAACTTTCCCACACAGAAATGTGAGAAAAAATAGATTTTTCAACAAAATTTGAGGTTTGCAGGGGATTATGGGTAGGGAAATGTTGGGGGACCCACACAAGCCATACCTTGCTGGACTCCCACGGGTGTCTAGTTTTCAGAAATGTTGTGGGTTTGGTAGGTTTCCCTAGGTGGCCGCTGAGCCCGGGGCCAAAAACTCATGGGACCCCCGTGCAAAACCAGGTTATTTTGTGATAGGTAATTTTGATGTTGCCTCAATAGGTTTTGGGCCCTTGCCTGTCGCGGGTACTTGACCCACCCACGCGAGTGAGGTACCATTTTTATCGGGAGACCTGGGGGAATGCTGTGTAGAAGGAAATTTGTGGATCCACGCAGATTCCAGAACTTTCCCACACAGAAATTTGAGAAAAAAGTGATTTTTTCAGCTAAATTTGAGGTTTGCAGGGGATTCTCGGTAGGGAAATGTTGGGGGACCCACACAAGCCATACCTTGCTGGACTCCCCAGGGTGTCTAATTTTCAGAAATGTGTGGGTTTGGTAGGTTTCCCTAGATGGCCGCCGAGCCCGGGGCCAAAACTCATGGGACCCCCCTTGCAAAACCAGGTTGTTTTATGATAGGTAATTTTGAAGTCACCTCAATAGGTTTTGGGCCCTTGCCTGTCGCGGGTACTTGACCCACCCACACAAGTGAGGTACCATGTTTCTCGGAAGACTTTGGGGAAAGCGTGCTGGGTGGAATTTTGTGGATCCACACAAATTCCAGAACTTTCCACCTCAGAAATGTGAAGAAAATGTGGTTTTTTTTTTACAAATTTTGAGGTTTGCAGGGGATTCTGGGTAACAGAACCTGGTGAGAGCCAGACAAGTCACCTCATCCTGGATTCCCCTGGGTGTCTAGTTTTCAAAAATGTATAGGTTTGCTAGGTTTCCCTATGGGCCGGCAGAGCTAGGGTACAAACTCTACAGCTAGGCACTTTGCAAAAAAAGGGTCAGTTTTCACTGTAAAAATGTGTTGTGTCCAAGTTGCGTTTTGGGCTGTTTCCTGTTGCGGGCACTAGGGCTACCCACACAAGTGAGGTACCATTTTTCTCGGAAGACTTTGGGGAATGCGGGGTGGGTGGAATTTTGTGGATCCACGCAGATTCCAGAACATTCCACCACAGAAATGTGAGGAAAATGTGTTTTTCTTTTACAAATGTTGAGGTTTGCAAGGGATTCTGGGTAACAGAACCTAGTGACAGCCAGACAAGTCACCCCATCCTGGATTCCACTGGGTGTCTAGTTTTAAGAAATGTACAGGTTTGCTAGGTTTCCCTAGGTGCCGGCAGAGCTAGGGTTCACAATCTACAGCTAGGCACTTTGCAAAATAGTTTCAGTTTTCACTCTAAAATGTGGTGTGTCCACGTTGCGTTTTGGGCCGTTTCCTGTCGTAGGCACTATGGGCCATATGTATCAAAGTTTGTGTTTGCGATTCTCAAATAGCGAATTTTTGAGAATCGCTATTTGAGAATCGCAAACGAGATGTATGTAGGATTCGCAAGAAAATTTGCGAATCCTACATATTCTTAATTGCGATTCGCAAATTGCGAATCGCAGTTAAGGAAACCCTCCCCATTCATTCCTATGGGCCTAGAGGCCCATAGGAATGAATGGGAGGACATTCTCAATTTGCGATTAGCAATTAGAGAATCGCAAATTGAGAATGCAATTTCAAGGTTGCAAGGGTGTCCAAAGGACACCCTGTTGCACCCTGAAATGAGCATGGGTGCACATGTGGCGCACATACATGCCCTAAGGGCATGTATGTGCGCCACATGCCACTTTGAAAAATGCAAAAAATGCATTTCTCAAAGAAATCGCAAGTTACCACCAACCTGTAGTTGGTGGTAATTTGCTGATTCCTTAAGCCATAATCGCACAACTTAGGTGCTTCATACATTTCATTTAAGGAATCGCAATTTGCTATTCCTTAAATGCATTCGCAAAATAGAGAATCGCAATTTTTGCGATTCTCTATTTTGCGAATGCCTTTTGGGATGATACATCCCAAAGGCTTGTTCCAGTTGCAAACGGGCCGATTCTGAGAATCGGCCCGTTTGCAAACGGGAAATGGGCTTGATACATATGGCCCTATGCCTACCCACACAAGTGAGGTACCATTTTTCTCGGAAGACTTTGGGGAATGCGGGGTGAGTGGAATTTTGTGGATCCACGCAGATTCCAGAACTTTCCACCACAGAAATGTGAGGAAAATGTGTCTTTTTTACAAATTTTGAGGTTTGCAAGGGATTCTGGGTAACAGAACCTGGTGACCCCATCCTGGATTCCCCTGAGTGTCTAGTTTTCAAAAATGTATATGTTTGCTAGGTTTCCCTAGGTGCCGGCAGAGCTAGGGTTCAAAATCTATAGCTAGGCACTTTGCAAAAAAGGGTCAGTTTTCACTGTGAAAATGTGGTGTGTCCACGTTGCGTTTTGGGCCGTTTCCTGTCGCGGGCACTAGGCCTACCCACACAAGTGAGGTACCATTTTTCTCGGAAGACTTTGGGGAACGCGGGGTGGGTGGAACTTTGTGGATCCACGCAGATTCCAGAACTTTCCACCACAGAAATATGAGGATAATGTGTTTGTTTGGCCAAATTTTTAGGTTTGCAAGGGATTCTGGGTAACAGAACCTGGGGAGAGCCAGTCAAGTCACCCCATCCTGGATTTCCCTGGGTGTCTAGTTTTCAAAAATGTATAGGTTTGCTAGGTTTCCCTAGGTGCCGGCAGAGCTAGGGTTCAAAATCTGCAGCTAGGCACTTTGCAAAAAAAGGGTCCTTTTTCACTGTGAAAATGTGGTGTGTGCATGTTGCGTTTTGGGCCGTTTCCTGTCGCGGGCACTAGGCCTACCCACACAAGTGAGGTACCATTTTTCTTGTAAGACTTTGGGGAATGCGGGGTGGGGGGAATTTTGTGGATCCACGCAGATTCCAGAACTTTCCACCACAGAAATGTGAGGAAAATGGGTTTTTTGACAAATCTTTAGGTTTGCAAGGCATTCTGGGTAACAGAACCTAGTGAGAGCCAGTCAAGTCACCCCATCCTGGATTCCCTTGGGTGTCTAGTTTTCAAAAATGTATAGGTTTGCTAGGTTTCCCTAGGTGCCGGCAGAGCTAGGGTTCAAAATCTACAGCTAGGCACTTTGCAAAAAAAGGGTCCGTTTTCACTGTGAAAATGTGGTGTGTCCACGTTGCGTTTTGGGCCGTTTCCTGTCGTGGGCACAAGGCCTACCCACACAAGTGAGGTACCATTTTTCTCGGAAGACTTTGGGGAACGCGGGGTGGGGGAATTTTGTGGATCCACGCAGATTCCAGAACTTTCCACCACAGAAATGTGAGGAAAATGTGTTTTTTTTACAAATGTTTAGGTTTGCAAGGGATTCTGGGTAATAGAACCTGGTGAGAGCCAGTCAAGTCACCCCATCCTGGAGTCCCCTGGGTGTCTAGTTTTCAAAAATGTATAGGTTTGCTAGGTTTCCCTAGGTGCTGGCAGAGCTAGGGTTCAAAATCTACAGCTAGGCACTTCGCAAAAGGGTCCGTTTTCACTGTGAAAATGTGGTGTGTTCACGTTGCGTTTTGGGCCATTTCCTGTCGCGGGCACTAGGCCTACCCACACAAGTGAGGTACCATTTTTCTTGTAAGACTTTGGGGAACGCGGGGTGGGGGGAATTTTGTGGATCCACGCAGATTCCAGAACTTTCCACCACAGAAATGTGAGGAAAATGGGTTTTTTTGACAAATCTTTAGGTTTGCAAGGGATTCTGGGTAACAGAACCTAGTGAGAGCCAGTCAAGTCACCCCATCCTGGATTCCCTTGGGTGTCTAGTTTTCAAAAATGTATAGGTTTGCTAGGTTTCCCTAGGTGCCAGCAGAGCTAGGGTTCAAAATCTACAGCTAGGCACTTTGCAAAAAAGGGTCCGTTTTCACTGTGAAAATGTGGTGTGTCCACGTTGCGTTTTGGGCCGCTTCCTGTCGTGGGCACTAGGCCTACCCACACAAGTGAGGTACCATTTTTCTCGAAAGACTTTGGGGAACGCGGGGTGGGGGGAATTTTGTGGATCCACGTAGATTCCAGAACTTTCCACCACAGAAATGTGAGGAAAATGTGTGATTTTTTTAAACAAGTTTTTAGGTTTGCAAGGGATTCTGGGTAATAGAACCTGGTGAGAGCCATTTAAGTCACCCCATCCTGGATTCCCCTGGGTGTCTAGTTTTCAAAAATGTATAGGTTTGCTAGGTTTCCCTAGGTGCCGGCAGAGCTAGGGTTCAAAATCTACAGCTAGGCACTTTACAAAAAAAAGGTCAGTTTTCAGTGTAAAAATAAAGTGTGTCCACGTTGCGTTTTGAGCCGTTTCCTGTCGCGGGCACTAGGCCTACCCACACAAGTGAGGTACCATTTTTATTGGGAGACTTAGGGTAACACAGAATTGTAGAGCAACTGTTATTACCTATTGACTTTCGATGCATTTCTGCCTTCCAAATGAAAGACAATGTATAAAAAGAAGTCATTTTGAAAAATGACCTATAATTCTCATGCTAGTATGGGTACTCACAATTTCGGAAATGTGCAAATATCTACTGTTTCTAAACTCTATATTTTGTTCCAATTTCAGAAATACATAGGTGTCTTTCATACCGATTTTTCCATGTATATATTTTCCCAAATTAATTGCCATATACCCGGTACATAATAAAAAACCATTGCAAGACGCTGCTCAGTTATTGGCTCTGGGTTCGTCTGGTTCTTAGTGAACCTACAAGTCCTATATATCCCCACAACCAGAAAGGTCCAGCAGATGTAACGGTATATTGCTTTCAAACAGCTGTCATAATTAGAAGAAGTTACAGGTGAAAACGTTAACACAAATGGCTGTTTTTTTCAACTAATTTTCAATTTTTTCTATATTCAACGGTTAGTTTCTATAAAGAAACCTTGAAGGATCTACACAAATGACCCCTTGCTGAATTCAGAATTTTGTCTACTTTTCTAAAATGTATAGGTTTTCAGGATCCATTATTGCTTTCATACCCATTTATACCATTAACTGGAAAGAGGTTGAAAGCACAAAAAATAGCAAAAATAGGCTATGTCCCAGAAAAATGCCAAAACTGTGAAAAAATGTTTGGATTTCTGACAAAAGTCTGCTTGGCCCTGAAAGCTGGGAAGATGGTGATTTCAGCACCACAACCCCTTTTGATACCATTTGCAGGGAAAAAACCAGACGCTTTCATCTGTAGCTCTTTTTCCCATTTAAAAAAAAAAGAAAAAATGTACCTGTATTTTGGCTAATTTCTGGGTCCCCTCCAGGGGAATCCACAAACCCTGGGTACCTTTAGAGTCCCCATAATGTTGGAAAAAAGGACGCAAATTTGGCGTGGATACCTTATGTGGTCAAAAAGTTACAGGGGCCTAAGCGCGAACTACGCCAAATAGCCAAAAAAGGCTTAGCACAGGGGCGGAAAAGGCCTAGCAGCGAAGGGGTTAATTTAGAATTTACTTAGAATGCTCAAACTGCACTTAGATGTCTCATAGTCTGTGGGTTGGAGGAAGTGAGGGCGGAGAATGACATTGGAAGCCAATGATGGGATAACATGCCAAAGAGGAACAGCATAACAAATAATACTTTCTGCAAGAAGGGGGAATGTAAATGGAAATAGATAAAAGCCTTAACAATGAGGACTAAGCAAGGAACAAACAGTCTTAACTAATCTACGCCCATCACAACAAAGGTACTGCAACAGAATCATTTCTGTACAGGGCTTTTGTCATCCTTGGTGATGTGCCATTTTGCTTCGGGGAAAGTCTGTGCCCTCTCTGGTATTGGTACATCACGCTCAGCCTAGAACTGTTTGGTAATGGATTTGACTATGATGTTCATACTGAGCTGATGTCTGCTAGAAGTGGGTGCCTAGATGTCGGTCAACTGATTTAAGTGAATCCTGCAAGACAAAATTGTTTACTTAGGGGCAGGGGCTCCTTATTTTTTAGTGAAAGCCTTTGCCCTATTTCTTTGAGAATCAATCTAATGCGGAACAAGTCATTATGAGATTTAGGGGCATATGTACGAAAGCATTTTTGCATAAACAGCCCGATTCACAGAATCTGGCTGTTACAGACTTAAAAATGCTTTTCCACATGTACACCGTGCAAACTGTGATTTGGTAACATGTTACTGAATCACAATTTGTGTTTAGCGATTCAGTATTTCGAAGGGGTGTGTTTAGGGCTATTATGAATGTTTGATACCGAATTACGGTCGCAAAACATTCATTTTTTATCGATACCTCAAGGGTTGTGGTAACCATTCACAAATGGGAAGGGGTCACCACAGGAGCCCTTCCTCTCTGTGAATGTTGATCAAATAGTTTTTGAGAGGTCTAAGGAACCAATACCTACGCTTAAAAAATGAAGCCTAAGCATTTCATTTTCTTTTTTGAAACGCATCCCGTTTTCCTTTAAGGAAAATGGGCTGCATTTAAAAAAATAAAAGTTTTCTTTATTAAAAGGCAATCACAGACATGGTGCTCTGCTGACCCCAGCAGGCTACCATCCCTGTGATGGCTGCAGTTCCTAATGAGTCGCAAAGTGCAGCCTACCTCATTAATATTACTGAGGTAGCTCTATTGCGATCCCATTAGGAATCGCTATTTCCAACTTGTATGTTTTTGTACATTTGGAATTGTGATTTCCTAATTGCGAATTGCAAAGAATCGCTATTAGGAAATCGCAATCCCTAAATTCTGCACATATGGCCCTTAGATTTTGAGCCAGAGTGGAGTGAGAGAAAGAAAGAGAGAGGGGTGAGGAAGCGAATTCAAGAGAGAAAAGAAAGGAAAAGTATGAAAGAGGGAGTGAAAGATAGAAAGAGAAAGATAGACAGCAAGACATAGAGAGTGAAAAACTGATAAAGAGCAAAAAAGAGAGAGACGAAAATGTGTTGAATATTTAGAAGAACTAGGCAGAGTATTTGTGCATTTACTATGTATGCAATTTTGTCTTGAAATGGCAGTGACTTCACACCACAGCTGTGTTCTTCCCTCCCATCTCACCATATTCCCAGGAAGATACAAGTTAAGTGTGGAAGCAGAGAAAGCGGATGAAGAGAATCTAGAGGATGTGAAACAGAGAAGGACAGAGGGAGATAGAAACAGTGCCATACTGTCTTACGATCATTACAGTTGCAGGGACAACTGAGCATTATCAAAGGTGAAAGTGTTGGTATTCTCCCTAACCAAGGCAGTGGGTACTCTGTCTGTGATAGGAAGTTGGCCTCCCAAGCCCTCCTTGCTCTCCGAATAGACCTGAATAAGTCTTTAAAGCCTAGCTCAAAAGATGAGGTGTAGGGGTGAGTTGGGGGCACATTACAACACAGTTATTACAGTTGCAATAGAGAAGTGAACAGTCAATACTTTGATAACATTTTGACATTATCAAATATGTTTACATCAGAAATAGAGGTCAAATGCTAAACATTGCAGGAAGCATAATATGTAATACAAATAGAAATCCAACACAATCCAATGATAAAACCAGACCACTGCCTAAAAATACCACATGACGCACACCGCCCCATGACACCCTTCGAAAAAGGGCTTATCACCAAATCCACTGACGCACGCCTAGTCTCGGATCTCTATAAAATTCTCCACAAAGCTGCTCCCCTACCACAGACCATGGCACAAAAGGGGTGAAAGGCAGAGCTGGAATGCACACTTTCAGATGAGGAGTGGAAGGAGATCTTCCACAGAACTCACTCATCTACGACAAGCACTGCAGGCTAGGAGGCGATGGTTAGAATCACCCATATTGGTACTACACCTCGGTCCACATACACAACTGTTCCCCTAATAACTCTGGAGGAAATGTGGGCTGACAAGAACATTCACACATCTTCTGTGGCACTGTCCCAAGTAACAACAATACTGGGCAGATGTTCTCCACGGCATCAATGAGATATTCAACACTGACATACCTCTGTTCATGACCTCCATCCCTTGGGCCTCCCCAATACACTCTCATACCCGCTACACTCTTCATGGGGAAGGCCATCAAGTTAACTTTAGACACAGCCAAACAGGCTATTAGGGCATGTGGGGAAAGGACATAGTCTATGAGTATGCTGCTTGGCTTCATAGACTGTGGAACCTCCTAGGAATAAAGAGGATCTCCATTACTTTGGAGGCTAGAGACGCACAATTTGAGAGGACCTGGGTGCCATTCATAACTTTTCTATCACAGGAGTTTAGAGAACTCTCTTGCCCTAAGTACCTCTGGGTGCTACAACTCACACAATCACCCACCACAGGTTGCGTTTACAATTTAGCTTCTCCGCCGTGACATGAGGAGAGGGACACATGTCATAATCCCTTATTGACACTCGATCTGTATGGTGGGTCTTCGTCATGCTTTGTTCAAGGAGGGATGGAGGGTCGGAGGAATGTGGGGGTGAGATGAGAGAGTGTAGATCTTCGAATTGTACTTGGAGTTGGTCTTGGTTTCCACCTTTCTGAGCGTATTGAAGCATTGTCCACCCTCCTCTGGACATAGGTGGTGAAATTGTGTGTAAATCAATAAACAGTTTTAAGTCATAAAAATGCCACATGCTGTTTACAATCACAATAATGACCACAAACACCAGAACACGCTAGAAAATGAGAAAGCACAACAAAATACCATGAAAGTTACTTTATCACTGGAATTGTTCAAGCGATGCTCACAAACATTTATTGATCTTGATTGTTATACTATTGAAAACACAACTCTCCCACAAAAATTAAGTAGCTTTGTCACAGTTCCGAAAACGTTATCATTTACAATACTATTGAATGAAGTGAAGATGAAAAAAGGAGACAACACAGTGGCAATAGAAGTACAGTGCAATAGTAATCTTTAATTGAAACTGGAGGTGTCTCGGAGTTCAGCATTATGATTAATGGTGTCTGCAAAAATAAGTCTACCACTTTGTTTAAATTTAGGGAATGTCGGTTCCTTAAACGGAAGATATCTTGTGAGCTGGGGAACCTAATAGATCCTGGTCAGTAGCTCTTTACCTAGTGGGGACAAATCTTGATGACGAATGGCAAACGTTAGCAGTCTGACCTACAGCGGACTCGGAGTGAAAAACCCAGTACCTTATCGATATGCCTAGTAAGGAAGAAAATCGGGTTCTGGATCTCCACCCGAAGGGCAGGGTCAATCAAAGCCCTTCGCCTTCAACGATATTATATTATATTATATTATATTATATTATATATTTTATTCTTCTAACACATTGCACTAATCTTGATATAGAAATCTACACTATCTCTGCTTCATCAGGCACTTACAACCTTTTTATTACAGGAAATACGTCTTGTACATTTTGTTTTTCTGTAATGAGCTACCATTCTGTAATTCCCAACCTTTCTAACTATTCTTGACAGTATTTGATAATTTAGAACCATCTGTAAGTAATATGTAATTAAGTATGTCTGCTGTAAAGCGCTATAGCGCCTTTGGGTAATGTCCTCACTATATAAAGATACATAAACAAATTTAAAAATACACAATAAAGGTCAGCACAGGGAGGGAATGTGCTCACCAGGAAGAGCCACCACTCAGCCCTCCTGCCCCCATAGAAGAGATCCTTGAGGCTCCCTCCTCTGATCTCTGGTTAGAGTCAGAGAGGGCTTCTAGGTGATGTGTCCACATTTCTGGAATCCTTGGTCTGGCTGGGAACTTACATGCATGCAAGGCCAGCAACGGCAGAAGGGCAACCAAGCAAAGCTTCAGCGGGGGTTTCAAGCTTGTACTCAGCCAGGGAGAAAGAAGTAGCACTTTGCTACTCATTTGGAAGCACCAATAGCAATAAGGTCCACGCAGATCTGTGCTCTTAGAAGTATTGTATAGAATGGAGGGAAGTCCAAGATTGTATTTTCAAGTCCTGACAGTGGGGCAGCAGCCAATCAGAGTCTCTGCGTTCCTTAAAGCTCAAACAATGAGCCAACCATGTTGGAGCAGTCTCCCTCTTCAGAGGCATTTCTGGGAGAGGTGCCTACATACAGCTAGTCAGGTAAAGCCTTCAGGGGCAGCACCTTGGCAAGCATTAAAACATAGAGACAGAGGAGGAAGAAAAGGGACTTGTTGTCCTATGTCACCCCAATGCATCCTCTATCTTACAAATATGAAGGTGTTCGCGACCAGGCAAAGGTAACCCCCAAGTCAGATGTACTGATAGTGGTCAGAAAATATTTCCCTTTTGCACATGTTCCAATGTTCACAGTCAGTATTCCAAACCCTATTCTCAGAATATTTGCAAATATTTCAAACACTCAAAAAATTTAAAACACAAAATGGCCCCCACCAGGGCCAATACACTGGGCTTACCGTAGACAGACAAGACCTTATGTGTCACCATTGGCTGCAGAGGGCCCCTCGATATTACATGGTGGGGAGACCAATGGAGTGTCTCCAGGTCTTAAGGCAAACCAAAGGGTGTCCATGAGGAGCATAAAACCTGCAGTTTGAAATATCCCTCAGGGCCAGATAAAACAGAAATGCTTGACAAAATTGCATAGAAATTTGAGTTGTATAGTTTAGCCGTTAAGCAGTGATGTTAGGATTTAAAAAAATTGACAATGGGCAGTCATCATGGTCAAAGATCAAGTTATGCACTTCCTGTGATGTGATTGGAAGTCAAATGCATGTAACGTCACGTCCTCTGTCTCAACAACCCAAAATTATGGATTCAAAATATGAACACATCTTAAACAAGTGACTCAGTGACTTATCAGAAAAATATAACAGTTTCATTCATCTAGAAAACATCTGTAAAGTAAAAATGACACGATGCAATTCAAAATAACAAAACTCCGACTCATAGCGCCAAAGACAAGCACTTTTGGTGTTAGCAAAATTCCAGGTAGCATTGCTGCTTTATAAAACATTACTCCGTTAAAGAAACTGAAAACCGAGCCCATTTATATCTTTAAATAACACATGATTTATTATGCATTACATCGTTCCAAGCAAACATAAATTAGAGGGATTTTGCATAACTTATACAGGTATATAAATATTACTATAGCATTATCTGCCTTCTCTTAAATAATATATAACACTCAGCTTTAGTCAATGTAACAATCTCATCTCATCTCTTTTGTCCCTGAAGCAAAAACCATGGTCAGGTGACTCATGCATTATTCAGTATATTAATGATAAATTCAAACACTCTCTGAAGGCCTTCCCTACGTTGCTTAAAAACAAACCATGCCAGGTGTTTTTTCAAATGCATCAGCAAAATGTTGGGCAGGCATCACCGTTCAAGGTCCTACATATTTTACTTTATTTTTCTGTTTTGTATACATGCTTTTTTACAGTATCGTCGTGTTTTTTAATTTTTTTGTCAGTGAGATACCGCTTACGATGCAGGGTGAAGTTTGGAAACAGCCTGGGCCCGTGCGACCAACAAGGCCTGCACGATGCACATCACATGCCGAACAAAGAACCCCCTTTTTTCTGAATGGTTTGGTTTTTGATGGAACGTTGGGCCCGATGCAGGGTTGGTTTGGGGCCACAATTCGGCCCGGGTAGCCAAAAAAGTGGCCCACATTCGCAGGTCACAACCTTTGATAATACACTGCTCAGTTAGGATAATGGAGTTAAATTATGACAAACATTTGCGGTAATAAAAGTATTTATTTTTTTAATTTAATTTTTGTTTTTTTAACAAACAATGCAGCAATCATTGAGATACAAGCATCTTATGCACATCGTCAGGTGCCCTGCGGCCAACATTCTCCCACATATGAATTTTCAAGGGACAATGAGGTAAAGTAAAACATTACATTCGTTACATATAATCAGGGGGTGTCGCACGACTGTTCTGTACGTATTTGATGCTCTCCAGGCCCATTATTATCTCCACCAGACCCACCCTTGCTCGTCGCAGACTCCTGCTGGTCGTTCTCAGGAGAGTCGGGGTTCAGGGCAGAGTTGCACAGTTCCCGCCACTCAGTCAAATCCGTCTGCAGTTTATCATCCCTACGATTCAATTTCATATGAGCTTCTTCTGCTAGCGCCCACTCTCGCGCATCTCTAAGCCATGCTATTATGTCTGGGCCTCTCTGTCCCATCTAGGTAATGGCGATTTCATGCCTAGCTAACACTATCATCAGTTGTAGCAGTTTGTACGCCATTTTCCGCTTCGTTGGTTTTCGTACATGGCCCAACAGACATTGTTGCGGCTCCTCCAGTATGTGGAGGCCTGTGCTTTCGCTCGCCTTCACCACAATCCGAGGCTAGAACTGCTGCAGCCCAGGACATGCCCAAGCTAAGTGTAAAAAATCTGCCTTCTCCGCGTCACATTTCGGGCACATTTCGGTGAGGCTCTGAGAAATACGCCGTAGTCTCAGTGTCATAAGGTAGGTACAGTGCAAAAAGTTGTAATGGATCAGCTTGAACCACGCGTTGCAGGAAACTGTGGGCCTCATTTACAAGAAAGTGCTGCAGCGCGGCACTGCAAGCCCATTGGCTGCGCCTCTTTCAAAGCACAGGAATGCGACATATTTACAATAATATATTGCATCCCTGTGCTTTCCCCTGCGCTGGTGCACAATTTGCTGGCATGCGCTGATGCAGGCACCTTTGCACTATGGTGCAAGGATGCCTGCACCACGGGGATGATTGTTTATGTGCAGGAAGGGACACCTTCCTGTACATAAACAATCACCAGAGGTGATTTCCTCCTTCTAAGTGTACGCCTGGGAGGCGTAGCATTCAAACGCATTTCCAGATTTACGATTTCTCCTAAATCTGGAAATGTGTCCGATTCCATGGGTGTTGCGTGGGAACACCCACAGCAACACCCATGGAACGCCCCTTTCACACAAAGTGCTGTGTGTAAAGGGCCGTATTGACAAGGACAAGAAAAGCCACGCTGGGTGGCTTTTCCTGTCCTTGTAAATATGGGGCAGCAAAATGTGCCGCCAGTGTGTCACAAAAGTGACGCACCGGCAGCGCAAGGAGCTTGTAAATAAGCCCCTGTGTGTGTAAGCGTGCTTATGGCTGCCCATGTCTTGTCATCTATTTGTTCATCTAGGTCCCCATCTCACGCTGCTCAAGGGGGCAGTCGAGTCTAATCTCATGGCTTTATACAGGAGCGACAACAACCTACGCCCAGATCCGCATGTGAGCAGTATGTCCAATGTGTGAGACGGTTGCGGAATGTTAGGGTCCTCGGGCCAAGTTATTCTAGCAATCTCCAACAGCCCCATGTAGTGTAGGTAATGACCCTGTCCCAGTGTAAAGTCTTCGCAGGGTTGTTCGTATGAAAGAAACGTTTCATTCGTATTGAGGTCCGCAGGACGCCGCAACCCCTCTCCTTCCACGCTTGAAAGGACATGTGTGAGCTTATGTCATTTACGGGGGCTAGTATCCCTGTAGGGAGCTCCCTGTGAAATGGAGCATGTCTCAGTACCTTTTCCACGTATTGTTGCCATACATTCGCTGTGTGGCGTACTACGTAGGGCAGGTCATCATTGACCCCCTGCCCTGCATCAGCGCAATCAGAAGCATGTCCGAGTGCACTCATCCAGCAAGGAGTCGTTTTCCCAGTTGCCTCTTTCTTCTAACCAACGGGACGCATGCTTGAGCTGCGCAGTAAAGTAATATAGGTCCAAGCGCGGAGCCTACAGACCCCCTTCTTTATATCTACATGTCAGTGTGTTCAGCGCTACTCTGCTTCGTCGCCCCGCCCATAGTGAGGAGACAAGGAAAGCGTTCAACTGCTTGAAGATCTAGGTAGGAATCGGACAAAGTGAATTCTGTAGTGCATAGAGGCAGCGAGGCCGCATCACCATTTTAGACACTGCAAGCCTACCCATCAAAGAGAGTGGCAATGAATTCCAGAAGGCCACAGAGCGTCGCAGCACGTCTATGACCCCATCCACATTCAGAGATATCAACTGGGCATTGTCGAGTGCTACCTGCATGCCAAGGTACCGAAAATGAGCCCGTTCCCATCTAATCCCCAGGTCAAGGAGACTTTTGAGGGGCAATGTGGCCATGCGAGCCAGGGGAAAAATCAGGGATTTGTGTTGGTTAAGTCGCAGTCCAGAGACCTTGCCGAACTCCTCTAGATGCTGCAGGAGCCTAGGTAAGGCCACTCGGGAAGACGCTATATAAAAGAGGGCATTGATCGCATATAGGGAGATCACATGAGTTGAGTCTCCCACCCGGATACCCCACTGCCCCATCTCCTCTCGCATCCGCACCGCCAGGGGCTCAATGACCAGGGCGAAGAGGTGGGGCGAGAGCGGGCATCCCTGGTGTTTACCCTGCTCCAAGATCCACTCCACTGAGCGGGCCCCTCCCACCCTTAGGAGAGACAGCGCTTACAACACAGTCATCACATCGCAGTTCCTTTACAATGCGGTCGTTACAACGACCGCGTTGTTAGAACGCGATGGCTTCTAACGCAAGTCATTAGATCGACTTGCTGTAGGGAGCGCTCTAACATAAGGAATAGTATAATTTACTATTCCAACACCTTCCCTACTGTTGCGCAGGCTGGAGCTGGAATAGTAATTTATACTATTCCTAAGTCCAGCACGCCCCCTACTGCAAGTCGATCTAATGACATGCGCTGTGTCGCAACGCACCTGGGAAGAAACAGGCGTCCGTAGAACCCTGGCAGAGACATAGATCGTGTTATCCAGGAAATCCCTGATAAACCACAACTCCCATGATTCCATGGGAACCTGCCATATCTGACGTAGCCACGTCGAGATACACAGGATAAAAGAGCTTCCGGGGCACCAGTCGGGTGCCCTTTAAACTGTTCCAGAAGCTGCAGCAAGTACGGAGGGTGGTCCGGTAAGGGTGCCTCGTGCACCACTGAATTCATTACCCTTGTCTTTATTTGCTGAGCGGATACGCTGTGCTTGGTTTGCACTGCGTCTTGTGACATTCCTGATTTTCCTCCTCCCCGTTGGTCGAGTCGGGGCTCCGACTCTTGCGGGGTAGGAACCTGCATAACTGTCTGGTGATCACAGTACTCTGTTATTCTTGGTTTCCGCAGTGGCCCCCACTCTGGTAACGTGGCGAGTGCTATTGCGGGGTGTCGCTAGCTTATTGCTGTCCTTGTTCCGATAGGTGCTCGCAGTCATGTTGACTGCGTGTTGGTATTCCTGCGCCACTATCAGCATTACCATCGATACTCCCTTGTTGGCGAGTTGTGGGACGCAACTCATGCAGGGAGAGCAAGCTGGGTTTATACTATGATTGCTTACTGAATTTTACGACTGAAATTGTACGAGACAATTCCCAAGAAGCGATTGGGAATCAGGCTCTTCATTGTTGGTTTATTTAAACAGTGTGGATCCTACAGGTCACGATCACCACTGCCTGTCTTTAAGTGGTGACTCACAGGGAATCGTTCTCCGTGACTGTACTTATGGAGTGGATGTTACTTTGGTTAACTTCATAGGCATAGGGCCTTGCTTTAGCAGTATTATTGTTTAGGGGTATAAGTCCCCCACAAGCCTGCAATTGCAACCCGAGTTTTGACAGGGTTCGTTTTGTTTCTATGTTTTCACAGCAGGGGTTAATCGAGCACTCCGGAAGGCAAGCTCTCCACCCCTGTTAAAGTCCACTGGTGTAGTATCTATAGTAGGTGTCTCTGATATGAAGCATACATGATTATAATGTCTTGTGGGTACTTAATAACAGCGTATTGAACCGTATATCCCGTTCTGTAGATTCAAGAGGATTCTTACTTCATGGGCTCCGGGTCAGGAATACGGCTTTATTTTTCTTTACAGGTATAGTTAACATAAGAAGGTAACAGTGGGGGTTTTAGAAGAAGCATAGGGGAAACTGCTTTCTCAACGATATTTTTATGTGTTGCAGGTCTCCCTCCCCGCTGTTTCCATCCTTTCCTTCCCCTGCTTGATCACTCCATCGAGTCTGTATATTCAAACCAGACCTTGGGGCTATCAGGAGGTGGACCATATATAGCAACACACGACCCTGAGGATTCAAGGCCCTTGACACATTGTAAAGGTATCGCGCTCTAACAACGCAGTCGTTGTAATGACTGTGTTGTAAAGGAACGCGATGTGAAAGCATGCGTAGTAACATGCTATATTCCACCCGTACTCATGCGTGTGGTTCTTTGTACAGTATTTTACCCCAGCGGCGGAAATGGGGCCCAAATCCCACTGCCTTAAGGAAGTAACCCAGTCAACTGTGTCAAAGGCCTTTGCCAGGTCTATTGACACTAGCGCAAGCTCTTCGTCGCGGTGTTTCACTTCCTGCATAATGTGGGTTAACCGACGCAGGTTCATGCCAGTGTGGCGGCCAGGTATTAAGTCACATTGGTCTTCATGTATAAGGTGTGGCATATGCGGGGCTAGGTGAGATGCAAGGAGCTTGCACAGTATTTTAGCATCTGTATTGATCAAAATAGGTGGGCAAAGAGAGGCGGGGTCTCAACTGTCCTCACCCGGTTTTAGTATTATACAGATCTCTCCCTGTCTCATGGTGGGGGGTGAGATTCCTCGATCGAAGGCCTCTGTGTAAACCTGCAGTAGTGCCTGTGTCACAGTGGCCGAATATTGTGATAACATTCAGGCGATAACCCATCTCCGCCTGGGGCCTTAGCCCCGGGAGCATTAGTAGTACTTCTTGTATTTCCTCAAAGGACAGCTGTGCTTCCAGCACTTCAGATGCCGGCGTGGAGAGGCCCGTCTTGGTCAAGGCCCGAAAGCATGGTACATATCCATCCTCCCTTACCGCCGGGTCCGCATTGTATACTGTCTGTAGGTGTTGTTGAAGCACTTGCAGGATTGCGGCTCTAGTGTGTACTGCCTCACCCGTCGAAGTGTGGCGAGCAATAATCGGTGCAGAGGTCTGCTCTCTGTGGAGGATCCAAGCCAGGACCATTCCAACCTGTCTCCCTCCCTGTGCAAGCGCTGTCGATACTGACGGAGTGTGTACTTATCTCGCCTGTCCCATATGTCGCTTATGCGTGCTCGTGTATCCCACTCCCAGTCAGCGATGGTCGGGTCAGCTTGGTCTGAGGCCTGTGTCTCCACTAATGCCGATTCCTCTACCTCAAGGTCTCGTTGCAGTTGCCTGCGGACTTCACATCTCAGCCCTATACATGCCCCCTGTGCCACGACTTTCAGTGCCTCCCATTCCGTTGCTCTAGTGGTGTTCGCCCTCTCCTAGTTAATTGTCATATAGACAGTCAAGACATGAGACATGGTCTCCCTCCCCACCGGGTCCTCTAGAATGTCCGTCGGCATTCGCCACATTCTGGGGAGGTGGGCATGGGAGCCCCAGCTGACCACGCAGCTAACTGGGGAGTGATCAGAGAGGAAACGGGCCAGGTGGGCCACTTCAAAGTTTAGGGCAGCTTCTGTTTCAAAGACTAAGACCCTGTTCAGTTTGCTGTGTGTATTATGAGTAGGAGATTGGCAGGTGTACAACTTCTGAGCCGGGTGTCTATCCCTCCATATATCTCTTATTTCTAAGTTTCTCATTACCTCTCGGAGCCTCTCAGTCATCCTTGGCTTGGTGCCTTGTTGAGGAGGGTGCCTGTCTAGGTCAGGGTCTAGCACACAGTTAAAGTCCCCACCCAGAGAAGAGGGGCATCTATGTCCAAGGTTAGTGCATCTTGTATGGACTGGTAGAAGTCCGGATCATCTACATTCAGAGCGTAGATGTTCAGGATAACCATATCTCATCCATCTAGTTTTGTCCTGAGCAGGATGTATCGACCGTTTACAGCAGCTTCCATGTACTGCAAGGCAAATGGCGTGTCCGGGGCCACCCATATCAGCACACTCCTCACGTAAGTAGAGTAGGATGAGTGAAAGATCTGCCCCCTCCATTTTTCACTAGCTTATTGGCTCCATGTCATCAAGGTGGGTTTCTTGTACGCAAGACACTGAGACGTGATGTCTCCGAAGAAACAAAAGTACTCTATAGCGTTTGGTACATGTGCCCAGTCTCCTCACATTCCAGCTAATGAACTTAACCTCCATTGTCCCAACAGTATCGCACATTCTGTCTCCCAGGTCCCTGATCGTGCACTCCACCCATTCTCAAAAGATGCTGCTTACAACAACTTTTAACGAACAGGGAAAACTGTACCAGATTCCCCTCCCACGGACAAATGATGTGCAACAGTGCATTCGACTATGCCCTCCCCGGGCTTGTGCCAGGACGTGCACAGCCTCTCGTGCGGCCCAACTGAATAAAAATATTTTAAAGCTTATAGGGCCAGTACTTAGATAGGAAAGTAACATTCCAATAAAAAAATATACTTTAGAAGCACAGAATTATCAAAAATACTAGGAACTCACTTTTAATTGTGTTTTTTATCCATACGTTTGCAGTGGGTGTTTTGATTAGTGTTCACTGGGAAACATGATATGGCACAGACCTAAACTGCCTTTTACACTCACTTTTTTATGATATTCATTTTATTTTTGGCAGGACTTAAGAGAGGCCCTTAAATGTCCAGAGACTGGTGAAAGGTGCATCCTTGTTTTTTGTTTTACTTGCAGCTAGGATCACTTGTAATTTCTGAGAAAGGGATTGATGCTAGTGTGTAAATGCAAAAATAAGCAACAAATAGTGTCACTTTCCTTACATGAATTTTATATAGCATGAACTAGGCCCAGAGGCATTGGAGCACTTTACGTGAGCACCAGATAACATTACAGAGTGTCATATTATGTTTTATTAGGTTCATGTAGATTAAGTGATTTGCCGAGAATCACAGGATGTCGAACTGATGCTGGGACTTGAACCTGGTTTCCTGGTTTCAAAGTTAACTAAGGCCACAACCTGTCCCTGTTGACTGCAGTAATTGTTATCTGGCAGACAAAGGAGAAGAGCAGAGACCGATTTATCTCCACTGCTTGCATGGAGTGAAGGAGAACAAAAGAAACTGAGGAGCTCCCTCACTGGTCCACATCAACCTCCACCACCCGATGCTCCAGTCTTCTCTCTTGCTGCAGTCCCCTGAAAAGTAAGTGCTTGTGGCTTCCCATCAGCTGCTCCTTGCAGACTCTGTCACACTTGGATGGAGGCAGGCACACCTCATGCTGTGACAGTTGGAGCGGAACAGCCTATTGTCATTCTGCCTCTGACATTAGCCCAATGGCTTGACTTCATGTGCATGGGGTCATATTTAATAAGGCTGTAACAACAGCATTTCACGCTGTGCACCAGGGGTGGGGTCCTTAGTAGACCAAAAACAAATGACCTGTAACTGGCCTGAGCCAGAGGCCCATCAGCCGATGCCTGATTGCCCTTCTTGCCAATCCGAGGCTGGCCAGATGTACAATATACTTTTGAACTCACACACCCTGCGATTCCCAAAATCACAGAGTTTGTGAACTCAAAAGTGTTATGTGCAATTTACTAAGCCCATTTTGTGAGTCGGTAAAAGGGTTTTGCAATCCATTGCGATTTGGAAAAATAGAGGATGTGTGAAAGTGCCATCCTCTCCTAATAGGATTCACAATGAGATGTATCAATAGTTGGCATCCGCAATTGCCATCCCAAGTCATTAATCAGTTACTGAGACATCAAAGGAGGTGATAACTAATTTGCAAAGGAGAATGTCTGCACATGGGAATGTGGAATGTGTGTCGTGGACCTCGTGGGGAGCAGGCAGTGGTCCCTCCATGTATTCCCAAACAGAAAACAATTATTCAAAGCACAAATGGTTCCTTCAAGGAATATTGACTTATTTTAAAAAAAAGTTTCCTTATGGAAATACAAACACAGGGATGATGGTTCCTTGCAGGCCCACACCCCTATGCTTGTAGCCAATCACAGGGAGGGTCGCAAATAGAGACCTGGCTAATTAATATTCATTAGGCAGGTTGTTCTATGACTCCCCAAAACTGGAGATTTTGCAGCGTGACCTATTAGCACAATGGTCGCACTCAGGGCCGGCTCTAGGGCGGTGCGATCGGTGCGACCGCACCGGGCGTTGACTTGGGGTGGGGGCGTCATTTTTGAAAATGTGTATTATCATTTTAAAAGCACCTGCTGCCTCGTTCCTGGCCTCCAGCAACTTTCAGACATCAATTAAAATGTCAAGAGAAGTCCGGTGATTAATCGTCTTCCTGGAAAGAGTCCGGAGGTTTGTCTGGTGGAAGTTTTGACTCATCCTAAGGTAGCGCAGAGGGTTAAAATGCCTGCTGCTAAGAACGTGTACCATGCAGATAACGAAGTGCATATAATGTAAATAGGTCAGTGGGTTACTGCTTCTGTAAAACAGCTCCTTTTGTTACTTGTCATTTATAAGTCAAAATCCTAATACAGAACATTGAGCTATTAACTGTCATCCTAGAGCTGCATGCAAACTGCAAGGTATATGTTAGAGCTATATGCTTTTTTGCCCAGTCTTTCATTATCCTAATCTTGTGAAAAGGGTTCATTTGGGTAGAAAACAATTCTTATTATTAAAGAGAACCCCTAACAATGATGTTACGTTTTAAATTCTGAATTTGTGCCTTTCCTGAATAAGAACTTAAACTATATTGCCTACCAGTGTCGATGACATGTCACTCCTACACTACACCTTGTAGTACTGTCTGATGTAACATTTCCTATACACTGATTTACACACATATGATTGTCTCTGTGTGATGTAAAGTGCTCTGACACCCTACACTGTTATGAGTGGTGCTCTAAAACTAAATGAATCTGAGAGACAGTGGTTATGAAGACTTGAGAGGCACTGTTAAAGGGTGCTAGTGAGGGAATCCGTGGCAGAGGTGGTCATGGGGGGGGCGCCAACAGACACTGTCGCACAGGGCGCCACCAGCGCGAAAGCAGGCCCTGGTCGCACTGCAAAATCAGAGACAGGTCACAAAAAGTTGGTGCACAATTTGTGACCACACATTGCTAGCTGTATTTTAGCACATCAGGCTCCTGGAACAAGTGGCAGAGTCCTCTCTGACCTTCTCTTTCATTTGCCCTGGCTGATGACACAGGGACCCTCAGAAAATATTAAAGAAGGCCACAAGACATTGGGATCATTCTGATGGAGATGAAAAAGATGTTCTCAGCAGCTTCATTTTTATTTGTAACTGAGATACTGACACTTAATTCCTGGTAATTCAAGTCCAGACCCTGACTGGGCCTTCTTGGTAACACAGAGCCCCTTGTGCTAAATGTGCCATAGAAGACTATCAAGGGAGGAACACATGGAACAGGAACTTTTAATAGCCTATGGTCTACATAAATCTGTCTCAAAAGAGTGTGGGATTCTAAAATTGGACCTTTGATCCAGCAAGGAGTTCATAGAGCTGAATGAACACTTGAGTGAACAGGGCCGGCGGTCTAAAATGGCTCTGTAAACAGCAATTGAGTATTTTTGGATCAAATTTTCAAAAATATTTTCACTGGGGAATGTTAATCAGGGACTCGATGAAACGTTTTGTGGATGTGGGGATGCACACCCACAATTTTGCAAAACCCCATCGGGTTTCTTTTTAAATTAGTGCAAGTCTGTGTGGATAGCAAGCCTACAGCTGCAACTCAGTATATTGACAAAGGCATGCTCTCCCAATGTGCATTCTGATCCAGCTGAAGCATTTTTTAAACTATTACTACTTACTCACTACTCTAACTGTACTGGGCCCTTTACAATTAGACAACTTGCATTACTGCACTCTACCACAGAGGCGATGGACCTCTTATGGATCTTTTCTGTCGTAGTGAGGGGTGGGAAATTAGGAGGTACAAAACCCATTGGCCACCCAGTGAAGACCCTTAATTGGTAGCCAACTCACAAGTTTGTGATAAGGTTCAAATACACTAATTTCAGGACCATGCTGTAGAAATAAAGTATTGCAATGGGGAGACCCAACCTCCTGAAGTCTAACCAGGATTCTAAGCACTGAGGGCCTCATTTACAAACCCTGTACTTTTTGTTCCGGTGGCGCACAGGGCTTAGCCATATCTACAAGGCCATGTAAAGCCACCCTCCTAGATATGGAGTGAGGCAACGCAGCGCAAGTCGCTGTGTTGCCTCACACTATGATGGGGATGCATGACAACTGTGTTACGGTGGGTGTTCCCACGTAACACCCATGGCATTTGACACATTCCCAGATTTACAACAAGCTGTAAACCTGGGAATGCGTGAAAAGCCTACAACTCCCCAGGGGAGGCACAACGAGGAGAAATAACATTATTACTCCTCGTTTTTCCACAGAATACAGCACACATAGAGAGAGGAAATCACCTTCATTGATTGTTTTTGTGCAGGAAGGTGTCCATGGTGCAAGGGCGCATGCGTTAGCGTAGGGCAGCCTTTCGAGCGCCAGCGCAGGGAGAAAGGAAAGGAATGCGCCGTATCATATAGATACGGCACATTCCTGCCCTTTTCTTTTGACGTTGGGCAGCGCAGCAGGAAAGCTTACACCACTGCCCTATGCCAAGAAAATCGTACATGAAGCCCTAAGAGTTCTGCAGTCGCAACACAGAAACTGATGCTCTGGAAACAGTCTGTGATTCTCCCTATTACGAATTTAAAATCACTGTTAAAATAGCACAGTTTTAAAGAAAGAACATTAGGACACAATAACAGACTCAGGCAGTTTTAGATAATTTGGTTTATTTTATTAATGATACAAAATCAACGCATATAAGTATCATTGTAAGCATTTCAGTCAAGAATCTTACAGCATGTAGTATGAAACCAATCATTTAGTCAAGTTTCTAATCCAGAAGAGGATGGTAACAAGTTACCGATTCCTACCACCATTGAAAGACAGGAGGATGGTTCCTTTTAACAATCAGCCAAGGAGTTCTATGACAAGGGGCAAAGGAATCAAGTTAAAGTCCACAAGGGGTGAGTCCATGGGCATTGGCTAAATGAGAAATGGGGCCTGTAATAAGTGAGTAGAACCAAGACCAGTTGGATTTCCATGTAGGTTTATTGTAGATATTGTAGATCAGGAGTCACAACATGGAGTAGTACAGAGTAAGATGTAGAGTAGGTCTTCTCTACAGAGCGAGCCCCACCAGGAGCAGCTTCCTTGCTGCTCAGCCCATCCTCTCAACTGACACTCCACACACAGTCATACCAGCATTCTATTACCTCACCACACATACCAACATTCCAAGAACATCCACACTGGCTGAGCAGCAAGGCAGAGAAGCAGGAAAGGTGCAATACACTAAATACCAGTATACTACACACCTTCCTCCTTTAATGAACAATAACAAAAGAATTATGTAAGCAATAAGCATAGAAAAAGCATAAATAAACATAGCAGTAAAACATTGCATTAATTTAACAACAATGGCATAACACACCTCTTCCCCTTTAATGAACAGCAAAAAGGATAAACAAAAGTAAGCATAGTAATAGCAAAAATTAAAATATGCAATCAATCCAAAAGGAATGCATTGAATTAATTAACGACACACCACTACAAGCAAAGAAGAATGTATGTAATGCCCATTACGCATTACAACCCAAAATATGGGTACACTGCCCATTGCGCATTACAAAACAAAATATGGGTACACTGCCCATTGCGCATTACACAACAAAATATGGATACACTGCCCATTGCGCATTACAAACCTAAATATGGGTACAATGCCCATTGCGCATAACAAACCAAAATATGGGTACACTGCCCATTGCGCATGACAAACCTAAATATGGGTACACTGCCCATTGCGCATTACAACTAAAGAGTGAGTACACTGCCTATTGCGCATAACAAAACAAAATATGGGTACACTGGCCATTGCGCATTACAAACCTAAATATGGGTACACTGCCCATTGCGCATTACAAACCTAAATATGGGTACACTGCCCATTGCGCATATCCAAATAAAATATGGGTGCTACCCATTGCGCACTTCAACTTTATGCATAAACTAGAGGTAAACGACAATCCCCACAGCTAAACAATGTAAAGGGTAGGGTAGTGAGATTGTAACACTAATGCTAGGCACAAAAAGAAAACCGTGTAGGGTAGAATCAGTGTATAGGGTGTGCACTACCCACACTGCAAGTTAAAATAGAGTGTGTGGAGACCAGCTCCAACACAACAGATACCCTAAAGAAAAAACCTAGAACCCTGAAAGTATATAGAGCAGAAAAATAAGTAATGATAATGATGTCATTAAGTCAAAACAAAATAGGCAAATACTCAATCCTAGTACGAGTAAAAGATAGCGGTACAGATAACACAAGGCACAAAATACTGAATGAAATAATGACTTGGCACTCATCAGGAAATAAACTTATCTGGCAGCAAGATCAGCAAACGGGGCACATGGCTAAATAACAGCATGACATTAAACAAATGTCAAAATAAACTGAATTGAATGTTCCAAATAGAAGCAACGTGACCCTGGTGAGCAGTGTCTCACCCAATATGAAACGGAGACAGTGGGTCTAGAAGCGCCTCAGCATGTGACCTAGAAAAACAAAGCATCATCAATGAGATTTCTTGACCAGAGTGGGATGCAGTTGCGGTTGGCAGAGAAGGCTTGACACGCGGTCCAAAGTTGGTGAAGCACACGATATGCCAAAAGAAGACAGTACCTGTGTTGCTACGATCCAATACATGTAGAGTGAAGAGCAGCGGTGACTGGCAAAAAGTGCTAGCTGCGGCAACAACATAAAAAAAAAAAAAAAACGTGGTTGGCAAAAACCGTGCAGAAACAGAAAAGGATCGCATGGCTCAGTACAAACCCAAGATGGCGGCACGCTTCTCGAGGCCGCGCCGGGTGGTTCACTGCACGCCAGTGCAGCGAGACGTCGTTTCAGCAGTGCCCACGGCGTCACTAAGGGAGCAACGAGCTATCAGCGCGTCCTCTGGATGAAGGTAGGTGCGAGCTGGGAACTCGTGCCACGTCTTTTTTTAATTTTTTTTATTTGAAAGTGGCGGTTGGCAACAGATGCAGGCAACAAGTCTCAGCGTAGACCAAACGTGGAAGTAAAAATTAAAAAAAAACATGTCTCACCAGACTTCGCCTAGTACAGGAACCAAGCACACCACAGCTAGCCACAGCCAGGGAAACACACCATGGAAGTAGACTCTGTGAAAGGTTAAGAGCTTTCCGTCGTCCACAGCAGGCAATCCTCTTTTGCGCAGGGCCAACGTGGGAAGGTCTCTGCACATCTCTTGTAGTAGATGCACTTTCCACGTTGCACTTTCCATATTGTACCCCCATGTGGAAATAGGCAGGTCGGAACTGGCACACTTCAGTTGTGTGCAGGAAGGAACTGGCACACTTCAGATGTGTGCAGGCAGGAACTGGCACACTTCAGTTGTGTGCAGGAAGTAACTGTCAGGAAACTGGCACATTACAGTTTTGCGCAGGCAGGAACTGGCAGGAAACTGGCACATTACAGTTTTGTGCAGGCAGGAACTGGCAGGAAACTGGCACATTACAGTTGTGGGCGACCGATGGGAGGTCACTGGTGGGGCTCACCGGGTGCCAGTATGCCATTTAAATGCGTAGTTGTAGGAAACTCATACCTTGGGGTTGCTTCCTGCTTTTCAAAATTTCTGTAGACCATCAGGTGGCAAGGCAGGTTCTTTCCAATGGTCGCCAAATGTAATAAGTGAGTAGACTCAAGACCAGTTGGATTTCCATGTAGGTTTATTGTAGATATTGTAGATCAGGAGTCACAACATGGAGTAGTACAGAGTAAGATGTAGAGTAGGTCTTCTCTACAGAGCGAGCCCCACCAGGAGCAGCTTCCTTGCTGCTCAGCCCATCCTCTCAACTGACACTCCACACACAGTCATACCAGCATTCTATTACCTCACCACACATACCAACATTCCAAGAACATCCACACTGGCTGAGCAGCAAGGCAGAGAAGCAGGAAAGGTGCAATACACTAAATACCAGTATACTACAGGGCCAAATCTGATTACTCACCAGACAGTCCAAAAGAGTTCAGCAGGCAAGATCATTGGCAAGGCGTAAAAAGCATGGGGCCTAGAAAAACAGGCAGCCGGCAAAGGAATCCAATCAGTCTGCTAAGAGCAGCATCATCAGCAAAGGTATTCCAAAAAGTAAGAGCCAAAAGGATGGTTGTTAATCATAGAAAAAGCATACGGTCTGCTCGTAAAAGGGGAAAAAGAGTGTGTGTGCTTCCTCTCACTCTCTACACCCCTCCTTTGGGGTCTCATCCTTTATAGTCTTTATGATAGTCCTTGTGACATCAGTCATGATACCATAATGGTCAGATCATCATGTGGTTGCTCATCCGATCACCACGTACACATTTTGATACTCCAGCATGGTTTCCCATGCTTGTCATGAGAAATTACTGTCCTTTCCGTCCTCACAGGTTAGTCGACAGAAACAAAATTACATTGTTGCATTCCATGGTTTCAGTGCAGGGGTTAGGGACACACCAATTCAGTCCACAGTGAACACTAGAACAATGTCCTTAGTTATGTAAAATGTTGCATATGCAGAACAGATAAAGCAACATTTGAAGAAACGTAAAAAAGGCCATTGTATTAGGCTATGAAATAATGCAACATAGGAAAGAACATGACCTAATGCATTTAAAGCTAACATCTCTTTTCTAATGAAATAAACTCATAATTAGAATCAAACATAATGAAATAATTCAAGCATTTCATATTAAGAAATAATGTTAATATTTCTCAGTTTATAATATTGCATAGAAAGGATTAAGGCTAAATGTGGCCTAGTACCACAAATTTTCTCAAAATACATGCATGTAAATTATTCTTAAAATTAATTTTACTAAAATCGTTTCTACATTTTTATGATCCTAATAATGTCAAGTATTAATGTTACAAATATAATCTGCATAGTAATTACTACTGAAATTTTGCACCTGTATCATTTTCTCTTCATGATGCATTACAATGAAAGCAATAGAAATGTTTAGTCACATCATTAGAATTTGCAATATTTTGTCAGTAAAAGCATTTTAAATCATCCTTTTTCATGTCATCTGTTATAACACCCTATTAGTAAACATATTAATCTTTTTATATTTCTTTTTCTCTTTTTCTACGTATTCAAGCATGCTTTTATGGTGCTGTTACTTCAACTTTTCTCAGTTGCTGTGTTATTTTTCCCAACGTGTGCAAAGTGTACATTTAGGTTTCTGTGTCTAAATCAGTAAATATGTTGTGTTAAGAATAATCGCATTACCTGGACAATCAGAGACTCGATTAAACATTTTGGGGATGTGGGAAGTGCACCCACAATGTAAAATACCATCGGGCTTTTTAAAACATTTGTGCAGATATGTGTGGATAGCATGCCCACAGCTGCAACTCAGTATATTGACAAAAGGATGTTTTCCCATTATACATTCCTACAAGTGGCTTTTACCTCTGTCAATACATATGGGGCATGTGAAAGTTGTGCGTACAAGCACAGCTTTCAGTATATGTATTTTCACCCCCTTGAAGATAGTTCCATTATGAAGATTTGGCCCTGCTACCCATAAAAAGAAGCAAGCAGTAACTAACCTGTAAATAAACACAACATCACACCCATTACCCCACACATGATTTAACCCTGGCTGAGTAAATGGTAGTATCTGACCATTGAAGAACGGTACTCAACCCCACTAGTCCACCTTACTTACACCCACAGCTTAGCTCATCATTCTCCTTTGTTTCTTGAGCCACAGGGCTCCTGTTTCACTCTCAATTCATTGTTTGTCCAACCGGTGTCACTTTCTCTGTATGTAACAGGTCAAATATTTTCATACAGTAATGACTTGTTTCAGGTGCAACAGGGTTGCCTGAGAGAGAGTGCCACCATAGGATTCTCTTATAGATGTACTCTGTCCAGATTCAGCATGCTGACTGTGAAAGTGTGACTCTTGCTCCACTATCCATGGAAGTTAGTTGCAGTGTACATGTGCCATTTACTGGTAGGAGTTAGCAGTCTTGTGCTAAATATGTAGAGCCCTGCGTGACTATGAACTGATTAAACGGTCAGACAGTGCTATATTGGATTATTTAGGACTAAGTTGTTTGCCAGATGAAGAGTGTGTAGTGGTCAGGCACCCAAGCATTCCACTCACACTAACATTCTAACCGGAACACTCACACTGGCTGAGCAGCTAGGTACAGGGAACACAATGACATGATCTGAGGATACTACAGAGTGGCTGAAGACGTGAGAGAGAGAGAGCTAAAGAGACAGAAAGAGAGAGAGCAAGTGTATGTGTAAGAAGGAGAGAGACAGAGAGCGAGAGAATTTGAGAGAGAGAGAGAGAGAGAGAGAAGAAACGGTTGCATAGGTACATAGTCCTAGACTCTGAAGAACCCAGTTGTCAGGCATCACTGCAGTGAAGATTTTCCCCCAAAGGCTCTACCATTAGGAAATTTCCAAGTGACTCTTTCCTCAATTATGGACCGCCCCTCACACCATACTTTTGCACATTTATATACATGTCTATTATAGTGGTGCTTTGGTCGTATTTCCACTGAGTCCTGGGAGGAAGGTGATGCCCACTGACTTCGAGGGAAGGTAGCCTCCACGATCCTCTGTGGCACGGCGACAGTAACTTGTGAGATTTAGGACCAGATTTACAAACATTTTGTGCTGTGTTTGCGTCACAAAAGTGATGCAAGCCAGCACAAAATGTTTTTGGGTTATTTGTTTTCCAGCTCAGTACTTATTTTGCGCTGGAAATTGCTGGACAGTAACACCAAAGAGCGTGAAGCGTTGCTTTGAGTTACTTAGCATCAAGGGGCCGTTACATGGGAGGTACATGGAAATTCCCATGCAACCACACATGCTTTTTAATCAAAATCCTATGTACCAAAAGTTTCAAACAGGGGATTGCACTAAAAATTAATGGCACTTGAAAGCAGGTCTTAAAAAGAGAGACGTTTTCATTTCTCCGTTCTTTTCCAACTTTGCATGTGTGCTGCACTGTACAGCACACAAAGTAGGAAACGTTTTACAGTTTGTCTAGGCATAATATTTTGTACTGGAAGGGAATCTCATCAGTACAAAAGCTATGCTAGACTCACACACACACCCTTGCAATATGGCGCAAAGGTGTGTGCGTGGTGCTCGGCAGCAAAATTCTGCACCAGCGCTCGGGAGAGGGCTAGGAAAGAGTGATATCTTTGTAGATAAAGCACTCTCCTCCTTTCTCCTCATGCAGTGCAGTGCAGTGCAGCATTGTGGCTGCTGCTCTGCGTTGAGTGATAATTTAGTGAATCTGGCCCTCACTGTCAGGATGAAAGCACCTCTCTCTGGCAAACTAAAACAGACTGTCAGTGTAAATGATAGTTGAGCGGCTCACCCTCTTTAGTAAAATATGTAGGGGACCATGTCATGGTTCACAGTCAGAGAACCTAAAGAAAATGAGGGTCCCTTACAGCTTAGGAAGAGCCCCATATGGTATGCATTAGGCAAGAATACCGTATGGGCTTTCCCTTCTCTTGTCAGTTCTGGGTTTATCCTCCTGCCCCTTAGAGCAAGACACTCATATGAAGGAAGAACCAAGATGAATTAGCTCATTACAATTTGGAAGTACTTCATAATGTTCGGTAGTAATCGATTATTTGTTATGCACTCTGGGGGGTCACATTCTTCATGAATGTAAATGTGAGCGAGACCCCTTCATGAGTTGTATGGAGAAAGTGACTTTCCAAATGTTGAAAAGATTTTGTTGGAATGTTCTTGAATGTGATCATATACATACAGATGTTGGTGTTTGACGAGGTACAGATGTAGAGAAGTGTATTGCTGAAAACTGAAAAGTAGGAGTGAAGCAGGCCAGAGGGAGAATGCATAACACATAAAAGTAATTTCTGTTGTTAGAGCCCTGGCATTTAAAAAAACCCAAAAGTCACCGGACTGTTATTTTAACGCGAACCACCGGACTTAAGAAAATTAAAGCCATTTTTATTAAAGCATTGCTGTCTTTAGTACAAAAGATAAGATTTCTTTGAAGTGTAAAATGACCACTTACAGGGGTTAAATTTAAGGTTTTAAAGGAAACCGTGGGGTACTATAAATTGTGTTTATGTCTATGTGTGTTCAACGGTAAAATTGATTTAGTAAGGAGAGTGTCCTAAAAATACAAGTAAAGTTTATTTATTTATTACATTCAGCCCAGTTCAATATTTCTTTGATGTTGATTTCTTAAGATCATGACAATCGTAAAAGAAGAAAATATTCACTTCTTTTGGTCCAAAATAAAATATGGTAAAAACATTAAAGTATGTATGTATTAATTATTTAATAAAGAAATATAGCCCAATTCCAAAGGCTTTACAGGTCATTAAAGGTCCTCTAATTGAGTAACAGACCGGAGCTGCATGCAAGGATATATGATGAAGCAAAGGGCCTTTAATGACTAATACAGCCAACATCACATGAGCTTTAATATTATTAGAACATCCAACATACTGAGGATAGAATGATCTATATTCAGGGCCACTGGAATTTGGCAGCAGGGGAGGGCTAAATTTTGCGGTGGGCTTGAGTAAACTATGTGGCAAGAAAAGGCAAATTATGTGGCGTACTTTGGCACATTTTATGATAGCATTACTCTATTATTTTGTCATTTTTAGGTCTCGGCCTGCACCAGCGCTTGCGCTGGTCTGGCCGAGAGTTTTAGTAAGTGGGTTTTGGAAGTGCAAACCCACTGGCTTTAAGCTGGCGACCAGCTTGCGTTCACAATAGCGTGCACGCGCGCAGCTGCCATCTGGGTTTCCTATCTCTTCCTCATTTCCTCGTCATGGCTCATTAACTCTCTGGACTCTGATGTTTCAATCGCAGCAGCAGCTCACATTACCAACTGACGGCCCTGGACTACAGTCACATGAAAAACAACAGCGATTAGCATTGAAAGGCAAGCTTTTTTTTGTCTAGTTAGAAATATTGCTTCGGTGGGTTGATTGCACCTTATATCGCTATTTGTTTTATATTGGGAGTCACAGCCTAATTACCAGTATTTTTGTCTCACTCTGTTTTTTAAAAAAATATTTATTCGCGCAAAGCACAAAGCTATATTTAAGGTTACTTTTTCCGCGTCACTACTTCACTCTATTTAAACTCCACACCCTCCACTCTTATTGTCTCTCTCCTTCTCTCTCTCTCCCCTCTCTAATTCTCTCTCTACTTAATTAACTCTCCCCTCTCTATCTTTTTTAGCCTTTCATTCTCTCTCACCCCTTTATCTGTTTCTCTTTCAAACTACTTCATTCACTCTCTCTCCCCTTCTTTCTCTCTCTCTCTCTCTATCCCGCTCCACTCTTTATTCTATGTACACCCTTTCTCTCTCTTTCTCTCTCACCACCCTCTCTAATTGGGCATTATATCTTCAATCTATCTCTCACTCGGCAACACCACAGCATCACTGAGCATCACCACAGCATCACTCAACGCAACCACAGCATCAATCAGAGCCAGCACAGCATCAATCAGAGCCAGCACAGCATCACTCAGCACCAACACAACATCTCTCAACGCCATCACAGCATCACTCAACGCCATCACAGCATCACTCAGTGCAACCACAGCATCACTCAGTGCAACCACAGCATTACTCAGCACAACCACAGCATTACTCAGCACAACCACAGCATCACTTAGCGCCACAACAGCATCACTCAGCGCCACCACAGCATTACTCAGCAGCACCACAACATCACTCCGCGCCACCACAGGATGACTCAGCACCACCACAGGATGACTCAGCACCACCACAGCATCGCTCAGCACCACCACATCATCGCTCAGCACCACCACCGCATCGCTCAGCACCACCACAGCACCGCTCAGCACCACCACAGCATCGCTCAGCACCACCACAGCATCGCTCAGCACCACCACAGCATCGCTCAGCACCACCACAGCATCACTAAGCGCCACCACAGCATCACTCAGCACCACCACAGGATCACTCAGCACCACCACAGGATCACTCAGCACCACCACAGGATGACTCAGCACCACCACAGCACCGCTCAGCACCACCACAGCATCGCTCCGCACCACCACCGCATCGCTCAGCACCACCACAGCATCGCTCAGCACCACCACAGCATCGCTCAGCACCACCACAGCATCGCTCAGCACCACCACAGCATCGCTCAGCACCACCACAGCATCCCTCAGCACCACCACAGCATCACTCAGCGCCACCACAGCATCACTCAGCGCCACCACAGCATCACTCAGCGCCACCACAGCATCACTCAGCGCCACCACAGCACAGCATCACTCAGCGCCGCCACAGCATCCCTCAGGGCCACCACAGCATCACTCAGCGCCACAACAGCATCACTCAGCGCCACCACAGCATCACTCAGAACCACCACAGCATCACTCAGCGCCACCACAGCATCACTCAGCGCCACCACAGCATCACTCACAACTACCACAGCATCACTCAGAACTACCACAGCATCACTCAGCACCGCCACAGCATCACTCAGCGCTGCCACAGCATCACTCAGCGCCGCCACAGCATCGCTCAGCGCCACCACAGCATCGCTCAGCGCCGCAACAGCATCGCTCAGCACCACCACAGCATCGCTCAGCACCACCACAGCATCGCTCAGCACCACCACAGCATCGCTCAGGGCCACCACAGCATCACTCAGGGCCACCACAGCATCACTCAGCACCACCACAGCATCACTCAGCGCCAAGACAATATCACTCAGCACCAAGACAATATCACTCAGCACCACAGCAGTATCACTCAGCAAGACCTGAGTATCATTCAGCATCAACTCAGCATCGTCTCCGCAACAGTCACCACCACCACCACTACCACCTCAGCATCACTAAGCACCACCTCAGCCTGCTCTCGAAATCTGGCATCTGTTGATTCTCCCCTAGCGTCTGGCCGCTGCTAGTGTTATAATACAGGTACTAGTTCCCAACCTTCACCCTCCGATTGTTTATGCCCCCTCAAAAAAAAAGCTTTAACAAACAACCATTGCAATAGGCAGAAACAAGTTGCCAGCATTGCAAGAACAAAAGAAAGCTGAGGAAATGTTTTATTGTAAATACTTTTTTTAATATGACCGTTCAGTTTTACATAATGCCTTCTTGGTCATATATAAAGTAACAAAAATGCTTCTGACACTTTTTTATTATAACTTTTCAGCATGCTGCTGAGCAGCCACACTTCTCTACAGCACAGCTTGAAGACATTGGCAAAGTCAATAGCTCTGGCTAAACACTTATAAGGCCCCAAAGGCGAGACCTATTGGCTATGCCAATGCTTGTTACACTTGTTAACACTGTCCAGGCAATGGTCGTACCTCCTTAGTACCAGTTTAACACCCTAGTACAGCAATAAGCAACAGAGATGTGACCAGTCAAGTTTTCCATAGAATCTTCCACTGCGTACCACGTGTCACTGCCTTTTCTCGTACATTTCTAACCGTTTGGGCTAAAAAAAAATGTTTCCCCAAAATCTGCAGATTATGCAGCAAATGATGGATTATGTGGCAAATTGGGAATATCTATAATTTGCGAAAAACGTGCATGCCTGGTCTCTGATCAGATCCGAATCACCATCTACACCGATAGGCAGTATGGGGTCGGTGTGGTTCATTACTTCGCACAGCTATGGTCACAGAGGGGGTTCCTAACGTCATCAGGCTCTCCCATCAGAAACAGGGAATTTGTGAGACAATTGTTGGAAGCTTTGCAACGACCAAAAGAAATAGCTGTGGTAAAGTGCCTTGCCCACGTGAGGGAGGATGACTTTGTGACGTTGGGCAACAGGTACGCAGACGAAGTTGCATGTTTCTGCGCTGAACAAGGATGCATTTTTAATGGGGCGTACACAGGAGAGAGCACAGAGAGAACCAAGCTCAGCATGATGTTAACCATAGCAGAAACTTGGGATGAGGTCAAGTGTATGCAGGGAGAGGTGTCTGCTCAAGAAGAAGCTGGTTGGATTAAAGCAGGTTGCGAGAAGAGAGATGATGGTATTTGGGTTCCAACTGATGGTCGAGCAGTGTTGCCAGATGATTTACTGAGCCCAATGGCGAGGCAGATTCATGGAGCAGTTCACATTGGAAGGGATGCCATGGTGCATGTGTTCAGACAGGCGTGGTTCAATCCACGGTTTCATGCGTTTGCTGAAGCAGTGTGTCACAGATGTGTTACGTGTCAACAGATGAATGCTGGGAAGAAGACTGTGGTTGCGTTGAATCACATTGGGAGATCTGGGGGTCCCTTCAATAGGATCCAGCATGACTTCATTGAGATGCCTAGGTGCAATGGATTGAGGTACATTCTGGTGGTGGTGTGTGTTTTCTCACGATGGGTGGAAGCATACCCGACAAGCAGGTGTGATAGCCACACAGTAGCAAAGCTGTTACTTAGAGAGTTGATACCGCGCTTTGGATTTCCGACTTCGTTGGAGTCTGATAGAGGGACCCACTTCCACAGCAAGATTATGAAGCTGCTTTGTGCAGCCAAAGAAGTTGATCAGAGATTGCACTGCAGCTATAGGCCTGAGGCATCTGGCCCCGTTGAGCAGGGCAACTGAACTCTCAAGATGCGAATGGTGAAGGTTTGCTGGTCCACGTCCCTGAAATGGCCAGATGCATTGCCTTTGGTATTGATGAGTATCCGTAGCATCCCCGATAGGAGAACAGGTCTCTCACCCCATGAGGTCCTAATGGGGAGGGCGATGCGCTTGCCAGCAGTGCCGTCTACAGCTTTGATAAAGATCACAGATGATTTGATCCTTGATTATTGCAAAGGACTGGATGCCATGATCTGTTCTGTGTCTCATCAGGTTGAAGCTGCAACTGCCCTGACCTCAAACGACCTCTGCCACGATCTGAGCTCAGGTGACTGGATCCCGGTCTGGAAACACTTGGGGAAGAACTGTCTTGATGCTCACTGGAGAGGTCCATACCAAGTAATTCTGGTGACGAATACAGCCGTGAAGTGTGGAGGGTTACCGAACTGGATCCACGCTTCGCACACCTGAAGAGTTTCAGGACCCTCGGAAGAAACAGCTCCTCTCCCTGAAGAAAATACAGCCGTGGCTATGAGGCCAATGGAAAGGACAAGCCAAGCTGTGAGGGTTACTGACGAGGCTGGTTGCCCACCAGAGCAAGATGAGGCGGGGTCACGCTACACAAGTCCCAGGTACTGACTCTGAGGGAGACGGTAACGTTGCGAGTGGTACCGAGTCAGACTCGGCTGGAAGAACTGGTGTGCAAGGTGATCGGTGCAGAGAAGGGGAGCAGAGTTTGCAAGAGAAACATGGCCTGTGAGACAGAAGATGCAAAACCTGAGACTGGCATCTGAAAGAGACCTTGCCCCCATGTCTGAAACGTCTGAATCAGAGCTGAGTGACGCGGAGCAGGCACAAGAGGGCCTGAGGAGACCTAGAAGCGTAAGAGTACCCTTCCAGAGGTACGCTGCTCCAGAGTGGACCTATCTGATCACAGGTGCCGGGAGCAGTGGGGACCGGGAGACTGAGGTCTTCACGAGTGGTCAGCAGGATTCCAGAACTGAAGATCGAGATCGAACTGGTAGTTCCTGGACTAGAAATAGAGGGGGTGTTGACAGTGGCTATACCAAGACCTCCGGTATTGAGTAAGGTGCAGGTTTTGATTCTGCAAGACCTGTCTTTCCCAACATTCGGATATCAGCCACCGGCTCAGGAGATTGCAGCTGTTTGTCTTGAGATACTACAGTGCGTTATTGGTGAAATTGGCTCTGAGCTAGTGAGAGACTGTTGATCGAACTGTGAACTGTTCATAAACGTTCGCTTTAAAGAAGATAACCTAGGCCCGAGTGGAAGAAGAATAAAATTAGGGACTTTCCGTAGAAGAAGAAATAGGGCCAAGGAAATCTTTTGAAGTGTGTAAATAATTGTAGAACAAACTGTGAAATCGATTTCTAGGACTCCCAGGAACTGTGGACGTGAATCTTGTTGAACAGCAACCCGAGGCAGAGAAAAAGACTTTGCATTGATCCTCTTGCTGTGATAAATTAACTCAGTTAAAATGGAGTCTGGAAATCCGAACCATAGAGCAAAGTGCGTGATAGGTACACTTATAGTGGGAGTGATAGTAGTGATAGCAATAGTCATCATAGTCTCTGTAAAAGTTTCACACGATGTAGAAGTTGAGGGGGTGGGAGTGCACGGGACATCCACACCTGTTACTTCTAGCACAAAAGAGGAGTACCGGAGGAGCAGATAAAGCTATGCTAGATCAAACTAGTCGCATGTTACATGTAGATTTGTCCAAGGGTGATTATACGTTGAATGCCTATGCAAAATTGTTGTACGAGTATGTGAATACGATGGATGTGAGAGATTGTTATGTGCGTATGCAGTTGCCTGCGTCTGTGGAGTAGGGGATTCGTTATTATCACCTTCCGTTTACGTATGGTATTACATGTAGTTTGCTGCTTAGTATGTTTTACGGTAAAGGTCATTATGAATATTACTTCTACAACTATGATGCAGTACTTTCAGAAGTTCCAGCTTAGAAGCACCTGAACAAGTACGATTATTACAAGCAGGAAGAGAGGATTGGGAAGTGTTTCATACCTACTGTTACATTAGATACAGCTTATGCACATCGTCATAATTTGACGTGTATATTAACTGATGTGGAGAAGAAGTTCATAGATTAAGTAGAAGATAGAAATAGGCAACTAGCTGTCAAGTTTAATAGTAGGGAAGGAAACTTTGCGTTGACCCAGAAGGAGTTGGCCCATATGGCGAAAGGGAGTTAGGGTCTAATAGCTTTAGATTTTGAACTGCGAGGAAAGTTTTGCATTAGACAGGTACAGACTTACTATGATAAGATCTTTGTAGGACAAAGTGTGTGTGATCACATCTTCACAACTGAAGCCACTGCAAAGAAGTTGTTGCAAGAAGCAGTGCAAGTGGTACCCAATGTGTATTTTGTGTGTGGGAAAAATGTGTATGTGCGGTTGCCACTGAACTGGTATGGTACATGCTATGTGGCTGTTGTGTTTCCTAAGATTTATCACGTTGAAGATTTGGCCCCATTGGAAGGTGGATTACAACATAGAGAAAAACGAGGTGCGAGTGTAGGAGAGATTGTTGGAGATGTATTTGGAGCAATGATACCGAGTTTGGGAGTGGTTCTGAATGATATCAAGATTAGAAGGTTGTCAACCATTGTGAATAAGTTGTCAGCGAATACAGCTCAGTCATTATTGTTGGTGGATGGAGAGATGGTGTCGATAAGAGCCATGGTGATGCAGAACCGCCTTACGTTAGACGTATTATTAGCAAAAGAGGGCGGAGTCTGTAAAATGTTGAGGGTCCAAAAGTGCTGTACTTATATCCCAGACCATGGCAAGGATCTGAGGTAGTATATAAGTAACATCACTGAGATTCACCATTAGGTGCATGAATTGGCAACAGAAGGAGTTTGGGACAAAGTTGGGAAAGGGTCTGGAAAGATTGGAAGCTGGTTCGCTAACCTTGGCAAGGAAAATCTTGGTTACATTCTGAAGCCCATCGTCATAGTTGTGGTTTGTGTGATTCTTTTGGTTGGATTGATAAGGGCCTATAAATGGCATAAGGCAAGACAGGCTGAGAGATCTCTTAGAGAGCGGGAGAGGAGGATGGAGCGACTGCAGGAAAGTCACTTTGAGAATCTCAAAAGTCTAGAGAAGTTTCTACAGGGAAAAACGGCTACTACTTCCGTTTAGGTCGGTGCTCTCTACAGGGAGTTGTGATTGTTTGTGATGACACTTGTCAACAGAGGGGGGACTGATAGAGTGCAATGGTGCTCTTTCGTTTGTAGGGGTGCACCTGCATTTATTCTTTTGTCGCATTAGCATGAAACAGTAGAATGTGTACCGTAATAATGTGAAAGGTGATGTGTTAGGTGTATTTTTCATGTAAACGTGAAGAAAATTAATGTTGCAATACATACATGCTTTGTTGAAACATTAACGTGTAGAATTTGTGTATGAGGCTTAAAAAAGTACGTATTTGATGTGCTCAAGTAACGTGCTGATTTAGAAATGATTAGTAAAAGGATCATTTATGCGTGATTCCATAAGGCCTATGTGCCTCACTCTTATGTTGGCCGATTTCTGTAGGCCTGAAATGTATTTTCCCTGGCTCTCTAGTAGTGGGTTTGTTCGTAATGTTCATGTGCATGTTGGATTTGTCCTGTTCTCACGTTTTTGTTGCAGGTGGAGAAATTCATCTTTGTTGGTTAGAATAACGCTTTTGGTTTAGGAGTTAGGCTCAGGGAGGAGAGGATACAGTGGCACAAGGAGTGCTGATAATGTGAGACAGTGTTCTTTCTCACTGGAGAAGGCCTGGGACTCAAGGTCATCGAGCCAGGAGCTGGGAGTATTGAAACTAAATGGAAAGCTACCTATGAGGAGGCGCCCAGTTGGATGAGGCCATCGGACGATATCTAATGGGCGTGTTTATGAATTTGGGTTTTTGAATTAGGGACAGTGCCCCGGGGGTTGGAGTTGGGAAAAGAAGGGAGATCGATGAGAGGGAAGGAGCATCTTAGAACGAACTCTGTAACCTTTGGCTACCTGACCCATATAACATGAGTGCACTTCTTAGGAAGTCTTCACGCGTTGACCCCTTTTCTTAATTTGCCTGGGGAATGCTAAGTAGGGATGTCACATTAGTTGTAGTGTAGGGACAGACTAATGCTTTTTACTTATGAACCTTCAATGAAGTCTGATCTGGATGTAGGGGCACTTATTGCCTGCGTCCTGGTTTTGGAGCTTGTCATCATTTTCATGATCCAAAGACTGAGAATTTCTCGCAGGTTTGGCTTTGTATTAGTGCCAATGTATTTCTACAACCTCGTCATGAGGGGTTTGTATGTCCAGTTATTTTTGGCCTTGTAATAAACCCACTAAATTGGAAACCTGTGTTCTGTGATTCTTCAGAGTCCTGATTCTTCGAGCCCGCGAGTCCGATTAACAAGTTATTTCTCCCCTCTACACTTCTAAAGCAGCTACAAACGATCCACCGGCTGAGGGTTCCTGAGTACTTTTAGGAGAGGGAACCCGGCTCCTTCAGTGGCCATCTCAATCATGTTCACAACTGTAATAAACTTTCCCACTCTCCTCGTCTTCAATATTTCACCTCATATCTAAACCTCTTACCATTTAGACACTTCCTTCTCAGTCCCTCCCAAATGCAAGCATTCTCATGTCAGGATGAAGGACTACCTGTAAAGCCCTTCATAAAGCTCACACTGATCTCACCCACTTGCCTAACGCACTCTACTTCAGTTCCTTTAATCACACCTTGCACTCGCCATTTAAGGCACCCTTGGGGTACCTTGACACCCTCTGTCACCGATTTCCAACCTTGGACCTTCTCCCAGATTAATTCCCTTAAACCTATAATGCAGAGAAACTGAACTGAGTTTGGAAATCATGTTCACTTGAGCATCCTGAAGAATGAAAAACTAGCATCAATGCCCTGTCTTCTGCTCCAGATAAGACCAAATCAACCAGAGTTGCTGGGCTGATCAAACCTCACTCAAAATGAATAATCAGTCACTTTTTTCTCTCACCTATGGGTCCATTTCACCTCACAACCTCGCAGCCAAAGACTTTGTTCAACAATTTCACTTTAATATTCTCACCATAAAGTCTGCTTCTCACTCAGCCCATTTCCTCCATCTATTTCCTTCTCCTTAAAAGATGAATTCAGCAGCCCTCAACACCTTCTTTCAAAACATCTCCCACTCAATTTATTCCTATACTAAAAACTGCCATTGACTACTGAGCCTTCTGTGATCCTTTTTACCTTGCATCATTGAACTTCTTGCTTTCTCCATAAGCATTCCATCCACTCTTGCACGCTTGTTCAACATCTCTCTTTCTATTTGGATTTACCCTTCATTCCTTGAGTCAGCAGTGGTTATGCCACTATTAAACAAAATACCATCTGATCTCTCTTCTCCTGCCAATTAAAGCCTATCTCTCAGCTACCTTTCATCTATAATACTCCATAATGGGTATCGTTTCAAAGGCTCCCTGACTGCACTTCCAGTAATAGCCCATTTTATACCATTTATTCTGGCTTCCAAGCGCTCCACTCAACTGAAACCTTCTTACCACAGGCTTCTAACATCCATGTGGGTGCTACTAAAGGTTCAATCATGGGTACGCAACTATTTGTGTTTAACACATTCTAGCTGATTACTGTTTCTCATTTGATCTCTATGCTAGTGATAGCATCATCTTCTTTCCCTTCACTTCATTGTCATGGCATATTCTTAATCAGGATTCCAACTGACTACCAAGCTCTGGATGGTGGTTCAATTTCTCATGCTTAGTTCTTCCAAAACGGAAATCATCTGCATCCCTCCTTTCTTTAAGGACAAGGCCAATAGCCTCATTAACTCAATTTACATCCACATTGAAGATGAAGTGGGCATTGATGCAAATTTCTGAATCTCACAACTTCACAAAAACATGTTATACTACGCCAGCTTCATGAACTACAAAGCTGGAGAAGTAAAAAAGAAAAAGAAAGGGAGCAAAAAAAGTACTCTTGGTGTGCAGAAGGAATGTTCCAATTGCAGTTGAACCCCATGAGTGTGCGACTCAATGGCAGTTTACCATTGCATTGACCTGTGGCGTGCATCTTTCCTTGTGCTGCTGCAAGAAGTACCAGGGTGACCCCGCAGCAGTGGGGAAAGGAGACGGTGAGCTAATAATTAACAGCTAAGATGTCTCTCTGCTATCAGTGAGGGTCAGGGCAACCCAAAATGGCTACAGAGAAAGACATTCTCTGCAGCCTCCTTTCAATTTTGGTCAGGATGTTTGTCTGCTAAGAGTGATGCTGAGCAAAACTGAATCAACGCCTCAGGTGGAAATGGATCATTTTGATCATTTTATGAAATTACAAATTTATCCAACTATGCCTCGACTTCATTCGCGTAGAACGTTTCTTCATGCTCTCCTGCACTGATGTACTACTTCCTTGAAATTCAGAATATGTAAAACCTGGGCTCTATCTTCCTCTCTCAGTAATTTCCAGCCTCTATATTTCTATAATTTTACCATTGAATTAAATGCAGCTTCTGGTTTTTTGTATTCTAGCTAGGGCTTTTGGAATGCACTACAAACCACTAGCACTAGCTTTGGAGCACTTTCAGCACTATGAACTTGTACAACAAACAATCCGAGATGTATGAGCTTAGCTTGATAACTGAATTTATTAACTGTGCAGGCTTATCAAAAGATGATGAGGCTATAAACGAAAGTTTATAGAGAATAAGAATTGACCCTGTTTCATTGAAAGTTGGGTTTATGCATCTAACCAGTAGACCTGGGTCAATGTAGTAGGCAGGTCAGCTAGCTCATGTGAAATGCTAGCTACACATCTGCCTAATTAGGTCAATAATTAAGGTGCCAATGGAATGATCAGTAATCAAGGTGGGAAAACACTACTGTAATGATTATGGTAATTTTTTGATAAAGATGGAGGCATGGGAGAAATCTTTTAGGAGTCGTAAATAATGGAAGGCAGATTTGGAGATAGCATTTATTTTGGGTGTGAGGGAGAGCTCACTGTCAAATAACACCCTGATGTTAGCCACTGGTTGTGAGGCAAAGCCCAGAGGTTCCCACCAGGAGAAAAACAGATGGACTGGATTGACCTTCCACGGGGGAGCAGTATTTCAAGTTTCTCACCAATCTAGCAACCATGTTTTGAGTACAGTACGCTGACTGAATGCGGAGGGCAGCCATGCGGAGTTAGGGTCCAAGACTGACATGCACTAGTACGTACTTCTTTTCTTCTTTTTGTTTACAGATCTTTTTAATCAACTATTTTGTTGCTTTTTGACCATGGGCCCGGTTTTTTGTGCCCATAGGGAACCTGGCTGGTTGTATTCAGAACACCTCCGGTATGCTATCTCGGTGACATTTTGCCTTATACTCTGGAGCCTGTCCACAGTGCTTGGAATCTGGGTGCATGTGTCTTCATATTTCTCCTTAAGCTTGATGTTTGGTAGACAATAGTGATATGTTGTAATTTTTAATTGCTCTCGGCATGTACCGCTGTCTGCCCTGGCACATAAGTCTATGCATTATTGATCCTCACATGATGGTTAAAACGTCATGGATTATTTGCGGTGCACATTGTATGTTTGCATGGTGATTGCACAACCCCCCCCCCAAGTGTTTCCAGGCCCTGCAGGTAGCTTTTGTGGCAGTATACCTTGATTCCCTTGCAACAAACCTTGCACGGTCCACTTTGAATTGTGTGGAGATTTTTCCTTTCTCGGTTGAGTGTCGTGCCCCATACTATATTTGTTTTTATTAATTATAGCTCTTACCCTTAAAGGCCATTTGTAGGACATCAGTTGTCCGGTTCTGTTTTCTAAACATTACATTGACGCATGTTCCTTTTTGGGTCAGGTGAGCAATATGATGATATCATTGAACTTGATTTCTTTTCTTCTTATTCATTTCAATAATTTTCTGGCAATTCCTATATTTTTTTATAGGTTGCTAAAATTCTATTTTGAGGAAGATCCAGTTAAATAATTTCAAGGGGTCGAAACATCGGCGTCACAGTCTTAACCATATTTGCATTGATTACTGGACTTTGAGATACCTAGCCAATTTATTGTTTGTGAGGTTCTACTTTGTAATTCATGTCCTGATGGTTAAGGCATCCCTTTGTTATGCACAATGTTGGTTGTTTTTTCATTCGCACATTGTTCACTTATTTTCACTTTCGCCGCCACCTCTAGCACCTTTCCACATATTGGAATTGTCTTTCTACTCATGTAATGTACAGAACGATTATATTTAAAAAACATTTACAGATCCACAGTACATTTACTGTGATAGCAGGGTCATTGAATGAGATCATCCATGTGAATGTATTAAATGTTGTTGAGTGATTCCTTTTTGAACATTGTTGTATATGTGGCCTTCATTACCCTCATTCCATTGGAATACAAGTTGCCCCGTTTTTCCCTCTGACATTCTAGCAAAGCCAGTTTTCCAGCATCCATTTGTGGACTTGTGGAAGGTGGTGTGATATGTCTGACTAGTTGTCAGAGTGGTCTTCATGCATGAGATTGAGCTTTGTGCCACATATTTACATGTGCCACCCTAGCTCATAGGAGTCAATAATCTTGGTACTAATGGTATTTGACTGAGATAATGCAGAACCTTACAGAACACCACACATGATGTTGGGATCTAGAAAATAATTAACCCAATTTAACCTGATAGGTATGATTGTGTAAGATAGAGGAAATCCTGAAAAGCACATGGACAGCACTGTTCCACTGATGCCTGCTAAATATTTCAGACTACTGAGAAGTACTTTGTGATCAATGATGCTGAATTCTACCTAGAGGTACAGGAGCATCAATGAACAAGCTGTGGCATAGTCTCTGGAGTTAGGTCATTTTCCCTAATGTTTAGTATAATTGATTCCATTTCCCTTGGGGGGTTGAAGCCCCACATTACCCACTCACTGCCGCCATCAGGCTCCGCCTCCCACCCACCCTGGACTGTTACAGCATGACAATGATTCTGCGGGCTCGGCTCGTGCTTATGCTCTTGGAGCCGAACCGGGCCCCTGATTCGGCTCATCTCAGAAACTCTCTAGCTTGCCTACCTCTAATCCTTTTTACTTCTAGTGCAATTTGGAGCGATTTATGGATCTTCAATAACGCTTCAATGGGTTCTCCTTTCATGGGGTGAGGGAGTCAAGGGTTGTACAGTGCAGTGATTTCATCCTTCTCCAGCTAGGCAGGGAAGTCATTGGGTGACTACAAGTGAAGGTCGTTTGTGTCAAGGAGCAAACGAGAAAACAATCAAGTTGAAATTAATCCATTCTTTTCCAAATGCAATTTATTCATGGACACCAAAGCATTTTTTTTTTTGCTGTGCCCAATTTTCGACAGTAAAATTAATTTGGCTGTGATCTGAGGTGCCGTTTTGTTGGTGAGTGTCTCTGCCCGTTCATGTACTGAGTACATCTCTCTGTAATGTTGGATCATGCTACCTGCATCCAGCTTTCAAAATGTTTTATGTACTTTTTGATGAGCAAGAGGCAGCCGAGCTTTTGTTCGAAAATACTCTTTGCTGTTTCCCTTACCAAATAAATAGATAGAATTGCTCACATCCATCTAATAAATCCATGTTATGTTCTGTCTGCGTGTTTGACGTGGCAGAGATCAAGTGCTTCTGTCTACAGATCTGTTACACAATTTTACCTGCAGAAGGCTAAAGTTCCCACTTCTAAAGTGTGAAGAGTTCACAATGCCCGAAAGCCCTGGGGCACGCGGCGTGCACAGACACCCATCAGTCATTGAGGATTTCAGAGAAAACTCCAACACGTTTGCAGAGCACAACTCACAGCTGGAAATTGTAGGACCCCGGAGACTCAGAGATTGCCTAATCTCTGTTGCACTGTTCCGAGGACATGCAAATCACCACGCTGAATACCAGAGAACCTAAAAGTGTGCTACTGGGAAATGCTGCTGCTTCTGCTTCGCTTTACCGGATGCAGGAAGTGGTGCAAACCGATACTTTCCGACCGTCTCGAGTGAGAGAGATGTGGGGGCGGGGGAGGGGCCCTCGCAAGAGGATGCCCATTCACAATAAACTGATATTATCTTAACTGTGTAGGGAGATATTTTCTGTACCAAATTTTCTGATGACTAGAGAAAGATATTGGTGTAAGCCAGGGGTGTTCAACGTCGCTACAGGAAACCCTATTCATGCCCGATTTCCAAGATAACCAATGACTATTTAAATAACTTTCATTTAAATATATTGAATTCAAAGTTATGTTATGTACATATCTACAACATCTGTCATTAAACAGATGTTATGACCAATTTGCTTCCCCGTTAAATGTGGTTCTCATTGTACACACTGGGCCTGCATGTACAAGCACTAAAATATACATTTTACTAAAATACTGTAGGGCTGTAGTTAGATCATTGAATTGTTCTGGCTTGTAATATTTGTAGGAAAACTAACTTAGTGTGTTTGATGAGGAAACCCTATTGCAATACCACTGACTCTTCTGGATTTAAGCTGGAAATCTGTTTTGTAAGCAATTTAAAAGCTATGGGTTTATTGACTAAAGGCCTGATTTAGAGTGCAGTTACTCCATCAGGGCAACAGAGTATTTTACTCTATCGCCAGTGCTTTAAATGGGCCGGTACTCACCGGTACTAAGTACCGGCACTTCTACATTTTCTGCCTTTGAGTACCGGAACTTTTTCTTGTCTCAAAGAGAGTACCGGTACTCATGGGGCAGCAAGTCAACTCAGTGCAATTTGGCTTGTAAAGAAAGAAGCGTGACACAGATGAGTCAGTGCGTTTTCGTGAAGCACTCGAGTGCTAATCTCCCTTTACAATCTACTAATTGAGCACCTCCCAAATGTATTCAATCAGAGCAGGCAGGGAGTTTGGGAGGGCGCCGAGTCACACTGTGATTGACACAGTGTCCACTCAGGCTCTGTGGAGACAATTTCACTGTAGGTGTGCGAGAAGGGCCTGCTAAGAGGCACATCTCCTGACTTGGGAAATCTAAAAGTAGGCATCCTACTGGCATAGCAGAGTAGGGCAGCACTTGATTGGAGCCAGATCAAGGGGGAAAGGTGGTGATGATGACCTGTAGCACAGCAGTGGGGGGTGGGGGTCGGGGGTCGGGGGATCAAGGGGTAGTAATGTGGACATCAGAATATGCGTTTCTAAAGCACATGAACTAAATACCCTGTCTGCGTGCACAAGTGCGAATCTATGTCCCTGTGCATGTTCTTGTATGAGTGAGTGTTGTGTGCATATCTGCACACCAATTAAACCTCAATCAAATGAAATGTGTGCCTCTGGCCCCGTCCCTTAGCACTGCCCGTAGCCCCGCCCCCATAGCCCTAACCCCGCCCCCTAGTCCACATCTCTGGTGAGTACCTGCACTTATTTTTTTCCATTTAAAGCACTGTCTATCGCCCTGATGGAGTAACCGCCCTCTAAATTTAGGGTTTTGCACTGCCCCAAGGAACATGTTTTGCATTGGCAGGATCTGCCATTTGGGTGATTTCTGCCAATAATTGATAGTGTAATGAACGTCTCTGTCTGCAAACTTTCAATGTCTTTTTTATTTTCAAAAACAAAATCCCAAAGCAGCATTTTGTTTTTGAAAATAAAATAAGCAATTGCCCCCTTGCCATGGGAGTTTTCTCCCATGACGTGGGGGTCATTTCGCAGTTTTCACTGCCCCTTACTGGCAGGTTTTACCTGGCGGCGATGGACAGTGAAAACTTGCCATTTGTTCACCCACAGTACATAGCGTAGGCAGACAAATGGTAAAACCTCCGTCGGCCCTTACTCCAGCAGGCCATCGGAAGTGTATGACAGAGTATTCTCCATCTTCGACGTACTGGAGGTCCACCGAACTCTAAATGTGGAGGATGGACATTCAGTTATCAGCAAAGGAAACGGAGTACCATTTCCACCAAATTCAAAATTGGGCCTTATGTTGCTTATTACATTCTTCAATTTAACATAAAAACAAAATTCATTTGAAAGTACATGAGAAACATCAGACCCGTTAGAGGTAACCTTGTGGTGCCAAGAATTTGGGTTCCGACACAAATAGCACATTAGCATGCTTAGAAAAATCAGTTGTTTTCACAATCACACCCAAAAAAGCAGATCAGGCCAATATGCTTGTCAACATTCTCCAAGCATGAGTATTTAGTTCAGTAATACTTTGACTTGGAACCAGACCAGATATGAGGAAGAGCTGCCTCCTCATCTTCCCCTTCCAAATGTGTTCCCAAGTGGAACGAACATCTGGACCCACTGTTGATAGGGAAGCCGCCTTCTTCTTGTCCACTAACTCTCAAATTAGCAGCACTTCTTTTTCTGCCACTTTGTTGGTTCTTCAGCCTCAATTTCCTTTTGATGTTACGCAAAAATAGCATTGTTTTTTAAGTACTTTTTTACTCTTCTGTAAATGTGAAATATTCATGGCTAAATAGGTCATATGTGAGACAGGGGAAACCACAAACTGGCTTATTTTAGTGGTGGACAGAAGGGAGGTGGGTTTCAGCTGTTCAGTCAGGCAAACAGCCCTAAGGGAAAACACACAATTTTCTTGTAGATATGGATGTATTATTATATGGACGTTATTATTGCAAGTAATGACATAACGCAGAAGCGAGGAAAGTGTCCTGAGTTTATTAATAGCAAACAGTGTCTCTAGGCTCGCAAACTGCCAAAGCTGGTATGCCAACGTTCTAATAGAAGCTCCCCCTAAAGATTCTAAATGGGGCATACCAAGGCAGAGGGAAAGGAAAGGGAGGGGAAAGGAAAAGGGAGGAAAAGCGGAGGGAAGGAATATAACACATCTCCCTTCCTAAAGAACACAGAACATTAGAGAGCAAAACAATATGGAAAAATATGCATACCTACAGGACTCATACTAAGCCTAAAGAAGGGACGAGCAGGGCTCACCAGGTTCAACAGTAAATGTAAGAGGAAGAAAAATACATTACAGTTTAGATCATAAGAGTCCCAATAACATCCTAAAAGGAACAAAACATAGTTAGTGCATTGCATAATCTTTCTGCCAAGTGGGAGGAATACGTAACAGTTCAGATCATAAGAGTTCCAAGAACATCCTAAAAAGAACAAACATAGTTATGGCATTATATAATCTTTTTGACAAGTGGAGGACACCTTTTCCTTTTCTTCTCCTCACTGTGTAACAGAATATTGTCACTTCTGGAAAAGAACAGATGATCCTTGAGGTATGAACTTACGGGGCAATCGACCAACCTATCCATGCTCCATATGCGGCCACTATCCAACATTTCCTAACTTTTTTTTACCTGCTTGATCCTCTCAGGTTCATAAAACCTGTGGAATTTTGTCTGACTGTTAATAGGCCCTTTGACCAGGACCCGTTGCCCTTCCTTCCACTCCTTGTTCCTCACACCCCACTTACCACCACTTCTTGTACGTATCTTGGTGTAAGGTAATTTTCCTTTTGATTCTTCCCTGATCCCTACTTCACTCCTATGTCAATGAATAACCATTTAGGGGTAAGCTTAGTACCTGTTTCCTCCCTCTAAGCATCTCGAAAGGAGATAATACAATTGCACTGTTGGCAGTGGTGTGGTAGGACCACAACATATCTTTGACGATCTGTGTAAGTGGTTTCCCTGCAGCAATAGCTAAATGCAAAGATTCCTTCAACATTCTGTTGCAGTGTTCCACTAAGCACTTTAGCTTTAGGGCAATATAGAGGAGTTTTGACATGTTGAATGGACAAATCAGCAATGAAACTCTTAATTTCATCAGAACAGAACTGGATCCCATTATCCATGATGAGAGTATTGGTAATCCCTTCTGTGGTAAAAGTCTCTGTAAGAAATGCTATTAAGCTTTTAGTATTGATGTTCTTAACAAATCTCAATGAGATCCAGTGAGAATAGTAATCAACTAAAACCAATATATATTTGTTGTGTACACCCAAGGCATTTATGGTACCTACAATATCCAGCCCCAATTTGTATCACGGACAGGGAGGTACAGTAACGGGTTTGGAGTGGAGTTTTATGCACACATTTGGACTTATCATTCACACTACACGCATGGCAATCCCTGACCTTGCTCTCGAACCATAGAGTCCATGTAAGGGAAACAGTAATTCACCCTGATTTTACTCTTGGTCAGGCTTCTCCCTAGGTGACCTTCATTGGCCAGGTCCACAATATGTTCTCTAAGACCTAGAGGAGGTATTTACCTATGGGACCTTAGAATAAGATAGCCATCCACCGATAACTCATGTCTTATGTTCCAAAAAGGTTGCAACTCTGCAGGAAAGTTATTTCATTTCTGAGACCAACCATTCACTACTTTCTCTCTCACAGCACCCAAAGTTTTATCTCCTATCACCAAATCCATCCATTTATTTTTCATAAGTGCTGGAACAGGTATAGCTAAGATGGCATTACCTTGAATGAAGTTATCCTCTTTCACCTGTTGTATTGGCATAGTAGACAAATAGTCCGCTATCAGGTTCTTCTCCCCAGGAACATATTCTATTTTGAAATGGAAACCCTGCAACCCAAAAATTCATTTGAAAATGCATGGGGTGGTGTTCTCCATCTTCTTTGTGGAAAAAACTGAAATTAAAGGTGTATGGGCTGTTCTCAGGTGGAAGGGTAAACATCACTAATAAAATGTAAAGAAGTTAATGGCCCAAAAACAGGCTAAAGCCTCTTTTTCCACAGTATGGCAGTTGAGCTCAGCATCTCTTAACATTCTGGAAGCGAATGCTATAGTCCTTTCTGAACCATCCTCCATTTGGGATAAGGTGATCCCTAAAACTTTGTTGCTAGCATCCGCGGTAAGCACAGTTTTGGAATCCACATTAATGTTTCCTATGCTAGGGGCATTGATAATGGCTAGTTTCACATTTCAAAAGATTCTCCGTGTTTCTCTCCTCATTCAAAGTCCGAACCTTTCTTTAACATTTCTCTCATGAGTTGTACTTGTTCAGCAAAATCTTTTACATATTTGGACGTATATTCTATGAATCCTAAAAAAGATTTGATTTCATCCCTGGTAGAGGGAATAGAGGCATTCTTTATCGCTTCTAACAAATTGAGTTTACATTTAATACCCTCATTGGATATGGTGTGTCCTAGGTATTCTACCGATGTAACCCCAATTTTGCATTTATCTCTTTTGATAGTAAGTCCTGATTTGCTTAGACATGCTGGAACATTACGTAGGTTTGTGTTATGTTCTTCCTCAGTGGACCCATAGATTAGAATACCATCCTGTCTCTCAGATCAATGCCTAGGCATATGTCTCTACCTCGAATCTTGGAACTCAGAACCGCAGGGGAAAGCCATTCTGTGCAATCAATCTCTTCTATGACCCCTTGTTCTACCAGTTTGTCTATTCTTTTTTTAAAGGCGCCTTCATCATCAATGGCACTGGCCTAGTTTTGTGTACTGTACGACTGGTACAGCTGTGTTTTTCAATTTTATTTTGTGAGCAACATCTTTAAGTAAACCTAACTGCTCAGTTCTGGGAAATCATCACAGATCTCTTTCCCTATACCTGTTATATCAAGAGGTAATACTTGTTCCTCATTGTTAGGATCCAGTTTCATGCCTAAGTCTTTCTGGTGTTTCTACCCTAACATGCTAGAACCTTGTTTAGTGAGGTAAATCTTCCTTACTGTGTGTCTTTCTTTAAAAGCAATCCTCATCTTGAGCATGCCCTTTAATGGTATAGGATCTTTGTTGTACCCTCCTGGTTTGATGCCAGGTGGTTCTAACGTGTAGTCCTTTCCTTGCATCCTTTCATGGAAGGTCTTACTGTCAAGTGTGTAAGGTGAACATGAGTCCGCAAATACTCTCATCTTTACACCATCCAATAATATATCACATGTGGGATAACTGTTTTTTCCATCGGTTTCAGTAGAAGTTTCTTGAAAAATAAATCTTTTATCTTCCCCACAGTCATCATCATCATCATTAGGTCTTATTGCATTAACACTCCTTTCCTCTTCCCTACAGACTTTAGCAAAGTGATCCTCGTGTTACATTTCCTACATATGACTACTTGTGCAGGACATCTGGGACTATTAGCTAAATGGTTATTGCTCCCACACCTAAAGCATTTTAGTTTCCCACTATATTTGTTCTTGTTGTGTTGCAACTGTTAATTTTTACCTCAAATACTCCTTCAATTTCCTTTAGGATGTTCACATCCCCATTGGTTTTCTGTAGGTCAGAGATTAATTTCATCTCCTTTACACACAAAGCAGTATGTTCAATGCTTTTTGCTATATTGATAGCTTCAGTTAAATTAGGATTTAACGATAAGAGTACCTTATGGTTGTTAGTACACCTGACCAATTGGTCTCTTATAAGTGAATATGTAGGTGCCCCAAAATCACATGTTTCAGAGAGTCCCTTAAGTACTGCTATATATATGTGGCAACCTTCTCATGTTTAGCTTGAGACATATTAAAAAATGTGTGACTCTCCAATACCACATTACTTTTTCTTTAAAGTGACTTTCTAACTTTTCCAACATGGTTTGAAAAACATGTTTCCTCTTCATCTTTTCTTCTTCCCCACTAGCTTCCTCAGATACATATTCTATAATGTCCTCATAAACCTTCCTTATCTGCACTCCCAGATTATGTAACAAAATATGTTGCGTACAAATGGATGAGAATTGTTCTCCTTCTATGGCGATTAAATAAGATTTAAAAATGTTGATCCATCTATGCCACGACAACTCTGGTTCCTCGATATCATTCAGAAATGGAGGAGACTGATTCATACTGGCTGCAACCATGGTACGTGGAATGTGGCACAGAGGCAAGATAAAGGAAATACAATAGCAGAACAAAGAAGATTCTACCACAGATGTTTCACTATACCAAAAACTGAGAACATGAGAAAAGTAAACACAAATGCAAATCTGGATGAAAGATTGATGATTAGTACATGGCTTTCAATATATGAGTAGCAAGTATTACTATGTAGATAGACTATGCCAGAATACTCAACACATAAAGATTATGTAAGGTATATATTAAAATTCTTCACTGATACCCCAATGAATACAGTTTCTACAATCAGGATTATATAAGTAGAAAAAGAATCCTGAACCCTCTCAAATTATAAAATTTCACCTGCAGGAAACTTCTTTACAGTCCCAAAATACCTCAGACGTATGAGGACCATCGAGTCACAAAACGTCACCTGCAACAGTGCAGCCAAAAAGTCAAAGGTGCCACAATTTCTCCTCAGCTGTGGAATAAGATGGCTGGAAACACTGGGCTTCTGACAGGCGTATAGAACTCTCCACACAAGAACAGCAAGACTCCCACAGGGTAGAATGTGCCTCTCTCCTCACACTTGACGAGATACACTGGAACGGTGTCTTCAGCCTGAGAAATAATGGACCAGCTGATGACCGCAGTCCGACGGAAGAGATTTCCTAGAAGGTGGGGAGTAGGCGGAACAATACTCGACAACCTCACCAGTATGCTGATGAACCCAGCAATCCCCTCGGGAGAAGGAGGTACCAACCACGGAGAACCCTCTCTGTGGGCAGAGGGCAGGTGCTGAAACGGCAGAATGTGAGGAGAATCCCTCCTCCGATGACACATCAACCGCCCCTTCATACGCACAGTGGCGTGGTAGACATCGAAGCACAGCCTCAACACGGAGAAGAGCCAGCAAGGAGAGCCGGACCGCAAGGCTCTCACGGAGTGTGACGGCAAAAGCAAGATCAATTAAGAGAGATCGGGAAAACCCCTGACTGACCCAATGCAAGCAGTGACGCTCGATCATTCCAACTGCAGCAACGTAAGACTCCTCCGGCACAAAGACTGAAACAGCCGCAGTCCACTGCAAGGGCAGGCGAGACAACTCTTCAGGGGCAGAGACACTACACTGCCCTCTGCGCAGAATCCTGTCCTCGTCGCCAAATATTGCAAGTAAGGACATAACACAGAGGTGAGGAAAGTGTCCTGAGTTTATTAATAGAAAACAGTGTCTCTATGCTCACCAACTGCCAAAGCTGGTATGCCAACACAAGCTCCCTCTAAAGATTCTAAATGGGGCATACCAAGGCAGAAGGAAAGGAAGTGGAGGGGAAGGGAGAAGGGAGAAGGGAGGAAAAGTGGAGGGAAGGATTATAACAATTATCCTACAGGATGTCATAGTGATTCTCATGGGGAAACATTTGTATATCATATTGATAAAATGAGAATAATAATACATATTCTTAACTTTACATGAGGAGAAAAATTGCAGACATTGTTGTTCCAATGTGTCCATGAGTTGGTTGTACACCACTATATTAGATCGATAACGTCGACCTGCACATATATTGACTCCACAATATTGACTACCAATATATTTTCTAGGCCTGGGTGAAAAATTCTGCTCCTCTTGCGGAATTAGCGGAATTCGGGAACTCCGCGGAGAACGCGGAGTTCCAGATAAATTCCGCCTAGTAGCGGAATTTTGTTTTTGGTTGGCGTGCTCATGCTGGCGAGATTTGCCTACCACCCGCGAGCGACAGCGAGATTTGCCAGCCGTCCTCGAGCGCCACCGAGACTTGCCGACTGCCCGTGAGTGCTTGCGAGACTTGCCGGCTGCAAGCGCGGCTTTAGGCCGCGCCTGCGACATCCTGCACCTTTTTTATGAAGGCAGCGAGAGAGCGCCAGTGACCGCGGCTGCATCCGGCTGCATCCTCAATCAGATTTTCTCTTCGAGTGCCGTTCGTGTGCGATTTTCGAGCACGAGAACACTCATTGCGTTGCCGAGCGTCAAAAACACAGCGCAAAGGGCCACGTTGAAAAGCTCCGCCTGCTCAGGGAATTCTGCGGAATCTCGCTGAGTTTTTGGGCCACTCCGTGGAATTCCACATAGCAGAACCTGGGAGCTCAGCCCAGGCCTAATATTTTCGAGGAAGCATATACAAGTCTAGATTTACTATTCTTATCTCCACATCTACTTACTTTGAAAATATGTTGGTAGTCAATATTATGGAGTTGTTGTAGGTGCATGCCCATAGTTGAACTTCAATAATGTGATCGAAAAGCAATACATATATTTGTGTGATAGAAGCATTGCATACAGTCAAAACAAGAGTGGGTTGAAGTTAAAGTGGAAGTATATCACAATGTCAAGGTACAAAATATCACTCTGCTGTAATATTGTATACAGAATATCGACTACCACATTATTGTGAAAGTAGACTATACACCTTGAATGCATATTTATATTGTGAAAGTAGGTAGATGTGAAGTTACGATTAGTAAATCTATCCTTACCTATGAATACTTGTGTTAGACCTGACATTCTTGGTGTGGTCTTCCCCTAACGTTTTTGTCTTCTCCCCTCCTGTTTTCTGAATTTTTTTTGTTGGTATTACAACTCTGTGCACTTTACCACTGCTAACCAGCGCTAAAGTGCTTGTTCTAGCTCCTTTAAACATGGCAAAATGGGTTTACACCCAATTGGCAAATTTATTTTACTTGTAAGTCCCTAGTATATGGTACCACATGTAAACAGGGCCTATAAATTAAATGCTACTAGTGGGCCTGCAGCACTGATTGTGCCACCCAGTGTAATAGCTTTTTAAATCATATCTCAGGCCTGCCATTGTGACCTGTAGTGAAGTTTCAAACTGCCATTGTGACCTAGCAATGAAATCTTTTGCCAGGCCCAAACCTTCCTTTTTAATACATATAAGTCACCCTAAGGTAGGTCCCAAAAAGCTCATAGGGCAGGGTGCATTGTATTTTAAAAGTATGACATGTTTTTAACTTTTACATGTCCTAGTAGCGAACAACTCCTAAATCTGTGTTTCCATACTCTAAGGCCTACCGCTCTCATAGGATAACATTGGGTTACCTTATTAAATGTAATAAGTGCTAACGTTTGATTGGGAACTGGTAGAACAGTCATATTTGGTCTGCAATTAGCTATCATTTAAGACATTCTTTAATGATAAAGTCAGATTTTAAGTCACAATTCTGAAAATGCTACGTTTAGAAATTTGGCATTTTCTTGTCTTAATTAATTGGTGCCAGCAGCCTGTATCCTAGATCACATGACTAGGTGCAGTTGGCAGTTAGCCTTTGTGTATTCCTCTCAGAAAGTGAGACAATAGGGTTTAGAGGTAGGCAGGATGGACCATCCTGACAGGATGGGTGGAGACAAGGCTGTTGCCTGTCTGACTTGGACTTCGATGGGGGCTTCCTCCTGCACACACAAAGAAACCTAACACTAGTCTTTTGTAACCGTAGGCTTCTTGGAGCCTTGACAGGGGAAGGAAATATCTTTTCAGAACTGTTTTTGGGGCTACATTAGGGTGTTTCCCCATTTCAAAGGCTGGCACCAGGTATAAATATTGGACCCTCAGACCAACTCATCAGTACAGTCCTGGACCTGTAGACTACACAAGAAGGACTGTCTTGTTCCCCAGAGGACTGCCCTGCTGCTTGAGCCCTGCACTGTTCCCCAAAGAATTGCCCTGCTGCGTGAGGCCTCTCCAGCTCTCTGTGAAGGAAAATTGGACCTGCTCCCTTAATCCCAGGCTAACCTGAGTGACTCCAAGGGTCAGTTGACTCACCTTTTGTTCTGAGCTACAGAGACACAAAAAGTTCCAAAAGCCTCCCTGCAACTGCCCAGCAGACTTGCTTCAACTGCACTTGTCTGGACCAGCAACTGGACCTGCTTGAGCCCTGCTGGCCTCTGCTAGAGTTAGTCCCTAATCCCCATGAACTGCCTCCCCAGGCCCTGGACCTTTGGCTGACATCAGAGTGCACTCCTCTATAAGAAAAGGAGAAATCTTGAAGTTTTGAGCTCTTTGCGACCAAGAATAGGCACGTTTGCACCATGTTCCTGCCGCCCACCAACGCAAAGCTCCAGTGAACCCGGCTCTTTGCGCTACAGTGACCGCCAGCAGCAATCCACAAAGCAAGATATGCCCCCAACACGAAGCTCCAGCAATATCCGTCCGCTACACCCGATTGAATATTCATGCTACAGTAATGACCATCTGCAACATCAGGCCTGGTCTTTGTGCTACCACAGCAAACACAACAAGATGATAGACGGAGTGCTGAAACTTTTCAACCACTCACCCCCAGTCAAGAGATCTGGGTTTAATCCATTGTTCTTTTGCTAAATATGCCACCCCAGTTTGGACCCAGTCACATGCAAATCAGTCTTGACCCTGCTCCTCATGGGAACAGTCCAGTCTGAACTGCCAGGCCAGGTCCTCCCTGGAGCAGAAACAAGCATCCTGGGACAGGTTTCGGGGTATCAGCCCTCATCAGCCAGGCTAGATTGAATCCGGTGGCACAGCAAGCAAGGGAACCATAACTTGGTATGTAGTTCAGAAATTCACTTAATCAAAGATGAATTTTATTCTACATAAAAGTGGGAGTTACGACTGCTGCAAAACTGTGTGAATTTTCTTGGTGATGTGATTTTTAGCGTAAAAGTCAAAGTTGATAAAACAATCTGAGTCAAATTGTATTTGTGGAGAGTTACAGTGGAAATCTGTCCAGCCTCCTATTGTAGAGATATTCCTGGATCTGCACTTGCATGATGCTGCTGACTATGTGAAAATTTTTGTTTTTGTTTAATTTCAGCTGCTGTAGTCACGCAATATGTGGGAATGTGCAAGGGTGAAGCAGTCTTTGAGTCAATATATGTCCCCGATAAAGAAAACATTCAAACAGAGTTGGTCGTAATCAAGAACCCTGTTTCTGAGGTTGCTAATGATTATGTCAAAGAACGACTAGAGAGACGTAGCCTGCTGATAGTTTTGTTTGGTGTTAGGTATTATTGTGTTTGCTTGAAATTAAAGCCATCTAAGCATGCCCTATGTGCTTACCCATGTACTGGCCAGTTTAAATTGCAACACCAGCAAAAATCAATAATTCTCATGAGGCAAGAATTAAGCTTGCAACATTATCATTGGTCCAATCAGGAGCTAATACAGTCATTTCTCATCCTCCAGCGTATGGCCTCTCCTGTTGAGGCCAGAGATCGGTGAATGCCCACCTTGAAGCAATGACTTGGGATGAACCCTCACTCTGTCATCTGTTGTGCCAAGTATTAAGTACATTTCACCTAGTGCAGTTGAAGAGACATTACACTATGGCTCGAATGGACTTGCTGGATTCTCATCAATGAGGTCATCTCGCCCAGCAGCATAAGCTAGACCTAAACAGACATGACAGGTGTATTCTGCTTGTTCTTGAAGCTCAGAGGTACTGTATTCCTTTCACACTTTTCATGTATTCTAAGAGGAGTAAAACAAAAGAAATGGGAAGGTTACAGTCCATGTCAGTACGGAATCATAAACATTTAGTTTAACCATTAAGAAAATCAGATCCTATAGAAAAAGGTCACATTTGTACCAACAGCAACATGAACATACTTACAACCTAACATCAAACTTCTTAAATATTTATGAATGCTGAGGTTGAAACTACTTTTTTAGAGTTACGAGATGGATTATTCAAAAAGTATCTAGCAAATAGTTTAATGCAAAAGCTATTTTAATCTTCAAGTTTCTGAAAAACTCGTAATATCATAGAAACAGTAATTTCTAAGACTCTCAAGTAAATCTCATACATATGGAAATGCACAAAAATAATGTTACTAAAAGAAAATGAGCTGTTACAGAAACTACTTAAAATACAGATCCTGAAAGCTAAGTGGCAGATAATGTATGAACCCATGACATAATAAATCATCATGACAAACTGCAAGAGGAGGTATGGAGGCAGTTGCAAATAAAAATACTTATCTAGAATTTGATAGTGATTTAATGAAAGAATAGTCTTAACTAAGTGATACAGTATTATTGGAAGAGGAATAAGAAGAGTAGATTTAAGCAATCATCAAAATGCCATATGGAATCAAAATACTAGCGTCTCTGTAGTTTATTTGATGCTCAAGTTAGAAAAGTCTTAATAAACCCACCTGGAAGAGATATAGGGGCTGATTACGATGTCAGGCGGACTTAAGTCCGCCCGATACCATTGCGGTCTCGGGATCGACCGACCTCCGACGGCGGTCCCGACACCGCTATTACAATGCGACCGCTCATGATGCGGTCGCATACTCCCATTTCTCTATGGGAGCTTAAGCTGCGGCCGTAAACCGGCCGTAGCACAAGCCTCGATAGAGAAATGGGAGTTTCTGTTAATCCCAGCACCGTGTGGCAGGCACCTCACGGTTAATGCAGCAGATTAGACTGTTAAGTGGGAGGAACAGGAGTCATTACATACTAGTGGGAACAGAAGCTATTACACTCGCTGGTTAACTTTATCATTATTTCGTTAACTTGTGTTGTGATTGCGTGGAATCACTTGAATTAAATTGAATCAATTGGTTAAAGCTGACACTAAAAATGATATTATAAATGATGATACTTCATGTAAAGACACTCACATGCAATGGCAAATTGCATAATTTAATGAAATATGTACGAAGTATTTGAAGATGGTACATTTTTCTGATCTTTTTTGATAAATCAATTTTTATTGTTTTTCGTGTAACAAAGAACACAATTTGCTTAATATGCAACACAGTGAGAGCAGTAATACACAGGTTCAGCGCTTCCCCAGCCACATGCATGCTATTCCATACTTTCCAGTCCATAATAGTCCCACCATATGCCCAAGATTTTAGTATGTGTTGAGGACAGCCTCTAGCACGGCATACAGGTTGTTCCATCTTAGCACATCAGTTCACCCCCTTCTGCCACACCAGTAAAGTAGGGGGCTAAGGGGCCCTCCATTTGCGAGCAATGTCTTGTTTGGCGACCATTGTAGTCACCCCCACCATTATTTGCTCACATCGGGGCTCGCCGAAGTCTTCCAATATACCCAGTAGGCCTACTCTTGGGGATAGGTCCGACTGTCTGCCTAAAACTCGTGATAACGTTCGCTCAATGCCCTGCCAAAAACTCACCATCAGGAGACATGCCCATACCTTGTGGAAAAATTAGCCTTGTCATGGGTTCACCGGAAGCAGGTGGTTAAGGGAGTTTCCCAGATTTCTATAAGTGTTTAGGTGTAAAGTAAGTGGTGTGGAGGTAGTGCAGTTGGATCAGTCACATCCTGAAAGAGATGACTATTTCCCAGGGAGCCATCCATGCATTCCGCCAGTCCATGTCCTCCAGGGGGCCGACCCATCCTTCCAATTTCTGTTGAAGGGCAGGTACACCTCTGGCGTATTGCTCACCAATGTATGGTATATCTGGGACACAGTACCTTTACCGAGGTGGACCATAAGGAGTTTGGCTTCCAGGGGGACTGTGATCAGGCAATTCGGTAGTGACCTGGATGTGACACGATAGAGCATGATGGAGCTGCAGATACTCATGAACCTGTGTGTTAGATAGGGAAAATTGTTACTGAAGATCCCAGAAGGATTGTAGGTGATCCTCCTTCCACATGTCACCTTGAGTGGTGATTCCAATCCTGTCCCAGTGTGTGAAACCGTCAAGGCGAGTAGTGTACTGTAGCCATCATCCCTCCCACAGTGGGGTACACTATGTAAGCGTCTTGTTCCATCCCGGAAAACGGGAGGCCGCATGCCACACCTTGATCACCATCACAGTCATCTCAGGGAGTCGGCTAGGAAGTGGTGTACCATATAGCTGTGCCAGAACAGCATCCCGGCCTAAGTATGAGAGCTGCAGACAGTACGCCGGATCATGCCTCCATCCTTACGACAGTCATTTATTACCATCAGTTGTGTCACCCAGTAGTATAGCCTACTGTCAGCCATCCCAAGTCCTCCATCATATACCGACTGCCTGTACTTGTCCAGGGCTATGTGAACTGGGCGACCTGCCCATAAAAGAGTTTGGACCAGGGCGTTAATTTTTTGGAACCAACTAGTGGGAATGTCAAAGGAGAAATGTTGGAGAGGATACAGAAATCTGGGCAGGACCATCATGTCTTGCCCAGCAGTTTAAGTGGGAGCTACTCCCATCTCTGAAAGTCACGTTTCATGTTAGTAATAAGGGATGTGAGATTAAGACTCCAGGTGAGATCAGGGTTTGTAGATATGAACACCCAGATATTGAAAGCTGTGTTTCAGGATAGGGATAGACGAGTGCCAGGTAACTACAATTTCATTGCCATGGATAGGGACTGCATTTTTGTGATCTTTTGTTGTTGGAACCGCTACACATAAAACTTGTGTGTCATTTCTAAACCCTGTTTAGGCTCAGATCGGCGGGCTGGGCAGGACTACTGCCCATGCTGACAAAGTGGGTAGAATTGCAAGTATTAATACTTTGTCTCACTCATTAAGTATTTACCAGTTTTAATCATATGTTAAAAACTAGCAGCTAGCTTGTAGTACATACGCAGACCAGGGGTTACTATCACAAACATACATCAAATGCATACATTCATAAAATTGAAAGCGACACAACATACTAATTGTGCACTTATTAATGCACCCTCTACTGTGGCTAACGCTATGTGTGTGCATGGCATCTGGATTTCTAGTGTGTCAGACTTGTTGTTTCTTACAGAAACAACCAAGTTCTGTGAAGGCTACCCAACCAATAAGGAGCCACCTAGTTGTCTATCATATAAAGATGGTGACCCAGGAAGACAGAAATGAGGGTAGCTGTTGTTTTAACAACCACATTAGGAATCCACTGTGCCCCTTTGATGCTATCTGTACAAATGACAGAGGCTTTATTTGTTAAACCAGGGCAGACGATCAGACCACCTTTGAGACCTTGGTTATATATCGAATTTCAGGAGAATGTCGTGGATCCATTTGAGAAATTACTGGCTACCTAACTGGGCCATTCTAGATTCTTATTAATAAGAAACGTAATTAATTAATAAGAAACTTCAATGTCTGAATGCGTTTCTCATCAGATTATGCCGAAATGAAACATTAGGAGATCCATGAAGCCAATAAGGAAACTTTCTTAAGATGCACCCTTTCTCATACTAAAGGTCTTTGCTTCAATGTTGTTATGTGTTGAAGTAATGAATATTAGAACATTGGAATGTTGGGAGCTCCATTGAAGACAATGGAGTAGCTCTGGGCTTATAATGGCTGGTATAAGCCCAGCACTCCAACATTCCAATGTTTGTCTTTTTGTTTCTCCATTTTTAATTTAGAACATTCTACCCTTAGTGGGTGGAATGTTCTAATAGCCTTATAGCCCTTCTGCCTCAGGCTATACCAGTTGTTAAAGGCCCTCTCCCTCGTTATAGGCCCTCGCCTGCGGCTCGGGCCTATAACTCGGGATCAGGGCCTTTAACAACTGGTATAGCCCTCGGCAGCGGGCTATAAGGCTATATTATGAGATGAAATTACAACCAGTGGAAGGTCAGTTGGTTTCTAATTATCATTTCAGAATCACCTTCTTAACTAATCACACTTAAAGGGACCCAGTAAAGTAGGTAAAGTTAAATTCAAATGGCTTTGTTAGAAAATATGGTAAGTTGGAAACATTTAATTTGCAAAATGTTTATGTAGCATGATATTAATGTCATTGACGCCCTGACAAAAAGAAAGCGCCTGTGCAATGTACTAATAACAAATAATTTAGTTTTCAGAAAAATAAAAATATTTCGATGACCTGTGAACACAAAAGAAAATTATTTCAGTAATCTAAGAATAGAGGATAGGAGGAAACAGTATTGGATGAGGCTAAATAAAACGAAATCATTGTCAAAGTTAAGAGAGTAATCGGTGCAAAAACGTAATGGACAAATTTATTTTTAAATTACATTCATCAGCCAATACACAATAACTTTGTATACAGTTATAACATATTCCAACCCTAATGCAAATTTGGAAAATAAGCCCTGCTTTCTTCAATAGAGTAATAAAAGGCAGCCAGAATCAGAAAAATTTGTATTCGCATCATTTATGCCGCATAAAGGAAAAACAAAAAAAAACATTGCACTTTGATCGAGAAACAGAACCTCCCTATCACCTATCTGCTACTGCACTCTTCCTTATTTTCATGATCTGCCATATATAAAGCGCCACATAATAGCAGATCAAGGGGCTGTAAAGTTCCTGTAAAAAAAGGCAGGGCAGGCCTATATTGACGTAATTTAAAATCTTTACACAAGGTTATAATCAAGTTTTTCCTAGGCATTTCATAGAAATTGTAAAAAAAAACAGTGTGTAAATTAAACTGGATTGACAGTCCATCACAAGGGCAAGGACCTAAATCTGACAACGAGTGACAGCCATTGGGGTAACTGAGCATGCAGGGAAGGTAAACTGAAATCTGGTTAGGACGAAGCGATGTTGCTGGTTTTGGGATGGAGGAGGCAGGGTTGCAGTCCTTCTTGGAAAGAGACCAATTTATAGAAAGACACCATAGCCTTAGGTCTATCGGTACTTGCTCTCCTTGCCCCAGCGTTGGCAACAAACATATCTCTCAACTTCGCCTTAGAGCAGTCCTTGCAGGAGACCAGGGTAGCGAATAAGTCAGCGAGCCCAATTTCCTTCAACGTTGCTCTCACGTATGCAAGCCAAGGAATGTCATCGGCTGCATGCTGTTTCAAGCAGCCCTCAATGATGAGTCGATTTAATGGAGTGGACTCCCTCACTCAAATTGTACGCCAGAGCAACAGAGGGGCTAATTTGATTTTACCCGCTATATAGGGGACACCCAGCTCATCATGGGCCATGGAATTAGGGCAACTGCGTGGAACCACTAAAAGCTTTTTAAAGAAGCTGTTTTCTGCTAATTGGATGTTGTGTTTGTCCAAAGGAACCCATATGGCCGCCCCATATGTGGCAATCGCCAATGCTTTAGCAGCGTAAATGGTTAGGAGCTCTTTGACCGGTTTCAAGGCAAGTTTTTTTGCAGAATCCCTGTAACCCCAAGATAGTTTTCTCTAGCATGGCACTTCTGTTTGAAACCATTGCTTTCCATGAATATTTACTATCAAATAGCACTCCCAGTTAAGAGAAAGAGGTGGTATCCTTCACTCTCATACTATTTACAGAATGGTCTGGTTTCTTCTTTGGCCTCTACACACGTCATTGTGAAGGTTTTACTTTAGTTAACGTGAAGACCCAAGTCCCGCATAAAATTGACATAATCGCCGATCAGCCCCTGCAGTGCCTTCCCAGTTCTAGCCATTAGGACTGCGTCATCCACATAGAGAAGAATAGGTAGGGGGCAAGTTCCCACACAGGGGGTATCTTTAGATCGTAGGGTGAGTGTGGCCTCAATTATATTATTATAGGGTGAGAAAAGAAAGGGGGCGAGGATGCACCCATTTCTCACTCCCCGCTGCCTGTCAAACACTCAGGTTGGAGAGGGCTTTGGAACAGGCTAAGTCAAACCAGCCTGAGAACGGGATTTAGCTGTGCCCAAGTCCTGTGTCAGTGCTTGTTTTACACACTCTGTAATGCCTATAAAGGCTGCCATAATTTGGGAAGCGTCAGCCTCCTCGTCTAAACATGTGGAGACTTCAACCTGTTTGTTATGAAGCACCGCGTGCAACAAATTTGACTCTTCCCACTTAATAGTAAACCCATTTTTTCTGGCTAAGATTGGCCTAAATCCACCTTTGAATGTGCCATGCCTCCGCCCTCCAACATTATCTTCCAACACATCTGAGCACGGTCACAAAAACCAGTGAATTTAACCATAAAATAAGCCACTCGGACACCTATAGGTTCTGTGGAAAGCACGTAATCTATTGTGGATGTACAATTTGTGGCCATGTAGGTTGGGGGCCAACCCAGTGGACTGTCTAGCCTTATTCATCATCAGGAGGTTAAGCTTTGCCAAAAGTGTGTTAAGCAAACACAAGGAGATGATGGACAGAGCGCGGAAACTTTTCAGACACTCACCACCAGTCACAGATCTGGGTTGAATCCATCATCGTTCTTTAGCTCACTTCGCCACCCCAGTTCAGACCCAACCATATGCAAATCAGTCTTGACCCTGTGCCTCATGGGAACAGTCCAGCCCAAACTGCCAAGCCAGGTCATCCCTGGACCGGAAACAAGCATCCTGGGACCGGTGTCGGGGTAACACCCCTCATCAGCCAGGCTAGCTTGAATCCATTGGCAAAGTGAGCAAGGGACCCACGTCTGGGCATACCTTGCCAGCTTAGGGCGAACAAAGCAAACACAAGGAGATGATGGGCAGAGCGCTGAAACTTTTCAGACACTCACCCCCAGTCACAGATCTGGTTAGTTTGGGCTGGACTGTTCCGATTGGGCGCAGGGTCAAGACTCATTTGCATATGGCTGGGTTCAAACTGAAATGGCATGGTGAGCAAAAAAACGATAGATTTAGGCCCAGATATCTGTAATGGGGTGAATGTATGACATTGTTCTGCATTCTGTCCATCAATTGTTCTTTTTGCATTTGTCACCCCGAGTGGGAGGGGTATGCCTAGACTTGGGTCCCGTGCTCTCCATGCCACTGGAGTCAAGCTATCCTGGCTGATGAGGGGTGAAACCCCAAAACCGGTCCTAGGATGCTTGTTTCCAGTCCAGAGAGGACCTGGCCTGGCAGTTCGACTGGACTGTTCCCATTGGACGCAGGGTCATGACTGATTTTCAAATGGCTCAGTTCAAACTGGAATGGCATGGTGAGCAAAAAAATGATGGATTTAGGCCCAGTTCTCTGTACTGTTGTGAATGTATGACATTGTTCTGCATTCTGCCCATCAATTGTTCTTTTTGCATTTGTCACCCCAAGTTGGACGGGTATGCCCAGACGTGGTTCCTGTGCTCTTCATGCCACTGGAGTCAAGCTATCCTGGCTGATGAGGGGTGAAACCCCGGAACTGGTCCTAGGATGCTTGTTTCCAGTCCAGGGAGGACCTGGCCTGGCAGTTCGGGCTGGACTGTTCCCATTGGGCGCAGGGTCAAGACTGAATTGCATATGGCTGTGTTCAAACTGGGATGGCATGGTGAACAAAAAACGATGGATTTAGGCCCAGATCTCTGTACTGGGGTGAATGTATGACATTGTTCTGCATTCTATCCATCAATTGTTCTTTTTGCATTCGTCACCCGAGTGGGACGGGTATGCCCCGACGTGGCTCCTGTGTTCTCCATGCCACTGGAGTCAAGCTATCCTGCCTGATGAGGGGTGAAACCCCAAAAATAGTCCTAGGATGCTTGTTTCCAGTCCAGGGAGGACGTGGCCTGGTAGTTCGGGCTGGACTGTTCCCGTTGGGTGCAGGGTCAAGACTGATTTGCATATGGCTGGGTTCAAACTGGAATGGTATGGGGAGCAATACAACGATGGATTTAGGCCCAGATCTCTGTACTGGGGTGAATGTATGACATCGTTCTGCATTGTGTCCATCAATTGTTCTTTTTGCATTTGTCACTCCGAGTGGGACGGGTATGCCCAGACTTGGGTCCCGTGCTCTCCAATCCACTGGAGTCAAGCTATCCTGGCTGATGAGGGGTGAAACGTCGAAACCGGTCCTAGGATGCTTCTTTACAGTCCAGGGAGGACCTGGCCTGGCAGTTCGGGCTGGACAGTTCTCATTGGGCGCAGGATCAAGATTTGCATATGGCTGTGTTCAAACTGAATTGGCATGGTGAGCAAAAAAACGATGGATTTAGGCCCACATCTCTGTACTGAGGTGAAGTTATGACATTGTTCTGCATTCTGTCCATCAATTGTTCTTTTTGCATTTGTCACCCCGAGTGGGACAGGTATGCCCAGGCCTGGGTACCGTGCTCTCCATGCCACTGGAGTCAAGCTATCCTGGCTGATGAGGGGTGAAACCCCAAAACCGGACTTAGGATGCTTGTTTCTAGTTCAGGGAGGACCTGGCCTGGCAGTTTGGGCTGGACTGTTCCCATTGGGCGCAGGGTCAAGACTCATTTGCATAGGGCTGGGTTCAAACTGGAATGGCATGGTGAGCAAAAAAACAATGGATTTAGGCAAAGATCTCTGTACTGGGGTGAATGTATGACAATGTTCTGCATTCTGTCCATCAATTGTTCTTTTTGCAAAACTGTGTTAAGAGTGCTGCCATGGGCATCATGTAAGAAGTGGGTTGGGGCTACCCTTTGTTGTCTATTAGGCGGAATACTGATTTGGTGATCATTAGGCAAAAGTGGACATTAAAATTACCTACCCAGAGCAGCCCCATGGGCTTGTGGTGGTCATTCCTGATACCGTTAACCACTCCCTCAATGGCTGCCACCACCTGTGGAGCAGTCCTATCGAAACAATTATTGTAATCATTGATAACCAGCAGGTCCCAATCACTTGAGAAACCGCACAGCAAACAATGGTAGTGTACCAAATCATTATAGAATTGTTTGACCTCCTCCGGGAAGGAGTTAATAATAAAAGTGACCAATCCCCCCTTGGCCCTACTGGCATTAGAGGGTGAGGCCGGCGTGCAGTAAGTGCTGTATTCATTGATGTAGGGCTGGGCCACCTCCCATGCTTCTGGTAGGCATATTAATTGGCAGTTAGCGCAAGATCTAGTCATTCTGGATCTCCCACCTTACTTCGAAAACCTGAAACATTCCATGAAGACATTGATTGAGATCAGCCTGGGGTCATTCGCTTTGAGGTTTTCCATTGGACTGTGGTCCCGCCGTACCCCTTACGATCACTGTATATCGTGTTTACCAGTCAATCACAGCCCTCCAATCCTTCCAGGGGGATTATCCATTACTAAGCATTACCCCAGGGATGTTATCCAATTGGCTCACAGCATTATGACCTATCCGGTGTTTAGAGTCAGATTATGCCGTGATTTAGCGGGGTTACAAGGTTTCTAAAAGTAACCCAGAGGGCGGGTCTTTATCTGGGCAGGACTTAGAAGTAGGTGTTCTAATTGTCTAAGAATGCTTAGAACTATGGCTGGGTTTCTGAAGCTGACGACTATGCAGTCACCTGGTATCATGTTCTGTGACATGCCCACCCAATTAAACCCGTCTTGCCATGACAATTCGGGGTGAGAGAGGGTGAACAGAGCCCAAGGATTTTGTTAGCCAGTGGGAAACTTTTAGGATCAGCTGGTCAGCTGACTCGATCTGAGTGGGCCTAGGTACGTTTGCCAATACCACAACGTATGGGCATAATGCTGGCAGGAGATTCAGAACCTGAATGTCCCTTCCCCTGCCTCTAGTCCTTTGTGGATTGATCTATTTGTGGGCCTTTACCCTGGAGGTTCTCCTGTGTCCCCCTGCCACCTGCCTCTTCAGAAGGTGGCTCACTCGCTCCTCTGGGGGAATGTATCGTAATGGCGCTAAGGACTTTATGGGTTTGCGATTGTGCTGGCAATATTTGGCTACTGTTGGAAGCCACAGAGGCAGCCAGCCCCCCTTCCCTGTTGAAGTTGAGAGTTGTTGGCTCCAACTGATTATTTCCTCTCTCCTTAACCCCGGGATCCTTTGCACTGATTGCTGGGGCAATATGGCTTAATGGCATTCCCTGTCTAGAGGAGTCAATGTGGTGGTTAAAAAATTTAGACATTTTTGTCTCTAGACCATCAAGACGGTCCTATAATGGTTTTAGATATAAATGCATCATAGTTTCCACCCTAGCGCAGATTTAATCTATAACACAAGGGCATAGGTCAGAACGAACAGACTCCTGCTTTTCTCTAGCCTCCTTGGCCTCCTTAGTTTGTGGGGCGGACTTCTTGCAGGGACCGCCTCCTTTTTCTTTTTGACCGGTGGCTCAATAAAGGTGTGTTGGGCCTGGCCCTTTTTGCAGGGTTGTTCCCAAACTTTTTACCTTCCTTCTGTATTTTTTCTGACCTGTTTTTGTTGGTTTTATGACTCTGGGCACTTTACCACTGCTGATCAGTGCTAAAGTGCATGTGCTCTCTCCTGTAAACTTTATAGGATTGGTCTACACCTGTTTGGCATATTTAATTTACCTGTAAATCCCTTCTATAGTGGTATCCTATACACCCAGGGCCTGTAAATTAAATGCTACTAGTGGGCCTGCAGCGCTGCTTGCGTCACTCACAGAAGTAGCCTTTCAAACCTGTCTCAGGCCTTTGCCACTGCAGGGCCTGCGTGCGAAGTTTACTGCCACAGTGACTTGCCATTAAAGGTGCTTGCTAAGTCTGAAACTACCCTTTTTCTACATATAGGTCACTCCTAAGGTACGCCCTAGGTAGCCCTATGGGCAGGGTGCTGTGTAGGTAAAAGGTAGGACATGTGCCTTTGTTGTGTGGCATGTCCTGGTAGTGACAAATAGCCTACTTGGTTTCTCACTGCTGTGAGGCTGCTCACCTCATAGGTTTGCATTGGGAATTACCTGATATGTGTTTCAGTGGTAAGTTCTAATCTGGAATGAGTAGTGTTGCCCTGCTTGGCATGTTTGGAATAGTGATTATAAATCCTGCTTATCAGTGAAAACAGATTTTTATTACTATTTTAGAAATGCCACTTTTAGAAGTGGGCACTTCTGTGTGCTTATGACTCTTTGCGCTTTGCAGCCTGACTCCAATCAACGTCTGGTTTAGATTCACAGGGGCCTGTTTTGTGCATTCACTCTAGACAGTCACAAAGGGAGCTAAGGTGTGCCCCATATATCCTGATACGTCTTCCTGGGCTAGAGTGGTGGGAGGAGTTGTCACCTACACCTGGACAGGGCTGTGCCTGCCTTTCACAGTGCTGTCTCCACCCCCCTGTGGTGTGTCTGGAGCAAGGAAAGGGGATAGACTGGGGGTGTTGTGCACTTCTAAAGTTTGTATTGAAGTTACTTCCATATCAAAGACATTATGAGTATAAGTACAGGGGCTCTGACCCCATGATTTTAGACACTGCGTAGACTTGTAACCAGACGCTGCTGGCTCTACAAACTGCACATTGTCAGAAGGAACTGCTGTGATACCAGGAGGAACCGCCATCGGGACTACATGCTGTTTTTTGTGCTGGCATGTTGCTTACTGCTTGCTGGGCTGCAGAAGTGACTACCACCTTGTATCTGCCCTGATTGTGCTGGCATGCCTGCTCGCCCGCTTTCTTGCTCCTTTGTGCCCCCCAAGGTGCTGTCCCAGGAGCCCAGCACGTGGGGAGAGCTGTGGACTGCTCCTGGCTTTAGTCTAGTGATTGCTCTTTTACCTCCAGAGGACAGCATGTGGCGAGCACTCCTCTTTTTAGTCAGTGCAGGCGAGGCGCTGTGTTTCTGCCCCCAAAATCGGATTGGAAAAGTGTGAGGCCTTGTTTTGAGGAGATCACGTTCCCAGCACGTGGACATGCACTCTCATTTGCCTTGAGCATGCTGAGGGCGGCTGTGCCTGCTTTCCAGTGGTGCTTGAGGTATGTACCCTGCCCCGTTCTACAGGGCAGGTACTCCGCTTTGAGGACGAGTGGAGTTCTGTTTGGGTGCACCAGTGACGACCGTGCCAGCTTGCTGCACAAAGCCTATGCCATTCTTCCCGACGCATTGCCCAGCAACAGGGAAGCACCCGAAGCGGCTGCACCAGTGGGCGGGCCTACCAGCCTGACGACTACACACCGGCATAGTTTTCCCAGAGGCCTTAAGAGGAAAATAGCCCCCGACCCTGCAGAGAAGCCGGCATCCCTGAAAGAGGATGAGGCCGTCCCCGGCTCCTATGCGGGCGGCGCTGTAATTGCAGAGGAGGTCGCCCCACTGATTTCCACTGTTGGACCCCCCACTTCCCTTACCTGGGAGCACTTGTTCTTCGGCAGTGGCCTTCATTTGGTTCTCCACTGCAATTCGCAGGGTGGGAACTCGACGGAAGCCCCTGCTTTGTGATTTAGGAAACAAACTGTCTGAGGTGATTTCCCTGTGGGCACTCACTGAATAAACCATATTCAGTGTAGTGGGCGAACAGCTGCTTCTGTGCCCTACCGTTGGTGCTTATTTACCGTATCTATAGAAAAAAAGAGAAGTTTCCTAGCTGACTGTTTATGCTGCTGTCAACAGTTTACCAGGCTCGGACCAAAATCCTTAGTAAAATGATCCAATCATTTAATCATTATGTTGATTCTACATAAGTTTCCTTCAGTTATCATTTTGCACAAGAATAAGAAGGACAACACTTCACAATTTACTCAAAATAACAGTTTGGACACAGACAAGTGGGAACAATAAACATTGAAGAGCAATTCAAAAGTGATTTCAAAAGAAAACAGTTTACATACAAATGAATTAAACCTGCTGCCAGTCAAAAAATAGACATTGTCAAGGTAACTCTATGGAACAAATTGAGGGTACAAACTAACGGGGATATTTTCAATTCAAGCACGAAAGAAACAACAAAAATAATACAATTTTCCTCAATGCTGTATAGTTTAACACACTAGCTGCTCCCCTGTTGGTGAAAATGGTGCCAACGCGTTTCGAAACCCTTATATGTTACAGGGCTTCTCTTCAGGGCTGTGACTGGATTCTGTACTATAGTTCAAAACAGGCTCATCAACTTTATTTCAAAGTCAAACTAATTCAAGTTGTAGGCGTATTCTAGGCGCGACTTGAGTGTGGCAGGGGTTGTTGTCTGTAAAAAGCAACAACAAACAATACCCATATTTATTGTAATCAAAGAATATTACTGCTTTTTTAAAGAAAAACAGCAGGAAAAAGGAACTCCCACTTACTTAGAAGGCCATTGCTTTTAATCGCAGGGGTGAATATTCATGAAGCGCGATGAACGCGCTCAACAGGGTTCTGTCAAGAAAGATTAATAATGTTTTATTGTTGTGTTCCCCGTTTGCCTGAGCTTAGAGAAATGATAAAAATAAAGGAACTCACATTTCCCTAGCAAGTCGCTGCTTGTGCTTCTGCTTCGGGTTTCGAAACGCGTTGGCACCATTTTCACCAACAGGAGAGCAGCTAGTGTGTTAAACTATACAGCATTGAGGAAAATTGTATTATTTTTGTTGTTTCTTTCGTGCTTGAACTGAAAATATCCCCGTTGGTTGGCACCCTCAATTTGTTCCATAGAGTTACCTTGACAATGTCTATTTTTTGACTGGCAGCAGGTTTTAATTCATTTGTATGTAAACTGTTTTCTTTTGAAATCACTTTTGAATTGCTCTTCAATGTTTATTGTTCCCACTTGTCTGTGTCCAAACTGTTATTTTGTGTAAATTGTGAAGTGTTGTCCTTCTTATTCTTGTGCAAAATGATAACTGAAGGAAACTTATGTAGAATCAACATAATGATTAAATGATTGGATCATTTTACTACGGATTTTGGTCCGAGCCTGGTTAACTGTTGACAGCAGCATAAACAGTCAGCTAGGAAACTTCTCTTTTTTTCTATATTTACTGGCCCAAACCTAGCTGTGTGAAATAGGGCCCACCCCCCTTGCTTATACATAATATTTACCGTATCTAGCATAATAGGAGCACAGGTACGCCGTGCCCTAACGCTTCAGGTGGTTGTGTTACTGAATGACTGTTACCGTTATGCTTATGGTAATTTGTAGACTATGGGTGATTTATGGTGATTCATGTGCTTTCTCCTAATCTGATTTGTGTTCTCGCACTCATGTGATGATTCATGTGTTCTCTCCATTACCTGCTGCATTACCTGATCTGAATGTGTTGATACAGGTCGTTTTTGCCTTGCTTTGTCTGGATAATGAGTACTATTTCAGGATTTGCAGTTGTAGGCACAGTAATGGTGTTTTGTGACGTGTGCAACCTATAAGTATTTACTGTATTGCACTAACTGATGTTATGACAATTGCCTACTTGGCAAAGCGATTTATGGTTTATGTCATGTTTGGACTATGTGTTAAATACAATATATGAGATATTTTTATACAATATTGCGTGGAGTCTCTTTTGTGGTGTATTTGTGTGTCACTGGTGTCTGTGTGTGTGTGTGTAGCGCAAACGCTTTAGACATTTCCTCTGGTATAAGCCTGACTGCTCGTGCCAAGCTACCAAGGGGGGGAGCAGCGGTTATCTTTGGTGTGTAACTCCCTTTCCCTGACTAGAGTGGTGGGTACTGCCTGGCTTAGGTGCATACCCTAGCCAAACAGAAACCCCATTTCTAACAAGGTGAAATTGGAATTATCACCTGGGACCATACTCAGTTCCTCTAAGATGGGTGGCGGGGAGGGCAGCTGCCCAGGGTCACTCGCTACCACACCCTGATGCTGAACATCGTGGGACACAGGTACTGGCAAGTTGGCCCTTACCTCATCCATAGCGAGACGTCTTTAAGTCAGTTCTATCTCCTTTGTAAGGACCCCTGCTGCTCGAACCAGAAATGAGTCAATGGTGGCAATGGTATCACACACTGTGGTGATTGCTGTGATCTTTCTCTTCCCCATGGTTTCTGCGAGATCGTCCCAACCAATAGGCAATACCGAGGCTCAGAACCACGAAGGGGGAACCAGCCCAGCCTCTGTTGGCCGCTGACGGGCGGAGGGCGGGCCTGCTCTTGGCCCAGGCTTTGCCAGGGTGAGCCCTGCACAGCAGGACACACCAACGCACTACATAGCGCTGCACTGGACACAGGTGGGCTGCATGTCAGCGACCGCCTCCTAGGACCCTGGTGCTGCTGGACCTTGTAGTCCCCTCCAAAGCCTGCAAGAACTCTCGTGCAGCGGGACACACCAATGCGCTATATAGAGCTGCACTGGACACAGGTGGGCTGCGTGTCAAGGGACGCCTCCTGGTGCCCTGGTGCTGCTGGGTCTTGAAGTTCCCACCAAAGGCTGCAAGAACTGTAAAAGACAGTCATAAATAGGGGGTGGCACGCAAGTCCCACACTCCTGGGCCCAGTACTATTGCACCAGATGTACTAATGCTAGCTATGCATGTGCCCGTGGACCGATTTACAGCTGTGAATGTTAACCAACGTGACTATTCGTTGTTAGAAAAGTATGGGGCATATTAGCAAGACCCACGTTAAAATTATCGCCGTTTTAGCGGCAGGAAACTGCCGCTAAAAAGGCGACAATGGGCTTGCTAATATGCGTTATGGAATTCCAATAGAAGCCCAGGTTAGATGTGCAGGACATCTAACCTGGGCTTCTATTGGAATTCCATAACGCATATTAGCAAGCCCATTATCGTCGTTTTAGCGGCAGTTTCATGCCGCTAAAACGGCGATAATTTTAACGTGGGTCTTGCTAATATGCCCCTATATTTTACCTTTTAAAAAGGTTTCGTTGTTATTATTTACGGTTGTATCAATCCGCTTATTAGCATACCAAACTCCACCATTTAATTAAGTTGTTTGTAAAAAAAAAAAAAGTTTATAATGTTTTCTCATCAGTCTTTAAGGTCTTGTGTTGTCACTTCCTGTAAATTCATCGGGGTCAATGTTATATGTACTGCTAGAGGAAGAGGGAGTCAGGAAACAGTTATGCAGAGGAAGTCGCTATATATTAGCCAACTGCATCCAACCACATTCCATGATTTCTAATTTTGTTTTTCCAAGAAGGTTTGAGACACCAATTCCTAAAGGTTTTTTAGTTACCAGCAAAACAAGCATTGCTCAGATTTCACTCTGACACAGAACCCTCAGTGGAGATAAATATTTTCTCGTCGGTAATCCAGATTCAGGTGCAAAGAATTATTTGCGTTTGAATCTGTGATGCGACATGCACAAAATTTCGGCTTTTTACCCACACACAAAGATCGCTTAGTAAAACTTGGTGAAATTTGAGTGGGAAATACACTGGAGGGTGTGGCAGGTCAGACCAGGGGAAAACATTCAGTATTTACCACGTTCTTCCCTATTTCGAGTTGTAGAAATCAAAAAGGGGAGGTAATTCCGCACCTCAGAAAACCACATTCCAAAATATGGATTTACCATCTCACAACATACCAGGGCACTCAAAACGAGGCCCGAACTATGAGAATGTGAGGAAACACTGGTAATGCATTCCTCGTCAAGTCTAGTACAGGAAACGGGCCGGATGAATCACTGGAAAGATGTACTTCCATGTAGAAACACCGGCAAGACAATCCGCTCGCTCGGCAATTTCAGAAAGTCTGCAGTGTGAATCGTTAGTAATTGAAACAAAACAGCTGCTCAAAGACCGGAAATGCCATTCATAGTTTTGTCGGACTACGTCAGAGCTTGTGACTGCTGTTATGGTGCAACCTCCCTGTGACCTGCAGGTCATTCCTACGTGCCCAGTCACTGCGAGTTAGGAGGAGCCACGCTTCGGAGTAAACACTGCAAGACGCCGTAGGCTTCTCTTTAAATGTTATCTTATCGCTCACATTATCCCCCCAAAAAAATTCCACTAATGGGTGTGTTGGGCTCGTGCACATGCCTGACGCTTAGTACTATGTAAAATTCTGCTCTCATCGCACTGAATAGAAAAAAACTTGCTGTTACGCCTCAGAATTTTTACACCAGTTAGTGCGCTTTGGATTTATATTCTAAGATCTGTGACAAGCTCTAATGAGAGAGAAGCACATGTGTCGGGGTTTGCTTTAATTCATTCCAGATTGGGTTGAATGGTATTTTACCAATCCAAAGCTGTAATACTGTGCCTGAAATGGTAAAATACTTTTGTATTTTGTTTTCAGCTTGGAGTGGATGGCACTAGCTAATCCCATGATTAAGACTTTGCTACATAAATGGCAAAAGGCTTTGCATTTTGCTAGCTCAGTGTGGATGGCACTGCGCTAATCCTATGCTTAAAAAACTCTGCTAGAAAAACAGACATTTGAGGTCAGTTTTATAGTGATGGTGGTGTTGTAGAGTGCTCCGTATGAAGGAGCTGCTATTTGCCTAACACTTGGGAACTACCCAGGTTTCCCTGCTTCCTGTTTTTTGTATAATTTATGTGGCACTCTAATCTGAAAAGGTATTGCTTTGACTTGCATTGTTGTTTTGCTAATGCTTTGATATATTCAGGCAGGGTCTGGGAGCAGACTATGGATTAATTGAGTTTATGCTCACAGTCTGCAACTATTCCTAGATTCACATGCGCTGAAGTTTTATTCCATGCCTCCAATGATTCGTATGTGGTTCTCCTGAAGTAAATGTGACTGGCCATATGCACAGTGGGACTTACTCCATGTTTTAGGTGGAGTAAATATAAACTTGTTTGGGCTGTAGTACTTCTGGAGTAGACATAGGTATTGATCCAGCACGACTAATATAAATTCTTCTCTTTTGGATATAACCTCCAGGTAAGGATCACACACAACAACTATACCATATGACGGTGGGGCCCATAACACCGCATAACCATACACTCCCTCAATTGTTCCCTGGGTCACATCCACTACTACCAGAGAGAAGAATGAGATTGCTGGAGGAACGGGATACCTTGTTAAAAATTAACAGGATATTTCCTTAAACATCATACATAATCAGTTTTAATCCTGTCGGTTCTAAGACATCAAGGTATTCCGCTCTTTGGTCGATGGACCAACTAGTAGAATAAGTTGATGGTGATTAAGACCAGATCAATCACAGTCAAAACCTATTAAAACATTACACTTTTTATTGAGCTAAAGAACCACAGACTCGTAGTTTTAATTATAATAAAGTTTATCTATTTTCTTAAATGCATGAGTGAGATTCAAGTTTATTAATCGTTTTAATACATTTCAATATCATTATAAGAAATAAGTTTTAAAAAGAATTTTATGCATACCACTCTTAGATGGAGAATGAAAAGTTCACCAAAGCAGATAAATTGTAGATCACAGCATGGAATTCCCAAAACTGACTGTCTGTCCCGCTAAACAAGCCTCCTCGACGGACCTCCTATACAGATTTCCCGCATCGGTCTCGTTCCTTTCCCCAGTCAAGTTTAGAGTTCAAAATGAATATTTCTATCAAGAAAAATGGCCTATAGAAAATAGCAGCAGCTTCTTCAGCATCAATGTTCAGTGTTCAAAAAATATGCAGGAATAGCGCTCCTCCTACTTAAGAGTAGGTCCTCTTATACCTTACTACTAGCTTACTAAATATAAAGTTGCAATCTTTGGGGGCGAGAATCACGCTAATTGGTCCATTGGAGGGGTGGCAAGAATCACCTCATTGCCCTCCTTGTTCAAACCGGTTCTGAAATTGTTTATGGTTTCATCCTTTCACACGACCTTTGGGTAATAGCAGTCCGATTGACAGTTCATTTAATGTTTCTCTTTTTTGCTACTCATTTTAAACAGTCCATTGTTAATTCACTGATGCTCATCCCCTATTCTCACGGATGCACGTTGAGTCTTTCTTGGCATTCACCTCGTGTCAGGTCAGCCTGACCTTGACACTTCTCACTCTGGGCTCGACTCGTACCCACGTGGTATGGTTCTGCGGCTTTCTTCCGCTTAGAGGCCATCTTTGCGTCGGCGCACTGACCTCATCTGCTTCGGCAGCCATTTTTACAGCACGGCCTAGCAGGCCCGAATGAACTATCATGAAAATAAACACAATCATAATTAAAATAAAGAAAATAAGCCTTTCTGTTTCCCACCCGTCATTCTAAGTACCCCAATTAGGTGTTACCTAGCAAAAGCGACATTTAAAGCCATGTTTGCTTACCATCTGCATTCTTTTGCCACAATACAATTTCTCTACATAGCACAAATCATGCAACATTACTCTAATTAGTACGCAAATCACTATATTAGTATTACTTCACTTTTACAATGGTGAATAAGTTAATTTTGCACATAAATTGCCATTACCGTTTATGTAAGTGTTTACCAAAAAGGTGTAAAGTGTTGATTAGTCCATCACGCAATTAATATCATTAATTCATTAGTATGGTTATTAGGGGGTTCCAACATTTTTTCATTTACCTCGCTCCATCAACTCCCCCCTTTGGTGATTTTTAATATCACCACAAAAACCCATGTTACACAGTTTTTCAGATAGAATGTTTCTTGTCCACTTGCTTTTGTTAGTTCACACATCAGTGTCCCTTTCATCTTGTCTTTTTGTTCTTTCATACATGTTTTCTTTTAGTTCCTCAAGTTCTATTTCTCCCAATTCTCGTTCTCTTTCTTTATTTATCTTATTTTCTCTTTTTATTTTATTTTGTCTTTTTCTCCTTTTAACACATATAATAACTAATTTCACCAATAACACCACTAATATTACTACTGTTGCTGATATTAAAACTTTCCCTACAATAGAACCACCTATTTCAGTGAACCATTTTGGTATTGCGGAAAAACTCTTACCAAGTTTCTCCCAGGCACCTTCAACCTCCAGTAGGACAAGTTCTTTGTGCAAATTAGTAATATTCTTTATATACTTCTGTATATTTTCACTTTTATCTGGAATGTAAGTGCAACAATGTTGGACTTTCAGCATTCCACAGACTCCACCCTCTTTTGCCAAAAGAATGTCAAGGGCAAGTCGATTTTGCATCACCATAGCTCTCATGGCAACCATCTCGGTATTTACCATCAAGAACCCTCCAGTAGTATTCGTTGCTAAACGATCTACTTCTGTGGACAATTTCCGAATTTTAAATGCGTTCAAAGATATACCCACTGCTGGTATCAATGCTCCAAAAATGTCACCAACTATTTCTGAAAAACATTCCCTTTTTCTACGTGTAAATGTTTCACCCATTCCGTGTGTTCCTTTTTCTCCTCTCTCCACATGAAAAATCTTTGGAAAGACCAGGCCTAAATAGCATGACCCATACCAATGGTCCGGCAACCTGTAATAAGCTCTGTTTCCACAAATATAATAGATCCCTGGAAATATTGGATCTTTTCCTCCTTTGAATCCCCATCCTCCTAAAATTTTGTAATTGTCTCGGCATTCACTGGAACCCACAAAATAGTTATCATACCTAGTTCTATTTCTACTAATGCACAACTTTCCCTGTTGGGGCCAATCTAATGTCATAGCTGTGTTTGTCTCTCTCTTATCATTATTTTCTCCTTCAAGCGCCCAAAGGGGTGTTTTTGTTTCCTCTTCTATTACTTTTCTTTGAAACTTAACTCTTCTGTTTTCTACCATCTCTAAAAATACTTTTTCTTCTTTCTTTAATTCACAGGTAAGATTGTACCTAGCTATATACTCTAATGTTAAATCTTTATTTTCTAGGAAAAATTCACCAAACATCCTTGCTTCTTTCACCTTATTCAATTCAGGGATTATAGGAATTTTTGCAAAAATCTTATTTATGTCAGTATAATAATATTCTAATCTACCTGTTTTATAAAACAAACTAGCTAAAACACTACATGTTATCCCATACGTCAAAGGAAGGTGATGATAGGTCACACCTTCTGTGACAGCCGCTGGTAATTGCATACAAACATAACAATCCCTCACATCCATTGTTTCTACATATTCATATAACAATTTTGTGAAAACGTTCTTTGAAAAATCAGTTATAGATCTATCCTTATGTAACTCGGCACTATCTATTAATGTTGCTGTATTCTGTGTGTTCGCTTCTTTATCCTTTTTCGTGTTGTTTCCTAATATGGACGTTTCTTCTACAACTAATCTAATTGGAATGGTGATTGCTAAAATGAGCCAAACAAACATTAATAAACCTGTACAAAAGAAACACATTCTAAACCATCTACGTAAAAACTCACATCTAGATTTTCTATTCTCCATGTCTACCATCTTGTTCTATTACCTAACTATTTATATATGTACAGAAAATGTGTCACCACACCTCAGAATGACGTTTCAGCCACTCTACCCTCTCACTTTGTCTCGTTTCGTACTTTCTTTAGTTCTTCTCAGAACTCTTCCTTGTCTTGTTCAGGTTTTGGCGTCCAGTCCGGGTTTTTTCTCTTTAATCTTCTCAAACTTGTTGCACTTCACTTTCAGCCATTTGTTTGCAGCTTTCTTCTGGGCTCTCGTGAGTGTTATCTTCTTCTTTGATGTCAGTCAATGCGATGTATAGCCACTCAGGTGACTTATATTTCAAATTAGGTTTCTTCGCTCTCTTCGTTTTCTGCAATTGTTTTCCACTTTGTTTTCCTTGTTCTCTTTGACTTGTTATCTCATTTACTTGTTCTGCATTATCTCTATTTAAATTTATTTTTTTGTATCTCAATCTTTTGACTTCGTGGGGCCAATTGTCTCCTTTTCTCGGCCTTTTCGGTTCACTTTCCTTTTCCTCTCGTTCAGTTCTCCAAGTCCTCTTTCTTGGTCCTAGTCTCTGTTTTCTCTCTTCTTCACTTTCTTCTGATTCTGTTTCAGACCTTATTTCACTTCCTCTTATTTTGAACTTTATGATTTCACCTTCATTATCTAAATCTGAACCTTCCTGTGTCTTTTCTGTTTGGACACTTGTTTCTATCCCTCCTCGAGTTTCTTCCGGATTCTCGTTGGTCTCTCTGTCTGTTTCTAAATTTCCCTGTTGTTCTTTTATTTATTGGTCTGTCCCTATTGCTCCTCGGGGTTCTTCCGATTTTTCTTCTATCTCTCTGTCTGAATCTATCCCTCCCTCGTCTAAGTCGACAATCTTTGAAGGAAATCTACCATAGCTTGTGCTTGGCTGATCATTGTCACTGTCTCTTGGTTCAGTTTCTTCGTTTATAATGTCAGTTTTCCATTTATTCTTTGGCTGTTCATCACAGTCTGATTGGTCTGTTTCAGATGCTGAACTAGTATCTGATATTTCCAGATGTCGACTTACAGGTCGATCTTCAAGTTCTGGAACCTTTGTTATTTCAAGTTCTTCTTCTGTTGCCAAATTTGTACCTGGGTCTTCCAGATGTCGACTTACAGGTCGATCTTCAAGTTCTGAAACCCTGTTCGTTTCGACTTCTGCATCGGATGCTGAACTGGTATCAGATATCTCCAGATGTCGACTTACAGGTCGAGCTTCAGGATCTGGAACTCTGATAGTATGGCTGGCATGCACCCCGTTTTTCACTCCAGCACATTTGACAGCAGTTGTTGTCACCAGGATCACTTGACGTGGTTTATCCCAGCGAGGAACCAAACAATTCCTTCTTCTGTGGACTTTTATGCGGACCCAGTCTCCTGGACTCAAATCATGAGCTGGTTTTCTTTCGAGAGTGGTCGCATCCGGTCCAACCTGATGAAACACAGAATGTACCACATCAGCCAATCCTTTGCAATAATCCAACACAAGATCATCAGTTATAGTCAGTAGTTTGTTGACAGGTACATGTGCTTGTCTCATTGTTCGTCCCATGATTATTTCGTGGGGACTTAGACCTGTTTTTCTGTCAGGTATGCTTCTGATGGTCATCAGCACCAATGGTAGGCCATCAGGCCATTTGAGTCCTGTGGCTTGACACATTTTCCCTAACCTATTCTTTATTGTTCCATTCACTTGTTCTACTATTCCAGAAGCCTCTGGTCTGTATGCACAGTGTAATTTCTGTTGAATGTCAAGAGCTTCACATATCAGTTGAATTACTTCATTTTGAAAATGTGTTCCTCTATCTGTTTCAATCGTTACTGGAAAGCCATATCTTGGAATGAATTCTCTCAGCAGGAGCTTGGCTACAGTAACTCCATCATTCCTTCTTGTCGGATAGGCTTCCACCCAACGAGAAAACAAACAAACGACCACAAGAACATACTTCAGTCTATTGCTTGGGGGCATTTCGATAAAGTCTAGTTGCATTCTGGTAAAAGGACCTCCTTCTCGCCCTATTGTTCCTAGACTCACTACTGTTTTTCTTCCTGGATTTATCTGTTGGCAAATAAGACATCTTTGACAACGACTCTCAGCTATAGCTCTGAATTTTGGGTTATACCAAGTTTGTCTGAAAAGTCGGATCATGGCATCCCTTCCAATATGAGCTTGTCCATGGTACATCCGTGCCATGTTAGAAATCATGCTATCAGGCATAACTGGTCTTTCATCTCTATAAACCCAAACGTCATCTTCCTCCCTCTTTCTGCATCCTGCTTTTATCCAACCATCTTTTTCCTCATCGTTTGCTTCTTCCTGTAATTGTCTAACAATGTTAGTAAACAGCAAGGGACATGGAACATGCTCTCTTTCTCTTCTTCGGTTCAACGAGACCACATTTTTAGCACAATATTGGGCTATCTCGTTGGCATATCTATTACCCACGGTAATGTAATCCGCCTCATTTTTGTGTGCAGCACACTTCACCACTGCGATCTGTTTAGGCAGCTGTATCGCCTCAAGCAATTTCTTCACAAACTCACCATTTCTAATTGGAGTTCCTGCTGACGTCAAGAAACCTCTTTGGGACCAGATCTGTCCAAAGTCGTGGACCACTCCGAAGCCATACTGGCTATCTGTGATCACCGTAATTCGGACATTCTTTCCCAGTTTGCACGCTTGAATCAGAGCAATCAGCTCAGCCACTTGGGCTGAACGTATCCCTCTCAAACAAGATGCTTCCATTATTGCAGCTACTGTACACACAGCATACGCCTCACTCAAAACTCCTTCACTTGTCCTCAAACATGAACCATCCACAAACATCACATAATCTGATTCTTTTAAAGGCTCGTCCTTAATATCCGGCCTTGGTTTCGTACAAAATTCAAGCACATCCAAACAATTATGATCGACTTCATCTTTGTCTTCTACACTCCCTTCATCTGGCAATGATGTCGAAGGATTCACACTTGTGCATCTGTCAATAGTTACATTGTCTGCACTCAAAATCACTTTTTCATACCTAGTCAGCCGACTATGTGTTATGTATTGAGTTTTGGTTCTTGTCAAGAGAATTTCAACAGAATGTGGAACATATACTCTCAATGGATATCCCATCACTATGCCTTCGCTTTGTTCCAGACTCACACAAGTAGCAGCTACTGCTTACAAACAGCCAGGCAACGCTTTTGCCACTGGGTCTAAAACAGCTGAAAAATATGCAATAGGTCTTTTCATCTTTCCATGTCTTTGCACTAAAACTGAAAGTGCACATCCATCTCTCTCACTACAATACAGTTCAAATTCTTTTTCATAGTCAGGCATTCCCAGTGCCGGTGCTTCACACAGTCTTGTTTTTAGTTCTTTGAAGGCTTCCATTTCTTCGTCATTCAATTCAAACGGATCTTTAACATCCTTTTTTGTCAATCGCTGTAAGGGTTTCGCAATCAACGAAAATCCACTTATCCACTGTCGACAATATCCAACCATTCCAAGGAACATTCTCACCTCTCTCTGTGTCATTGGAGCTCTCATTCCTCGGATAATCTTTATTCTTTCTGTCGTTACTTTCCGCACTCCCTTTTCAATCATATGACCTAGGTATTGTACTTCCTGTTGACAAAACTGTAATTTAGACGGAGACACTTTGGGGCCGATTCTGATGCGGGTTGGAAAAGCTTCCCGACCGAATCGGTTGGGAAATGGTGTCCGACCCACTCGGATCTGGAAAGTCCGACCGGCGGAGTAGGATGCATCCGGATGCTTCCAGATACGATTTGGTTGAACTCCCATTGACTTCAATGGGAACATTTGTTCCTAACCGCATCAGAATTGGGCCCTCAGTCGGGAAGACACGTTCCCGATCCGATTTGGAAGGAGCAAATGCCGTTAGGAGGCCTTCCTAACCGCATCAGAATCAGGCCCTCGGTCGGGAAGCTTTTCCAACCCGCATCAGAATCGGGCCCTTTATGTCCACCTTCAGCTAAGTGGTTCAGTAAAGCAATTGTGTCGGTAACACATGCTTCTTTGGTTTTTGATGCCACTAACAGGTCATCAATGTATTGAACCATCACAGATTTTTCAGGCATTTTTAAATCTTCCAATGATTTCTTTAAGATCTGATTAAAGATTGAGGGACTTTCTGTATACCCTTGAGGAATTCGGCACCATGCCAAAATACGCTCTCCAAACCGGAACGCAAATAATGGCTGGCTATCTGCATGTAATGGAATAGAGAAAAATGCATGGCACAAATCAATGACTGTGTACCATTCTGCATCACGTGGAATTTGGTACAGTATTACAGCAGGGTTTGGTACAATTGGACAACAAGGAATAACGATTTTATTGACTTTTCGTAAATCTTGCACTATCCTATATGTCCCATTTGGCTTTTTCAGTCCCATTATAGGTGAATTACATGGACTGCTCATTATTTCTTTCAAGATTCCCTGTTCAATCATTTTATTGACTACAGGTGTCATTCCTTCAATAATCTCTGGCATCAATTTATATTGTGGAGTATTTGGGTAATTTGTTCCTTCTCTTACAGTAATTTTTACATGGTCTACTCCTCTCATTAACCCAATATCTTCGCCTGTAAAATCCCATACTTCAGGTCTGACTGTTTCTTTTAACTCAATTGGGATTTTCTCTACATCAAACACAGGAAACATGTCATTCACTCCTGGCTCTAGTTCTGCCATTGTCATTTTATATAGTACATCTTCATCTGGTGTCTGAAATGCAATCCCATCCGGGGTACAATAAATGGTACAATTCATTTTACAAAGTAGATCGCGTCCTAGTAAGTTTACAGGACTGCAATCACACACCACAAATCGGTGCATTTCTCTGAATGGTCCAACTTTCACCTGTACTAATTTGGTAAGAGACGCCTTAATCTGCTGGTTTGAAACACCTACGACTTGGATATATTCACCTGAGAGAGGAAGGTTTGGAATTTCCACTGATCTAACAGTAGAACGGGTAGCTCCAGTGTCCACAAGGAATGTAACATTTGCACCATTCACTTCTCCATCCACAAATGGACCTGTCTGATCTACCTCTAGAGTTGCGCCAAGTACGCACTCTTCCTCCTCTCCTAGGCACCGTCATAAACTTTCATCCGATTCATTCCCATCCTGTCGTAACCAATACTGCGATATTGCAGCTGTGCGCGGCAATTGTGTTACCTGCTCTCCTCCGTAGAATCCTGTCTCTGCACTGTATCTCTGAGGGTTTACACTCTTGGGAAGAGGTGGTTGTGGCACCTGACTCTGTTGAGTAACTACCTGCGGTTGCTGCAGCTGTTGGTAACTCACCTCACTCTGCACCTGTGGATTTAATGATTGATTTTCCGTATTAGCTTTTGGAGGAAATTTACACTCGTTTCTCCAATGCCCTAATTTTCCGCAATTGTGGCATGGCCACTTTTTCTTTGCCTCTTCTATACTTATTTGACCTTTACCTTTACCTATATTCGGTTTGGATTTAGTCTGTCCTGTCTCATTAATTTGATTATTCAATTGAGCTTCTTGTTTTTCTGCAACCTTCACTTGTGCCCACATCGCCTTTTCTTTTAATTTACGCTGTCTACACTCAATGTCATCACTACAATATTTAGCATACCTCAACACTTCGTCCACTGTGCTGTTCTGCCAACATAACATGTGCTGCTTAATCATTTCGCTTATTTCTGGTTTCAATCCATAAACAAATCTGTATACAAAATGACTCATGTCCTTCTCACTCAGTGTCTCATAACCGCTATACTATTTAAAAACCAAAAGTAGCCTTTCATAGTAGGCGTATACAGACTTCTTACTCTCTTGCTTAGTTCTGTCAATCTTTACCCAATCAGTTTCTTTGGGTGGAATTTTGTTTTTCAAAAATGTAATAACCTGTTCGTACTTCCTCATTACTTCTGGACCTGGCGCTCCTGTTTTTGCATCTCTAGGATATTCTACAGTTGGCCAATCAATGGTAATCTTACATTCTGTCCATAAATCTGCTGGTACTACGATGTCAAATAATCCATCCAAATCTACCCACAACACTTTTGAAACTTTGACAAACCTTTCCACTTGTCTGTACCATTCTACAGGCTTTTCTCTCAATTTCGGAAAGTCATTTGTAAATGACAGTATATCTTGTCTGGACCATGGAACATGTACATAACTACCTCCTGGAGTTTCTCTCATTGGATACTCCCGTACAACTGACTCCCTGTCGTTCACCGCAAAAGCCAAAGACGCTTTGTCGGTTGTTCCCTCTTTTCTTTTGGTCCACCTGCTCCTCCATCTGTCCACATCACCCCATTTTCTCAACAAAACTATCAGTTCTTTTATCTGGGTTAATCGTCCTGATGTGTTCAAGTTTTCTATATCTTTTTCACAAAAATCTACCCTATATGGTTTCTGCAGACTCCTGACTTTTACAAATTCTACTCCTAGCTCATTCGCTGTCTCTTCCAATTTTTCATGTAAATTTCTAGCTCTCCATGTAATACTTTTACATAGGAACATTATCTCGTCGTCCTGATATGTTTTCAATTTTTCTGTACCAATAGTCCCTAAAATCAGCTCTTCCATGTCTATCTTTAGCCTAATTACGTCCAATGGTTGCGGTTCTGTATCTTTCTTTTGCAAATTTCTCATCCATTCATTTAATTCTTCTGGAGTTGGACCTACAGGTGTACTATTTATTTCTATCCAATTTTTATTCCTTTCTGGCGTTTCAGATGCAGATTCGGTTCCCATAGGAATCCTTTTTATCTCACTCTCATTTACTGTCAGGTTAGTAGGCGGACTTGGTCTATATGGGCTGATTGTTATCTTCTTCTTTGATGTCAGTCAATGCGATGTATAGCCACTCAGGTGACTTATATTTCAAATTAGGTTTCTTTGCTCTCTTCGTTTTCTGCAATTGTTTTCCACTTTGTTTTCCTTGTTCTCTTTGACTTGTTATCTCATTTACTTGTTCTGCATTATCTCTATTTAAGTTTATTAGTTTGTATCTCAATCTTTTGACTTCGTGGGGCCAATTGTCTCCTTTTCTCGGCCTTTTCGGTTCACTTTCCTTTTCCTCTCGTTCAGTTCTCCAAGTCTTCTTTCTTGGTCCTAGTCTCTGTTTTCTCTCTTCTTCACTTTCTTCTGATTCTGTTTCAGACCTTATTTCACTTCCTCTTATTTTGAACTTTAATTGAGTTTATGCTCACAGTCTGCAACTATTCCTAGATTCACATGCGCTGAAGTTTTATTCCATGCCTCCAATGATTCGTATGTGATTCTCCTGAAGTAAATGTGACTGGCCATATGCACAGTGGGACTTACTCCATGTTTTAGGTGGAGTAAATATAAACTTGTTTGGGCTGTAGTACTTCTGGAGTAGACATAGGTATTGATCCAGCGCGACTAATATAAATTCTTCTCTTTTGGATATAACCTCTAGGTAAGGTTCACACACAACAACTATACCATATGACGGTGGGGCCCATAACACCGCATAACCATACACTCCCTCAATTGTTCCCTGGGTCACATCCACTTCTACCATAGATAAGAATGAGATTGCTGGAGGAACGGGATACCTTGTTAAAAATTAACAGGATATTTCCTTAAACATCATACATAATCAGTTTTAATCCTGTCGGTTCTAAGACATCAAGGTATTCCGCTCTTTGGTCGATTGACCAACTAGTAGAATAAGTTGATGGTGATTAAGACCAGCTCAATCACAGTCAAAATCTATTAAAACATTACACTTTTTATTGAGCTAAAGAACCACAGACTCGTAGTTTTAATTATAATAAAGTTTATCTATTTTCTTAAATGCATGAATGAGATTCAAGTTTATTAATCTTTTTAATACATTTCAACATCATTATAAGAAATAAGTTTTAAAAAGAATTTTATGCATACCACGCTTAGATGGAGAATGAAAAGTTCACCAAAGCAGATAAATTGTAGATCACAGCATGGAATTCCCAAAACTGACTGTCTGTCCCGCTAAACAGGCCTCCTCGACGGACCTCCTATACAGATTTCCCGCATCGGTCTCGTTCCTTTCCCCAGTCAAGTTTAGAGTTCAAAATGAATATTTCTATCAAGAAAAATGGTCTATAGAAAATAGCAGCAGCTTCTTCAGCATCAATGTTCAGTGTTCAAAAAATATGCAGGAATAGCGCTCCTCCTACTTAAGAGTAGGTCCTCTTATACCCTACTACTAGCTTACTAAACATAAAGTTGCAATCTTTGGGGGCGAGAATCACGCTAATTGGTCCATTGGAGGGGTGGCAAGAATCACCTCATTGCCCTCCTTGTTCAAACCAGTTCTGAAATTGTTTATGGTTTCATCCTTTCACACGACCTTTGGGTAATAGCAGTCCGATTGACAGTTCATTTAATGTTTCTCTTTTTTGCTACTCATTTTAAACAGTCCATTGTTAATTCACTGATGCTCATCCCCTGTTCTCACGGATGCACGCTGAGTCTTTCTTGGCATTCACCTCGTGTCAGGTCAGCCTGACCTTGACACTTCTCACTCTGGGCTCGACTCGTACCCACGTGGTATGGTTCTGCGGCTTTCTTCCGCTTAGAGGCCATCTTTGCGTCTGCGCACTGACCTCATCTGCTTCGGCAGCCATTTTTACAGCACGGCCTAGCAGGCCCGAATGAACTATCATGAAAATAAACACAATCATAATTAAAATAAAGAAAATAAGCCTTTCTGTTTCCCACCCGTCATTCTAAGTACCCCAATTAGGTGTTAACTAGCAAAAGCGACATTTAAAGCCATGTTTACTTACCATCTGCATTCTTTTGCCACAATACAATTTCTCTACATAGCACAAATCATGCAACATTACTCTAATTAGTACGCAAATCACTATATTAGTATTACTTCACTTTTACAATGGCGAATACGTTAATTTTGCACATAAATTGCCATTACCGTTTATGTAAGTGTTTACCAAAAAGGTGTAAAGTGTTGATTAGTCCATCACGCAATTAATATCATGAATTCATTAGTATGGTTATTAGGGGGTTCCAAAATTTTTTCATTTACCTCGCTCCATCAGTATACAGTTACTGAACAACAATTGACTTACTCTTTTGTAGTCTGTTTTTGTACTTGTATGTCCTTCCCTGTGCCCCTCCTTCATTTTTCCCTTCCTCCTCCAACTTCGCATTGTATTTTAAATGCATTTATATAGATAGAGCTTTCTACTGTTGACGAGGCATTGAAGTGTGTTACGCTGGATAGTACGCTGTTACAGGACTCAAGGTTAGTAGTTAATCCAGTAGTTATTGGTTATTGGGATAAGTCTTGAGGACTGCTTCTACAGACGATGGAAATGCACCACCTCTACTCCTGTGGCTAGTGAATAGAGATCCAGACACCAAAGTGCGGAGAATGGAGCCAAGGCCACCCTCCAGAAATTCCATAAAGATCCTGCTATAAAGGGCCTGCCAGCCAATTCCTCTTGAGGACTGTCACCTGGTGGACGGCAAAGATGAGGGTGGGACTGTAGTTTCTGCTAATCAAGACGAGGAAGACTCCAGGCCTTCCCCTCTGTCTTTCTCTGACTGCTGCTTCAGGAAGGCTGACAACAGCCAGGAATCAAGATCCCACACCCTACTGTATCCATGCCATGAACACTTCTGGCCACCCACTGTAAGAAGCAACACCCTACACAAAGACTGTGTCTGGAGGGCAGACCGAGAAGGACAGCGGAAACAGAACAAAACTAAACTGGCTCTGCAGGATGAAACTGTAGATGCATTTTCAATGGTGCCATTTGCAGTAACATGGCCTGGCCTATCTTTTAAAAGTCGTGCTGTTAGACCTGTTACAGTATGTAAGGCGTCTTACTTTACATTGGGCTTCGGGACTTGGTCCTGCATTTAAAATATAATTATAAAAATAAAGATTATTGTCTATGCAATAAAACAAAATTACCAAGCATAAGATAACATGGCATAAAATAGCTGAACATGGCTGAGAGACACATATTATTGTATTGTTTATTGGAACATTGGAATGTTTTGAGCTCCACTGAAGACAATGACGTGGCTCATGGCTAACTATGGCTGGTACAAGGCTTCTGCTCCAACAATCCAGAGTTTGTCTTTCCACTGATGGAGCAGAGAAAATAATTTTTTTTAACCCCTAACAAATTTTATAAATAATTAATAAAATGTTCGTTTAAATGTATTAATCAACACTGTATGTGTGGGGAAGGTAATACGCAAGTGTATGTGCTGAATAATCTATTAACGAATGTCCGTGTGTCTAATTATAACATAAAATTAAATGCGTACTAATTTAAAATAAATGCATGATTTTGTGCTTCATAGAATATAAACGTGTCGTTGCAAAAACAATAGTGATGGTAAGTAAGGAACAGCTTAAATGTTGCTTTCTGCTAGGTAATAACTAATTGGGGTACGTAGATGACGGGAGGGAAACGAAAAGGCTATTTTTCTCAATTTTAATTATGTTTTGTTTATTTCAAAATAGTGCTTCTAAAGTATAACCGAGTGGCGATATAAAATGGCTGCCAGTTAATGAAGTGCGCAAGTGCGGGGAAACACGTGACAAGGGAGAAAAGTTGGAGAAAAGCTAACCTCGTGATGTTGCTGAGAGGCTAGGATGCGAGAAATGGTCAAGGCTGATGTGACCTAATTGAACTGATAGTGTGCCGTGGTGATCAGCAAAGAACCGTGGGAAACTGTTTTAAGAGAAAGGACAATGCCTGCAGAGTTCTCGAATGTATCGAAAGAAGTTACAAATGTACTGATCGAAGCGGATGGAAACATGTCTTGAACTGTGAGAAAGGAAATGATCCAAGGACCGTTGGATTCAAGAGAACTTGATTAAAAGAATGAATAAGATGACATGCATGGGCCAATGAAAGAAAAGCGTGTTATTAATGTTGCAACAATTAGTTAGCAAAGTTAGAATTAGGGTATAAGAGGGCCTACTCTTAGTGGGAGGGGGTCACAGTCAGGAGCGGAGTTGGAGAGTCGTGTTGGTGTTGGTGGCTTCCAGTGCTGGGTGGTCCTGATCGATCCATTACTGAGCGGGAGATGCTGAAAGACTGTTAGATGAGACGGGTTGCAGGTAGCTGATGCTGACGAGCTGAAGTTTCTGTTGCTGTCTTAATTTTCCAGTTGAGTATGAGAATCAGGTTATTTCTAATTCTTAAACTTAGGTTAGAAATCATTAGGCTAAATTAGGAAGGTAGGCAGGTAATTAGGGTTTTGCTTCATGACGAAAATTTCCTTTCTGCAATAAATTGATTATGCTTAATAAATATTTGAATTAATAATGAATGAATAATTGAATAAAAGTTTAAAATTCTTTCTCATGCTTTTAAAATTATATAAAAATTAAGATTCTTTAAATCAAATGACTCAGTGGTTATTTTCCTAAATGATTGTGACATCAGTAATTGGTTATTGTGATTCAGCTGGTCTTAATCACTATGAACTAATTTTTACATGAATGATTCATCGACAAAACAATGAGCAGGAATATCTTAAGAAATAACTAAAAGAAAGTGATAAGTTAAGGTAATAAGATATCCCGGCTCCTTCCAGCGGTACATAAATGGTGTTTTCCATTTAGTTCTCATGCTTCTCCTAGGAATACAGAATTTCGTAAAGGTGTAAAGAAAATCCAGGTGTGTGCGTGTGTGATAGGCGATGTTTATGGGCCCCATCGTCATGTGGATGTGAGAAAATATAGTTTGCCCCTGGATGACCTATAAGTGACCTAGGAGGAGAATAGTTTTTATTGTACGCGCTGCATCAGATTTCTTGGTAGCAGAGTTATGGTTTTCTATAGATTAGTTTAGTGATTATTGTTTATTGATTATTGATTATTTTTGATGACTAACACTATATGTTGAGTCGCGTTATGTTATATGTGATTTTTCACGCTTCTGGGATGTAGGAAGTGGAACACGTGTGGCAAGAGAAGTCACATGGAATTTGGTACATGGTCTGAATTCATTTTGGTAATAACACAGGTTGTGTTATGTTAGGGATTTTCTGTACGAAAAGTGTGTAACTGAAATAGCAAATCACGTTTCTTGTGAAACTTTGGCCTTAATTCTCAGGAGCCTAGTCTCCACATGTGTCTTATCCCCAGAGAAACAAGTTAATTGTTTGCTTGAAAGAAGGGTAAGGTAGAGGGAAGTGCTACTTTATCGGCGAGAGTAAATAATTCTGTGGTAGGGTAGAGGTAAGCGCTGCCTACTGGAAATACAGGATTCTTGTGTAAAAGGGCAAAGCTGTCACTTTTGTTTAGCGAATCAGACTATGGAATTGTTTTAATTGTTGTAACTAACGAAGAGAACAGTGAAAAGAAAATTGCCGATAAATTTTGTAAAGGTGGGGTAAAAGAGCAGGTGTGACGTAAAACAGTGCCGCGCTAGGATTGGATAGTGCGCTAGTCACGTGAACACAGAGTCAGAAGTGACGTAGAAAAGTGCCGCGCTAGGATTGGTTGGTTCGCGGACGAAGGGAATCGTTCTGATTGGTACGTTAGTGTGAGTCGCGCTGTAATTGGTTGAAGTTCCGTACACAGAACAGCGTTAGCGTAAAGAGAAAAACAAATAGAAAACATGCCGTATTACGAGTATGAAAGGGAGAGGACGTCATGGACGACAAAAATAAAGAATTTCTGTAAGAAAGACAAAAAGGTCGTGACTAGAGAGGGACAAGTAATTCCTCCGCCGAAATCAGCAGCTTCACATATGATGCTGAAATACGGATATCATACATGCATATGGTTGGAAAATTGGGCAAAGTATACGAAGAATGATGGTGCTTTAGCTTTCCCTGAGAATGGTTCGTTTAGTGTAGCGGTTTTGCGAAATTTGCGAGAAAAGATGACAAATCTAGAACCTAGACCCAGACTGACACAGTTTGAAGCGTTGACGGAATGGGAGGATGAGATGTATGAGCGAGAGAGATTCAGAGGTTTAAGAGGTCATGAGTTTATGCCTGGAAGAATGTGGGGAATAAATCATGAAGATAGAATAAAACGATGGAGATGTGCTAACATGACAGGAGGTTTGTTTCCAGCTTTTACAGTTGAGGAAGGGACTAAGAAAAACGGACTGAGAAAAAGAAACATATGGAGAGGGAGAAATATATGCATGAGAGCGAAACGGATGATGAATTGCTGGAAGATATTTTAAATAGAAATCCACCTCCGTATCAGCAGAGTTCTACAGTGGTGACACCAAATGCGCCGCTAATAGAGACTATGCGAAATAAAAGTCCGGAAAAAAGAATTGAAATAAATAGGTCACAAGATCAAATGAGAACTTCACAAAATGAAGGAATAGAAAGCGACAATGCAAGCGAATTAGCAAGGACAACAAAAGAACTAACTGAGAAGATTAGAGAATTAACAAAAATATGGAAGCAGTTACTGTGCCTGTAACAATAGGTCCAGTAATACCCGTTTTTGAAAATCAGAAAATTGATGAACGATCTTTGGTGATTCCCATGAGTTCACAATTTCAGAGAGAAAAAGAAAGGATGGAACAAAGCGCAAGTACAAGTAATTTGGCTAGTACTTACAGACCAAGTCCACCTACAAATTTGACTGTGAATGAGTGCAATGGTAGGAAAATGCATATGGTAACAGAATCTGCAACAGAAACTCCTGAAAAGAGTGGAAATTGGGTAGAACTAAATAATACACCCATAGGTCCGACTCCTGATGAGTTAAATGAGTGGATGAAGGCATTTAAAATAAAAGAACCAGAAGAAAAACCATTAGATGTAATTAGGTTAAAAATTGACATGGAAGAATTAATTCTAGGAACGATTGGTACAGAAAAGATAAAAAATTACCAGGATGATGAAATAATGTTTCTGTGCAAAAGTATTACATGGAGAGCAAATAATTTACATGACAAACTAGAAGAAGTAGCCAGTGAAATTGGAATAGACTTTGCGAAAGTGAAAACATTGCAGAAACCATATAGAGTAGACTTTTGTGAAAAAGATATTGAAAATTTGAACACGGCAGGAAGGCTGACACAGATAAAAGAGTTAATTGTGTTATTGAGAAAATGGGGTGATGTGGACAGATGGAAGGTTAGATGGACAAAAAGAATGAGAAAACTACAGACAAAGCTTCTTTGGCTTTTATGATTACTGAAAAGGAACCTGTTGCCAGAGAATACCCTATGAGAGAAACTCCAGGTGGAAGTTATGTGCATGTTCCCTGGACTAGGCAGGACATACTGTCATTTACCAATGACTTTCCGAAGCTAAGAGAGAAACCAGTTGAATGGTACCGACAAGTAGAGAGGTTTGTAAAGGTTTCAAAAGTGTTGTGGATAGATTTAGATGGATTATTTGACATAGTGGTACCAACTGATTTGTGGTCAGAATGTAAAATTACAGTTGACTGGCCAACTACAGAATATCCAAGAGATCCTAAGACAGGAGCTCCAGGTCCTGATGTGATGAAGAAGTATGATAAGGTGATTACCTTTTTGAAGAATAAGATTCCTCCTAAAGAGACAGATTGGGTAAAAATCGATAGAACTACACAAGAAAGTAAGGAGTCTGTACATGCCTATTATGAGAGGTTGTTGTTGGTTTTCAAGCAGTATAGTGGATATGAGGAATTAAGTGAAAAGATATGAGTCATTTTGTGTACAGATTTGTGTTTGGATTGAAACCAGAGATTAGTGAAATGATTAAACAGCATATGATTAATTGGCAGAATGGCACAGTCGATGATGTGCTGAGGTATGCTAAGTATTGCAGTGATGATATTGAGAGTAGACAGCGTAAATTGAAAGAGAAGGCAATGTGGGCACAGGTGAAGGTGGCCGAAAAACAAGAAGCTCAATTGGACAATAATAATGGGAATGAAACGGGACAGAATAAAATGCGACCTAACATAGGTAAAGGGAAAGGTCAAGTGAGTCTAGAGGAGGCAAAGAAGAAATGGCCATGTCATAATTGCGGAAAATTAGGGCATTGGAGAAACGAGTGTAAGTTCCCACCTAAACCTAATCCGGAAAATCAATCATTAACTCCACAGGTGCAGAATGGGGTAGTTGTTCAACAAAGTCAGGTGCCGCAACCACCACTTCCCAACACTGTTAACCAGCAAAGATACAGTACAGAAACAGGATTCTACGGAGGAGAGCAGGTAACACAGTTGCCGCGAGCAGCTAACATTTCTCAGTATTGGTTGCGTCAGAGTGAGGATGACCCGGATGAAAGATTCTGACGGAGCCCAAGAGAGGGGAAAGAGTGCGTACTTGGCGCAACTCTAGAGGTAGATCAGTCTGGTCCCTTTGTGGATGGAGAAGTGAATGGTGCAAACATAACATTCCTTGTCGATACTGGAGCTACCCGTTCTACTGTTAGATCAGTGGAAATTCCAAACCTTCCTCTCGCAGGTGAATGCATCCAAGTGGTAGGAGTAGCCAATCAGCAGATTAAAACACCACTTACTGAATTAGTGGAAGTAAAATTTGGTTCTTTTAGCAAAATGCATAAATTTGTAGTGTGCGATTGTAGTCCTGCAAATCTTTTAGGTCGTGACCTCTTGTGCAAGATGAATTGCACAATTTATTGTACACCAGATGGAATTGGATTTCAGACCTCAGATGAAGATGTATTGTATAAAGTAACTTTGATGAATCAAGAACCTGAAATGAATGGGTTGTTTCCTGCATTTGATGCAGAAAAACTTCCAGAAGAACTAAAAATTGCAGTGAAAGAAAGTGTGTGGATTTTACAGGAGAAGATATTGGATTAATGAAAGAAGTTGATCCCGTAAAAGTAACAGTAAAAGAAGGAACAACTTACCCGAATACGCCACAGTACAAATTAACTCCAGAAATAATTGAAGGAATAACTCCTGTAATAAATAAAATGATTGAACAGGGAATTCTAAAAGAAATAATGAGCAGTCCATGTAATTCACCTATTATGGGACTGAAAAAGCCAAATGGAACATATAGAATAGTACAGGATTTGAGAAAGATCAACAAAATAGTTGTGCCCTGTTGTCCAATAGTGCCAAACCCTGCAGTAATTCTATATCAAATTCCACATGAAGCTGAATGGTACACTGTGATAGATTTGTGTCACGCATTTTTCTCTATTCCCTTGCATCCAGATAGCCAGCCATTATTTGCGTTCCGGTTCGGAGAGCGTATTTTGGCATGGTGCCGAATTCCTCAGGGGTATACAGAAAGCCCCTCAATCTTTAATCAGATCTTAAAGAAATCTCTGGAAGATTTGAAAATGCCAGAAAAGTCAGTGATGGTGCAGTATATCGATGACCTGTTGGTGGCATCGAAAACAAAAGAAGCATGTGTAAGTGATACAATTGCTTTACTGAACCATCTAGAGAAAAGAGGACATAAAGTGTCCCCTTCAAAATTGCAATTTTGCCAAAAAGAAGTTCAATATTTAGGGCATAAAATTGAGAAAGGAGTGCGAAAGATAGCGACAGAAAGAGTAAGAATGATTCAAGGAATGAGAGCACCAATGACGCAAAGAGAGGTAAGAATGTTTCTGGGAATGGTTGGATATTGCCGACAATGGATAAGTGGTTTCTCTTTGATTGCAAAACCATTACAAAAGTTGACCAAGAAAGATGTAAGAGACCCTTTTGAGTTAAACAATGAAAAAATGAAATCTTTCAAAGAATTGAAAAAGAAATTGTGTGAGGCCCCTGCATTAGGCATGCCTGATTATGAGAAGGATTTTGAGTTGTACTGCAGTGAAAGAGATGGATGTGCGTTTTCAGTACTGGTACAAAAACATGGAACAATGAAAAGACCAATTGCTTATTTTTCAGCTGTTTTAGATCCTATAGCAAAAGCATTGCCCGGATGTCTGAAAGCAGTTGCTGCTACTTGTGTAAGTCTGGAACAAAGTGAAGGTATAGTGATGGGGTATCCACTGAGAGTATATGTTCCCCATTCAGTAGAAATTCTTTTGACAAGAACAAAAACACAGTACATGACACATAGTCGGCTGACTAAGTACGAAAAAGTCATCCTGAGTGCTGAAAATGTGACCATAGATAGATGCATGAATGTGAATCCTTCAACATCATTGCCAGATGAGGAGAGTATAATTGAACAAGACGAAGTCGATCATGATTGTCTGAACGTGCTGGAATATTGCACGAAACCAAGAGCTGACATAAAAGATGAACCGTTAAAGGAATCCGATTATGTCATGTTTGTAGATGGCTCATGTTTGAGAACAAAAGAAGGAGTTTTAAGCGCAGCTTACGCAGTGTGCACAGTGGCAACTGTGATGGAAGCGTCTTGTCTGAAAGGAATAAGGTCTGCACAAGTTGCGGAACTGATTGCTTTGATTCAAGCATGTAAGTTAGGAAGAAATGTACGAGTCACGATTGTGACCGATAGCCAATATGGTTTCGGCATCGTACATGACTTCGGTCAGATTTGGTCACAAAGAGGTTTCTTGACGTCTGCAGGAACACCTATCAGAAATGGAGATTTTGTTAAAAAGCTGCTTGAGGCGATACAGCTGCCTAAACAAATAGCTGTAGTGAAGTGCAAGGCGCATAAGAAAAACGAAGATTACATAGCCGTTGGCAATAATTATGCTGACGAGATAGCCAAATATTGTGCAGAGAACATGGTGTCCATGAATAAAAATAGAGAAAGGGAGCATATCTCTTCTCCTTTGCTTTTACTAACACTGTCGAGACATGGGATGAAGTAAGACAGAAACTGCAAATGATGAGGAAAAAGATTACTGGATAAAAGCAGGATGTAGAAGACAGGAAAATAATGGTGTGTGGGTATACAGAGACGAAAGACCAGTTATGCCTGATAGCATGATTGCAGACATGGCACGGATGTACCATGGACAAGCTCATATTGGGAGAGATGCAATGATCAGACTTTTTAGACAAACCTGGTATAACCCAAAATTCAGAGCCATAGCTGAAAGTCTTTGTCAAAGATGTCTTATTTGTCAGCAGTTTAACCCAGGAAGAAAGACGGTAGTGAGTCTAGGAACAATAGGACGAGAAGGAGGTCCATTCACTAGAATGCAGTTAGACTTTATAGAAATGCCCCCTAGTAACAGACTAAAATATGTTCTAGTGGTCGTCTGTTTGTTTTCTCGTTGGGTGGAGGCATACCCCACTAGAAGGAATGATGGAACAACGGTGGCAAAACTTATGCTGCTGGAGTTCATTCCAAGGTATGGTTTTCCAGTCACGGTTGAGACAGATAGAGGAACACATTTTCAAAATGAGTTGATCCAATTGATTTGCGAAGCATTGAGTATTAAACAAAAACTACATTGTGCTTACAGACCAGAGGCTTCTGGGGTAGTGGAGCAAATTAATGGAACAATAAAGAACAGATTAGGAAAAATGTGTCAAGCTACAGGACTCAAATGGGCAGATGCACTGCCTCTTGTTCTGATGACCATCAGAAGCATCCCTGAAAAGAAAACTGGACTTAGTCCTCATGAGATGATCATGGGACGAGCAATGAGACAAGCACAAGTACCTGTCAACAAGTTATTGACTATAACTGATGATCTAGTACTGGATTATTGCAAGGGACTGGCTGATGTGGTGCGTTCTGTGTTTCATCAGGTTGGACCGGATGCGACCACTCTTGAAAGAAAACCAGCCCACGACTTGAATCCAGGAGACTGGATCCGTATAAAAATCCACAGGAGAAGAAACTGTCTAGTTCCTCGCTGGGACGAACCATGACAGGTAATCCTAGTGACAACGACTGCAGTCAAGTGTGCAGGAGTAAAGAACTGGGTCCATGCCAGCCACACAATCAGAGTTCAAGAACCTACTGATCGACATGTGAGTCGACGTCTGGAAGTGTGGGATAAAAGTTTAACGGCTGGGACAACAAGGATAAGAGAAAGGGTGCCAGAACTTGAAGATCGACCTGAAAGTCGACATCTGGAAACCCCAACTGCAAACACCTCTAGAGAAGAAGAGGAAGAAGAAGAAGAAGAAAGAAATTCAGAAGTTCCAGAACCTGAAGATCGACCTGTAAGTCGACATCTGGAAACATCTGACACAAGTTCAGGATCTGATGATTCAGTTGCAAACTGTGAAGAATTCCGAAGGAGAACTTGGGGTTATAAACCAATTCGAGAAGAAAATGAGCAAGAAATTGATCTAGATGAACAACCAAGTACAAGTTATGGTGGAAATCCTTCAGAAATAATATTAATAGATGAAGTAGGGAAAGAAGTACACAAAAAGTTAGAGAATCGAGAAGAACCCCGAGGAGCAATAGGGACAGATAGAGAAACAGAAGAACAGGGAAATTTAGAAGTAGAAAGGGAGGAAAACACCAAATCGGAAGAACACCGAGGAGGGACAGTAATAAGGGAACACAAGAAGGAGAAGACAGATCCACCAGTAGGAGATGACGAGATCATAAGCTTCAAAATAAGAGACAATAGTGAAACAGTTGAAACAGAAACTGAAGAGAGTGGAGAGGAGGAGAAAGCAAAAACTGAATCAAGAAAAAGAAATTGGAAATCAGAAAGAGAGGAAAAAGAAGGTGAAGCCAAAAGGCCAAGAAAAGGAGATAATTGGCCCAACAGCTATATAAGAAAATTGAGATATAGAATAATAAGAGCTGGAGACGAAAGTGCTGAACAAGTGAATGAGATAACAAGTCAAAAGGGACAAGAAAAACCCAGTGGAAAAAGATTACAAAAGTCCAAAAGAACAAAGAAAGTGAATGCAAAGTATAAGTCACCTGAGTGGCTGTATATCGCACTGACGGATTACAAGGAAGAAGAAAACACTCACGAGAACCAGAGACTAAGAAGTTGGATGGGAAAAGGTGAGATGCAACAAACCTGAAGTGAAGACTTACAGTGCTTCTGCCGGACATGACAATTTTACTGGATGTGACAAATCACCGGATGTGACAACGAAAGAATTCTGGAAAGAATTAAAAGAAAGTACCAAGCAAAGACTTTTTGAAAGCAGAGTGGCATCTAAGTCATTTCTGAGGTGTAGTGACACAATTTTCTGAAACTTAACAAATAAATAGAAGAAAAATGGAAAATACTAGGGATAGAAGAGATAAATGTGAGTTTATAAAAAGATGGTGTAAAATGTGCTGTTTTTGTACAGGGTTATTAATGACCATATGGATAGTTTTAGCAATCACAATTCCTATTAGTTTAGCTGTAATAGAAGCGAAGAATGATACTAAACAAGAAAAAGAAACTAATATTAAAGAACCAGTTATTTTAAGAAGTAGTGCAGAATTACATAAGGATAAGTCAGTAACAGACTTTTCTAAAAATGTTTTTACAAAATTGTTGTACGAATATGTAGAGACAATGGATGTGAGAGATTGTTATGTTTGTATGCAGTTGCCTGCATCAGTGTCAGAAGGTGTGACTTATCATCACCTACCTCTAACTTATGGAATAACCTGTAGTGTAATAGCAAGTTTATTTTATAAAACAGGTAGATTAGAATCTTATTATACTGATATAGATAAGATTTTTGCAAACATTCCAGTAGTACCAGAACTTAACAAAGTAAAACCAGCAAAGGTTTTAGGAGAATTCTTTTAGAACATAGAAAATTAACGATAGAAGAAATAGTTAGTAACAACCTTACCTGTGAGTTAAAGAAAGAAGAAAAGGTATTTTTAGAAATGGTTGAAGAAAGAAGAATGAAATTTCAAAAAGAAGCAATAAAAGAGGAAGGAACACATCTATGGACGTTTGAGGAAGGAAATCATGAAGGGAAAAGATAAATGCAGCAATGACATTAGATTGGCCGCAAACAGGAAAGTTGTGTATTAGGAGAAATAAGACAGTCTATGACAATTACTTTGTAGGTTCCAGTATCTGCCATGACAATTATCAAATTCTGGGAGGTTGGGGATTCAAAGGTGGAAAAGATCCAATATTTCCAGGTATCTATTATATTTGTGGGAATAGAGCTTATTACAGGTTACCGGACCATTGGTATGGAACTTGTTATGTAGGCCTGGTCTTTCCAAAAATCTTTCATATGGACAGAGAAGAAAAAGGAACATACAAGATGATTAATAGCTTTACACGTAGGAAGAGGGAAAGTTTTTCAGAAATTGTAGGTGATATTTTTGGAGCATTAATACCAGCAGTGGGAATATCTTTGAATGCATTTAAAATTTGGAAGTTATCCACAGTAGTAGATCGTTTGTCTACAGATACTGCGGGAGGGTTCTTAATGGTAAATACCGAAATGGTTGCCATGAGAGCTATGGTGATGCAAAATCGGCTTGCCCTTGATATTCTTTTGGCAAAGGAGGGTGGAGTCTGTGGAATGTTGAAAGTCCAACATTGTTGCACTTACATTCCTGATAAAAGTGAAAATATACAGAAGTATATTACTGAATATTACAAATTTGCACAAAGAACTAGTTCCACTGGAGGTTGAAAGTGTCTTGGGAAAACTTGGTAGAGGGTTTTCTTCAGTAGCAAATTGGTTGACCAGAATGAGTAGACTAATGATAGGGAAAGTTATAATAATAGCAACTGTAGTAATATTATTAGCCATGGTGTTGAAAATAGTAATAACGTGTATAAAAAGAAAAGTAAGACAAAATAAGATAAAAAGAAATAACAGAATAATGAAAGAGAGAGAGAGAGAAATGGGTGAAATTGAGTTAGAGAAAATGAAAGAAAGCATGTATAAGGAGACAAGATGACAAGATGAAAGAGAAACGGATGTGTAACTAACAAAAAGCAAAGGATGAAAGACATATACTGCCTGAAAAAGAAGTATAACTTGGGTTTTATGTGGTGATTTAAAAATCACCAAAGGGGGGAGTTGATGGAGCAGAGAAAATAATTTTTTTTAACCCCTAACAAATTTTTATAAATAATTAATAAAATGTTCGTTTAAATGTATTAATCAACACTGTATGTGTGGGGAAGGTAATACGCAAGTGTATGTGCTGAATAATCTATTAACGAATGTCTGTGTGTCTAATTATAACATAAAATTAAATGCGTACTAATTTAAAATAAATGCATGATTTTGTGCTTCATAGAATATAAACGTGTCGTTGCAAAAACAATAGTGATGGTAAGTAAGGAACAGCTTAAAGGTTGCTTTCTGCTATTTAATAACTAATTGGGGTACGTAGATGACGGGAGGGAAACGAAAAGGCTATTTTTCTCTATTTTAATTATGTTTTGTTTATTTCAAAATAGTGCTTCTAAAGTATAACCGAGTGGCGATATAAAATGGCTGCCAGTTAATGAAGTGCGCAAGTGCGGGAAACACGTGACAAGGGAGAAAAGTTGGAGAAAAGCTAACCTCGTGATGTTGCTGAGAGGCTAGGATGCGAGAAATGGTCAAGGCTGATGTGACCTAATTGAACTGATAGTGTGCCGTGGTGATCAGCAAAGAACCGTGGGAAACTGTTTTAAGAGAAAGGACAATGCCTGCAGAGTTCTCGAATGTATCGAAATAAGTTACAAATGTACTGATCGAAGCGGATCGAAACATGTCTTGAACTGTGAGAAAGGAAATGATCCAAGGACCGTTGGTTTCAAGAGAACTTGATTAAAAGAATGAATAAGATGACATGCATGGACCAATGAAAGAAAAGCGTGTTATTAATGTTGCAACAATTAGTTAGCAAAGTTAGAATTAGGGTATAAGAGGGCCTACTCTTAGTGGGAGGGGGTCACAGTCAGGAGCGGAGTTGGAGAGTCGTGTTGGTGTTGGTGGCTTCCAGTGCTGGGTGGTCCTGATCGATCCATTACTGAGCGGGAGATGCTGAAAGACTGTTAGATGAGACGGGTTGCAGGTAGCTGATGCTGACGAGCTGAAGTTTCTGTTGCTGTCTTAATTTTCCAGTTGAGTATGAGAATCAGGTTATTTCTAATTCTTAAACTTAGGTTAGAAATCATTAGGCTAAATTAGGAAGGTAGGCAGGTAATTAGGGTTTTGCTTCATGACGAAAATTTCCTTTCTGCAATAAATTGATTATGCTTAATAAATATTTGAATTAATAATGAATTAATAATTGAATAAAAGTTTAAAATTCTTTCTCATGCTTTTAAAATTATATAAAAATTAAGATTCTTTAAATCAAATGACTCAGTGGTTATTTTCCTAAATGATTGTGACATCAGTAATTGGTTATTGTGATTCAGCTGGTCTTAATCACTATGAACTAATTTTTACATGAATGATTCATCGACAAAACAATGAGCAGGAATATCTTAAGAAATAACTAAAAGAAAGTGATAAGTTAAGGTAATAAGATATCCCGGCTCCTTCCAGCGGTACATAAATGGTGTTTTCCATTTAGTTCTCATGCTTCTCCTAGGAATACAGAATTTCGTAAAGGTGTAAAGGAAATCCAGGTGTGTGCGTGTGTGATAGGCGATGTTTATGGGCCCCATCGTCATGTGGATGTGAGAAAATATAGTTTGCCCCTGGATGACCTATAAGTGACCTAGGAGGAGAATAGTTTTTATTGTACGCGCTGCATCACCACTTATCTCTTTTTAAATTAGAACATTCTATCCTCAGTGGGTGGAATGTTCTAATAGCCTTGTAGCCCTTCTACCTCTCAGGCTACACTGGTTGATAAAGGCCCTCTCCTTTGTTATAGGCCCTTGCCTGTGACTCAGGCCTATAACTAGGGTTCATCCCTAGCAGGTGCTAATAGACTATAATATTATGATATAACACACAAAGGTAAAATAGCGAGACAGGCATTCCATACCAACATAACGTGACATAACATAACATTTTGTCAAAAACAAAATATACCACAGAATAGCATTATTGACAGCATAACATAGCAAATGCTGCAAACAATGACATGCAGCAAGGTCGAGCATAGTGAACATTTAAAAATTGCTTCCGGTCCACGTACAAATGAAAACAGTTGTGATGGCCTGACTCATTATGCGCCTCTGAAAAATATGACACCGTAGAACACCCCCAATGAGATAACAACTCACTCCTAGTGATAACATCTCCCTTGCCAGCACTCTTTCCCATTTAAACTTTGTCACTTGCCTCATGGACTTGCTACTGTGACATGCCTACATCAGTGTTTAATTTGAGCAGGTGGTTTCCGGTGCTGGGCACCGACACTTAACTGTCAACACTGGTGCTTGTGACAGTCTGGCACAAGGTGGCGCTGTCTGGCTAATTTAGAGATGACCACAACAACAATTAATTATTCATTCAATATACATTGAAATGACTATTACCTGCTGCCCAAGCCATTTTAATAGCTTTGGAGGCCTGAAATAGTCCTAATCGTCACACCTGTAGGAGTCTTATGGTCAGTAGTTATGTTGTCGCTATCATTGGCAGCACAGCAGGGGCAATGTGTGGTACAAGCTGCAGTGGCCTCCTGACGAGAGCCCTGGCACTTATCTTGTTTACAAATTAAGCACTGGCCTACATGTATCAATGTTGAAATTATCAGTACGACTAAGAAGAAGTTAGTTACACTTTTACATTAAGAATATTACAACGTTACTGTTATGTATGTCTAATGTGAATATTCTTAATAATATATTTAACAAATGGATTGTTTCTTAGTCTTTGATGAACACATCCTGACTTTCCCTGTTCGCTCACCCTGCTTCCTGACCATCAGCTTACTGTGGTCACCATGGGCTGGTGTTTCTTAGAAGCAGGGCCCTGTCTGATTGACACTAATATATGCAGCCGCTCCTCCTTTCCATTCCCACAGTTACACCTAAATCCCAGACCTATGCCACATATGCACAGTTTCTACACTTGTGGTTGAAAACTTTGGGGCAGATTTACAAGAAACTGACACATCTGTAGAGATGTGTCCGTTTCCCTGCGCCAGCCTGCGAAACCCTTGCACCACCATGGATGTGGCGTATTTACAATACTGTGCGCCATGGCGAAAGGATTGACAGATGCGTCAGAAATTATGACGCATCTGTTGCCGCAAAAGTTACACATTGCTGGAGTCGTGTCGCAAGCACGACGCAACTCCAGCAATGCATGTTGAGGCCTATTATCACTACACTGCGTCACTCCTTCCGCCTGCTTCAAGCAGGCGTAAGGTTTTGACGCAGTGGTGTCCTAGAAGTGGCGAAATGAAATCTTGTAGATTTCACTATGTCACTTCTACGAGGCGTTCCTGCGTAGGAACGCCCACCCTGCATACATTATACCTGACGCAGGTAGAATGTGACGCAGGGCGTTACAACGTGACACATCTTCCTCGATGCGTCACGTTGTAAATTGGCCGCATTTTTTACGCCACTGCTGCGTCACAAAAGTGACGCAACGGTTTGCGCAAAAGTGTTCCAAGGGGCTTGTAAATCTGCCCCGTAGTACTTAAGAGATCAGAGAGGCGTAGGCGTAGATCTACGCCAGTACCTTAGTGAAGGCCATTTGTGATTCTAATCTGGCTCTGATGTAATAACATTTAAGAAAGATTTAAGAAAGAACTTTTTACCCTGGAAAGTTCGGCAATCTGTAACAATATTGATAGTAAATGACCCCACACTCCCATTCGCACAGACTCCCACAACACCAATACAAGCTTTGAATCATTGAGTTATGAAACTTAATCTAGTTAATGACCTCAGCCATGCACCAAAGAAAGTATGTAAATACAGACAAATGATATCTAAATGCTATTAACGGCATAACCTATCCAACCCAAAATGACTTTAGAAACCCCTTTTGTGATTGGCAACAGGTCTTAAGACTCAATAAGCCATTTCGCTTATCTGTTGAGCAGTGTGTTTTTACTGGACAGTCTCCTTTTATAACAAAGATGTCCTCAGTAGCCTTTTCCAGATTGTTACAGCTCCATGTTCAACCACACCCACATAAAATATACAATGCAGGAATTCTCACCTCAGGTTAATGTTGATACTTTCAAGTTGATGAAGACAGCATTTTTCACATAGTATTCTTCTGTTAAAAAAATACATCATCATTTTGGGAAAATATCTTGTCATGATTACTCATATCTTTAAAGCTTCCAGGCAATGCATCAAAGCTCTGCCTACTGTTTCTAAAAGAATGATTCTCAGCCCATTCACCCACCTAGCATCTGCAACAGTATTATGACAGTGGAAAACATCAGAGAAGATCTCTTGTAAAGAGAAGTACCCCTTGTTCATAACTGTGACAACCAAGTCAAGTGTAAACCAGATTTTATAAGCTACTTAGCGTCCTTATGGAAAAGTCAGATAAATACCTACAATGCTGAAAATTGCCTTTCACTCCTCACCCCACAAAGCCACTGACATGATTCCAGCTTTGTTGTCACTAAACATGGCAGTCACAAACTTACACTCAGAGGGTCTGATTCACAAAGGTAAACTTACACTTCTGTGCAAGCTTACAATTGTTTGCTATTCACAAAGGCATTTGCGAGTAGTATCTTTACGAGGGTGGTGTCTCAGCACAAAAATATAGGACAGTCCTATCTTTTTATGTGCGGAGGCTCTGCACTCGTAAAGATACTGCTTGTAAATGCTTTTGTGAATAGCAAACAATAGTAAACATGCACAAAATGATGTTTATCTTTGTGAATCAGGCCCAATGTATTTATTACACATGCTTAATAAAATGTCAATCAAAATCATTTCTAGACACTACATGGTATATTGTGCTTCTATCCTTTCTTTCCCTGCTAATTCCGTTTCTTCCCTGCTTCAGAACGGTTGAGGTTCCTTCTGAAAACAAGATTTGCTTCCGAAAAAATGTTATTCGTGATATTGCCAAGGTTTGCATGTGCTTGTAACATTCATAAAGAAAACCCAGAAGGTAAATACTGCAGCAAGCTATATCCATATGTCCATTTAGGCTGAACTGTACTTCCTTTGAATTGCTCTGCTTACTTTCTGACTTTATGCTTTGCCAGATAGTATCTGTTTTTAACTGGTTTTATTGTTTTTTTCCCACAAAGGTGATACGTGACTCTGGGTGGTGACTGAGGAAGTGCCTCTGATCACATAAGCTAAGCATGGGACCTTTTTCTTAGTGTATGAGTCTGGATCCGGGTATGCAACTGCTGATTTTGTTATTTGCTTAATTGTTGACTCTGTTGCAATGTTTGTGTGAATGGCCAACATTTGGTTATGTACCCCCCCACCCATTTGCCTTTTGGGCTTGTTTTGATTAATTTTTCATTGTACCATCTGTTTGTTTGCAGTTCATTTATTAGCCCACTTGGGCCTTATGCTGTGACATTTGATTTATGGGGCCATATCCTTTCATTGCCCACTTGGGCTAGATTTGGGGATTACAAGCAAAGGATATACTTCATGGTTATTAGCACATATGGCAGGTTTTATTATTTTAGCCATGAGTCCCAATTTTGGTTCTATGGCTTGGTTATTAGCAAGTGTCTATAACCTATGACTCCCTTAAGATATTGGTTCTTCCAATTTATACAATTTATGCACTGTGATTTCCATTGGAAAAACTGTTTTATTGTTTGTACATCTAATATTTAAAGATGGCACCCACATGCACTCTGTTGTCCTTTGTTTTTAACTATGCACTTCTGCCATTACTCGTGTCTGTTTTCAGTGTTGTTACTTACTCGTGATCAAGACACTTCGGTGTTGAAACGCGTTGAGTGTTGCTGTTCAATAAAACCTTTTCTGAAGCATTTACCTATGGGAGTGTACATTACTTTACTCTGTGATTTTGGAGGTTTTGTTGATGGATTTTGTCGGGCCTCATGCCCAGTCACGTGCCGCACTTGTGGGACGAGAGCTCATGTGAGACTCTGTTGCCTGTTGGCGGTCGCCAGTAGGTAGTTATAGTTAGGACCATGTTTCCATAGGAAAGGCGTTTATTGACTTGCCTATATCTTTGGCGCCGTTTGACGAACCCTCACCAGGGCTCGAAAAGTTCACTCGCCCGCTCACATTTGCGAGGCAGATTTAATTAGGGCGAGCTATTTTTAGGTCCTACTCGCCCTTTCTGGCGAGTAGGAAAATAAACTGACTTTTGACCTCTGTCTCTGAAAGCAGAGGAAATGTGACAAAATAGTAAGATTTAAAGGCATCTTTATTGCTCACAAAGTAGATGAGCAATATAAATGCCTTTAAATCTTGTTAACTTGTCACATTTGCTCACTTTCACAGACAGAGGTCAAGTGCATTTCAGTCAGGTCAAATTGATTTTGTAGGTTACTAGACCTGCAGGTCTAGTAAAAATTAAATGATTTTTCGAGCCCTGCTCACAATTTTAAAAAGTGCCCTGGTGATTCTTGTTATGCATGGAAAGTTTTGGGGGATCGCTCGAGGGGGGACCTAGAAAAAGGGGGGCTCGAAAAAAGTCTTTTTCCAATGTTAATTTCCATAGAGATTTTAGATACTACTACAGCCCGAACCGCTGGATGGAATTACACCAAATTTGTCAGAAAAGTAGCTCTTGGTCCAGAAATAACCCTTTTTGTTATTTGGTGTAAAATCATTCAGTCATTTTTGAGTTATTAAAAGTTATCCAAATTTGTATAGCTTGAGGCGCGAACCCTTCCTGAACCCTATAGATCTCATACAGAGATCTGATTGGCTGCCAAACCTTCAACCAGGAAGTGATGGCTGCCATTTGGGACCCAGACAGAGCCAAAAAGCATTTTTTTTAATTCTTTGGGTAAAATCGCTGTGGAGCCGCGACTCTGGTGGAAAAAAAAGCTCATGCTCCTATGTTTGTTTACAATATAGCCCCCGGGTGGGCCAGGTCCCCAGGCTTGCGGCCTTCTCCAAAAAAAGGAGGGGAGTGCACGGAGCCCCCCTCCTAGGGCTTAGTATAGCCCCGGGGACCACCACCTTCCCGGGACCTATTATTGTATTATGGGGCAGGAGACCTGTTGACTAAATAGGAAAGGCGCCCCCCTCAAAGTAAGTCTCAAGGTCTGGGAGTAAGGGGGAAGAAGACAACAAATAAATACTACGAAAACTCCCACTCGACCTCTATCACTTTGCTCTTGGCTAATAGCAGCTCTCTAGGTCACCATCTGTTACACAAACTCATAAACATTTATTTTCCTTTAACTTCATTTTATTTTTTTATTTCATTTAATATAAATGAGAACTTTTTTTTCCATTGAAGGGCATTGTCTAATAAATAGTGCTCATTTACAAAACATATTTCTTTTTTTAAAGTTTTTTATTGAGTGAGAAAACAAAGTTTATACAAAGACAGTTCGAGCTCCTACAAGAGAACTCACACAAATTTTTAACCATTTTTCTCCCCCCCGTAACGGTGCAACCCCCCACCCCCCACCCCAACCACCAATCAAAAACACATTGCCTGATGAGTTTTTCAAACCTAATGTCTAAGACACCTTTATCCAAAATCTTTCACTTGTCTGATTTGGTAGTTCCTTATCAAAATCTCTTTCTTTTCACAATTCAATTATTCTTCTTGATATGACTTGCGTATATATATATTGCATTAGACATTACACTCCATGCCTTTATACACATCATCTACAAAATTAAAATCCTAAAAATGCATATGTTATCCAATCATCAAGTAAAAATCAAAAGAAGAGATAGCACTACATAAAACTCCATTATCTAACATCCTAAACTATCCTTCTGCTTAACTTGCTAAAGTGCAAAGTGCCATGTTCCGGAGAACAAATGTGCAAATGTGCAAAGAAGAAAAAAAAAAAGGAGACATTTTTACCCAGCATTGATTATAACAGCCTTATTGTTAAAGTACATTATTTAAATAAAAATACATATCTAAGTTCTTGATAGGCTTAATGTGGTTCTCGACCATGATTTCACTTATCCCCTTCACCCTCCATTCCATATTCCGTTAATATCACCTCCAAAAATACCAGTACATCCATACATCAGTTTCTAGCAACCAGGTTGGTGAGATAAAGCATAAAGTACATATACAATCTCTGTAAACTTATATCATCATAATGCTTGATCCAAAAATGAAGAGGGGCCTATTCCTCCACTTACTCCCTCCAAGTAGAGAAATGTTCCCAGATTTTCCCTCCTCTCTTTCTAGCTTTAATGCCCCGCCAATCGTATATGGCTTTCTCGAGGCTATAAGTTTTCAATAACCGGGCTAACCACTGGTGAAAGGTCGGTGGGTTAGGGTCTATCCATACCGATGCTATAATAATTCGATAAACTGCCATGGCTCTACAAATCAAGGCCCCACCATCTTCTAGACCCAGATTATGTATTCCAAGCATTATTACCTGAGGAGTAATTTCCACCTGTATCTGTAGCTTTTCCTGTAGTAAGAGCTCTATTTCTCGAATAAGCTGGGAGAGTTCCCGGCATGTGGCGAACATATGTATCGAGTCTGCTTTATATAGCGCACATCTTGGACAATACGTGCCTTTCCCCTCTCCCCATTTGGCGATCCGATATGGCGTATAGTACAGTTCAAAACATGTTTTATAAAATTGCGCCAGAAGATTGGCTGGCATTAAAATCTCTAGTGAATTAAGATATGCTTCCTGAAAATCACCATCTGTTATTCCCAACGACTCTTGCCACTTTACTGAACATTTCAGGCCGAAGAGGTGATGGAGGGTGCAAACGAGATGGCTGAGCCTTCACTTTCTACAATACTAAGTTCAATTCAGCAGATGCAGGAGGAAGTAAGGGCGGATGGCTGCAGGGCCAGAATTGCCAATAAAAAAGTACAAGCCGGAATCAGGAAGATAAATAAAACATGTGGGGACTTTGCGGAAAGGCTGACAATGGTGGAAACACGGACGGAGGCTCTCGAAGGGGAAGTTGAGGTACTAAAGGAACAGAACGCAGGACAGAATGGAACTTTGCCTGATGTCATGCTCAAGCTCGAGGAGCAAGAAAATAGACAGCGGAGAAACAACCTGCGATTTTTGGGGGTCCCAGAGGGGGTGGAGGGCAGCAACCCGAGACTATATATCGTGAACTTGCTGAAAAATACTTTTCCGGATCAAGTCCAATTGGACTGGAACAATGAGATACAAAGAGCCCACCGAGTACCCCTAATGATGAGGAAGCAGCCCCAAGATCGACCAAGGGCCTTTTTAGTGTTTTTTGGCAACTTTTTACTGCGTCAATTGGTATATGATCAAGCTCGACCTAATTCCCCAAAGACGCATGATGGGGTCTCCTTCTTCACTAAACCGGACTTCGCCCATGCGACGGTGGAACGACGGTGGAGGCTCAGGCAACTGATAACACCTTTTCAGAGAGCAGGGGCTGAGGCGTTCATACAGAACCCGGCCAGACTCAAAGTAAAATACAGGGGTACCACTCGAGTGTTTGCTACAGAAATTCTGGCCCAGGGGTATCTAAATGAGATTATTAAGTCAGGTAAAGGTGTGGGGAGCTTGAAGACGGGAGGACAGTAGGTTTCTGAGGTTATGGCTGAAAGGAGAGATGAAAGCTGCTTGATTTTGTATTTTTAACACGGGGGGATGGCGGGGCAGTTTATCAAACGCACATCATTCAGGCTCTGCCTGATTGCCTAGGTTTTTGGGGGAGGGGTGCTCAAGGATGGGGGGAGACGGGGGGAGGAAAAGGGGGAGGGATGGGGTGGACATAAGACTGATGGGGGATGGGCACTTGGGTTAGGGAGGACACACGAGGTCACTGTTAGGGAGAAAATGAAACAAACACGTTCCTATTGTATGGTCTTGACATTAATATACATACATGAATAAGTTAAGGATTGGATCATTAAATATCTGTGGGTTGAATGATAGTAAGAAAAGGCAAATGGTTTTTCAAGGGTTGAGATTACTACAAGCTGATATTGTTTGTCTCCAAGAGACCCATGTGGAAGGCAGTCAAAAAGATTTGTTAAAACATTTGGGGTATAGTGTTGTAGGAGCAACGTCGCAGGGCGCACGTAACCGGGGGGTTGCAATCTTAGTTCGTAATAAAAATATCCAGTTCTCAACAGTAAAGGCAGACACAGCTGGGCGGTGGGTCATAGCCAGTTGCAGCGCCACCGACCTTCCCGAATTTACGTTATGCTCCCTATATGGGAGCAACATTGATGACCCAGCCTTAATGGGGTGGGTCTCAAATGAATTGGCGCACTGGGAACTACCTATAGTGGTGTGTGGTGATTTTAATATTAATCTCTATAGTGACTGGAAATTGGGGGAATCATACACTGGCAAAAAGCCTAAAGTCTATCAGGCTTTATGCAATATGTGTCAAGAGCATGGGCTGCGTGATGTCTGGGGAGAATTAAGACCGCAAGACCATGGGTATACATATTATTCTGCGCCCCATAGGAAACATGTGAGATTGGACTATTTTTTTGTTTCATTTGCAATCAGACAGAAGTGTACAATCGAAAAAGCACCTAGATATCTTTCAGATCACAGCCCACTAGTGCTGGAGATACAGGGCTGGGTGGATCAGGCAAAACCATGTTCATCATGGACGTTTGAAAGAGCGTTATTGGTGGATGAGATCTACCTAGAGCATATGAGGAAGTGGATTCCGGAGTTTCTGGAAAGGAATCTTGGGTCGGCCGCCCTGAACATAGTATGGGATACATTAAAAGCCGGGGTACGAGGGGAAACAATGCAATTTGCATGGAGGAAAAATAAAATCGAGAAAGTTGAATTGCAGAAATTGCAAAACGGGTTGATGCAAGCCGAATGTAATTTAGTTAAGGTCATACAACAGAAGGGAGATATAGAAACTGCCAGTATAGGGGTGGCAAAAAGTAAAACTTTAATAGGGGAGAAATTATTTTAAAAAGCTGTGGATAAGGCTATAACCTACTGTGAAGAGATGTATGAATGCAGTGAAAGGGTGGGGCAGTAAGAACAAGGCAGGAAGCTACCCGGAATGAAATTAAGGCAATTTAAGATCCCGTTGAGGGATTGAGAACGAACGTTGGGGAAATTCGAACTGCATTCTGTGCCTTTTATCGGACCCTTTATACAGAAAATCAGGAGGGGGGCGTACTTAGGGTAGAACAGATAGAGCAATATTTAACTCCCCCCGCAGAGGCTCTCTTGACGGGAGAAGAAAGGGATCAGTTAGATCGACCATTAGAAGGGGAGGAAATTGTAAAAGCTCTTGCTGATCTACCAAAGGGTAAAGTGACGGGGCCAGATCTGATCCCCACCGAATTTTACAAGGTCACCTATGAGCAGTTAAGGGATGCTATGATGGCTTTGTTTGTACAAATAATAGAGGGGGCGGATCCACCTGCCTCCTGGGGGATGGCAAAGATCGTAATTTTCCCTAAAAAAAATAAACCTAAGGATGAGCTAGGGTCCTACCGGCCAATCACCCTTATTAATGGGGATGTGAAGATTTACTCTAAAGTGTTAGCCTCTCGCCTGGCATTCGTGATCCACAGGATTGTTTCACAGAAGCAACACGGGTTTGTCCCCGGTAGAAGTACTATTGAGCATGTCCGGAAAATCATCACACTTTTTGATGTGAAACAAGTAGCAGGAGACCCTATGGCCGCTATTTTCTTGGATGCCGAGAAGGCGTTCGATAGGGTCTCCTGGCAATTCCTTTGGGCCACTATGTCTTGGAAAAGAATTGGCGAGCAGTTTATTCGAGCAGTAAAAGCCCTGTATAAAGATCCAGAGGCAAAAGTGCTAGTGAATGGGGGTCTAACGGAGGTATTTAAAATAACCAGAGGCACAAGGCAGGGGTGCCCCTGTTCACCGTTACTGTTTGCCATCTATATCGACCCCTTCCTGAAACATCTGGAACATGCACCGAATATTCCCCCTCTATTTGATACTGGCCCCGTAGAAAAAGTTTTAGCTTATGCTGACGATGTTGTGTTAATCACTACACAACCTGACATGGCTATGAATGCAATTAAAATCGAGGCCCAAAGACTTGGTTCTATATCTGGCTATGCCCTGAACAGGGATAAAACACAAATAGTTGTGAATAGTTTTGCCCCAAGTACTGATAAAAGAGTTGTTAAAAAAACAACATATTTGGGAGTTGTGATAAACGCTGAGATTGATGAGATAGTTAAAGAAAATCTCGAGCCATGCGCAGTTGAAATGAAAAAATCACTTAAGAGAATGGACAACCTACATCTTACCCTGATTGGATGAGTAAACATAATTAAGATGATTTGTTTCCCTAAGGTTTTATACTTTTTAAGAACAATTCCCCTGATTTTTTTCGAGTTTTTGGTTTAAAAAATTTGAGAGCATCTTTTCACAGTTTATATGGTCCTACACAAGACCCAGAAGGGCGATAAAATTATTGTATTTATCTAAGGAACGTGGAGGGCTGGCGTTACCCAACCTTAGAATATACTGGTGGGCAGCTTCCATTATACATTATATACCCTTGTTGGATGCATCTCCCGGGGTGGAAAGTTTAAATTGGAGCTATCCATATGCTTACGTTAATTCACATGACGTAAGAGGGTGCCTATGGCGCCAGGTGAACTACGGATATTACAAAAGAGTGCGTTTCAAGACTCTCCTGGCGGCTTTTAGGGTTTGGTCGGCAGTACGACGGTTGGTAGGGTTAGCAAAAGTAAATTATTATACACCATTTGTGCAGAATATAGAGTTACCAGAGATTTTAAAGGATCAATACTTTCAGAAATGGATTAACTCCGGAATTATACAGGTTGGATGCCTATTTACATCCGAAGGGTTAAAACCATTTGAGGTAATAAAAGAGGAATTTGCACTATCTAATAGGGATTTTTTTTAAATACCCACAGTTGAGGGATTTCTTGTTAAAAAAGGCAGGAGGGATGCAGAAATACGAAAGCTGTGAACTAGTGGAGAAACTAAAACAACCTGAAGTACCGAAGATTGGACAAATGTATGTATTATTAAATGTACAAAACATATTTCATACAAAAAATTGGCATCGTCATCTCGTTTAGGGAATGTAATAAGTACAATATGTGCAAATCCAGTGCACGTATCACATTTCATCCTAGAAGATAACATCCTGAAATCTATCTGATACGTTTACAAACAGTTACATGTCCCCATACTCACATCACATTCACGTCCTCACCTGACGAATCACTCACACACATGCCTCCCATCCATACACAGCCCAGTACAACACAACATACACAGATGGAATCACAGGGGTGACTCATCAACCCTCAATGACTGTGTTGGTGACTGGGATGTCACACCATCCGGTCGACGTACGTTTCAGTGGAAGTTATCAGTTATCTCCACCTTCTTCAGGACCACTCATTATTTACTTAATACAGGTAAGTGGTAGGGGATCGTTAGGGTCCCAGGATGTTTGCAAAGCTACTTAGGGTGGGCCACCGTCCCCTCAAGCTGACATCCCCGAGGAGTGTCCAGTATCCGATGGGACTTTTAGTACAATGCGCAATCGCCTCTGAGATGGTTCTAAAAAGTCATATAATTCTCGCAAGGCAGAGTGGTCCCTTTGTTAAACAGGAGTGGACTGGAGAATACAGTTTTTCACACGGAGTTGGATGTCCGTAGGCACGTATTATTGGATGTCGTAAATCCCGATGCTGTCAGTGGTACTTTGCACAATTTCTAGCATCATTTGTCTTTCATTCCGCACTTGTGTTATCCCAAGCCGTTTGCCACACTGGAAGGCAAAAAAGCTCAGGCTCCTATGCTTGTTTACAATATAGCCCCCGGGTGGGCCAGGTCCCCAGGCATGCGGCCTTCTCCAAAAAAAGGAGGGGAGTGCACGGGGCCCCCTCCTAGGGCTTAGTATAGCCCCGGGGACCACCACCTTCCCGGGACTTATTATTGTATTATGGGGGCAGGAGACCTTTTTGCAGAGTGCTGGAGAAATGGGGCGGGCCTCCGATGAAATCCCAGCAATCCCGCTGTGTGGGACATACTGGTGGTAGCAGAAGTGGGTCTTGGCCCCCAACGATCCTCAGTATCAAAGGAGACTTCATCCCCCAACCAGTAGTGCACCAGGAGGGGTGTTTGCAGAGTGGTGGAGAAAGGGGGCGGGGCCTCCAACAAGCTCTCAGCAATCCCGCTGTGTGGGATTAACTAGAGGTAACAGGGGGTGTTCTTGGCCCCCAACGATCCTCAGCATCCAAGGGGACTTCATCCCCCAACCAGTAGTGCACCAGGAGGCGTGTTTGCAGATTGATGGAGAAAGGGGGCGGGCCTCCAACAAGCTCTCAGCAATCCTGCTGTGTGGGATTAACTAGAGGTAACAGGGGGTGTTCTTGGCCCCCAACGATCCTCAGCATCCAAGGGGACTTCATCCCCCAACCAGTAGTGCACCAGGAGGCGTGTTTGCAGATTGATGGAGAAAGGGGGCGGGCCTCCAACAAGCTCTCAGCAATCCTGCTGTGTGGGATTTACTAGAAGTAACAATAGGTGTTCTTGGCCCCCAAGGACCCTCAGCATCCAAGGGGACTTCACCCCCCAACCAGAAGTGAACCAGGACGCTCGTTTGCAGAGTGGTGGAGAAAGGGGGCAGGGCCTCCAACAAGCTCTCAGCAATCCCGCTGTGTGGGACTTACTGGACGTAACAGGAGTGGTTCTTGGCCCCCAAAGACCCTCAGCATCCAATGGGACTTCATCCTCCAACCATTAGTTTGCCCGGAGGTGCGTTTGCAGTGGTGCAGAAAGGGGGGCATCCGATGAGCTCTTAGCAATACGCTGCGTGGGACTTGCTGGAGGTAACAGGAGTGTGTGTGCACCCACTCACACACCTGGTGAGACACTTACGCAGCCACTCTCAGGCCCACTCAGATACTCACACACCCACTCACACACCCATTGAGACACACACACTCACTCACACACCCACTAAGATACTCATGCACTCACTCACACACTCACTCTCAAAAGAAATAAAATTAAAAAACCTTATAAATTCGGTGAAAAAGCAAAGGTTACAGAGACATTATAGTTATAAAATGGAATTTATAAAACCATAGAAATGCACTGAAAAAACAAAGGTTACCAGGACGTTATAGTTAGGCTCAGATTTCCGGCAGCAGCCGTAAAGACAGGGAAGGTGTTACCCTGCGGGTTGTTGTTGAGACTAAACTCAAATTAACGATCTAAAAGACGAAATTTTCTGTCTTGTGCAATGTTTCCTTCCCAGGGGGCTTTGCCTCTTTATAGATTTGTACTGATTGAATTGAGTAGGAGTTTTTAATGTTTTTTATGTATTTTTTATGATGTCATATATCAATTATTGTATTTTAAATGGAATTCACTGTGATTTGAATTATTAAACTTGTGCATAAGTATTTTCACATCCTGAGTAGAGCGCTTTAATTGTGTATGTAAATGTGAGTTGTTGTCCGGGTATGAAGGTGTATGATTGATTTGGGTAAAAAGAGCCGCAATAGTTCTTAATAAGAATACCCTAGTTGTTCCAAAGGGAAATTTTGTGTTTAACTTTACAGTTACTAGGTGCTCTGTCCCTTTGGACTCCTAAGAGCCCCTCTCCTTGGTTTCAAGGATTTCACTTGTACAAAACCAGTGAAATTCAGCAGTTATAGTTACCTGAGCTATCTATAACATATGCTCTTGCAATGCACTGCTTATGACCTCACATAGTACATCACTCATGACATGGTAGGTGACATCACTCATGACATCACTGATGACATCTCAGATGCCATTACTGATGACATCATTAATGACATCATCCAGTGAGTGAAAGTTTTTCATAAATGTTTCTGAGACTTAAAGATATATAGTAAGCTACAGCATAAGTTAAATTACTAGTCTTTCTGTACTAGTGATTAGTCATGCTATTTCTGACATATCTCATCTGAGTGGATGTGTGACTGTCTGTATCTGTGTGTGAGTGGATGTCTGAGTGGCTGCATAGGTATGCAAGTGGCTGTGCGAGTGGCTGTATGGGTGACAGAGTGTATGTGTGTGTGGCTGCATGGGTGAGGGAGTGGGTGTGTATGTGGCTGTGTGGGTTAGTGAGTAGCTGTTTGAGTGTGTATATAGGTAAGTGAGTGGGTGTAAGTGGCTGTATTGGAGAGTGAATGTCTGTGAGTGTCTGTAAGGGTGAGTGAGTGGGTGTGTGAGTGGTTGTATGAATGTGTGAATGCATATATAAGTGGTTCTGTGGGTATACGAGTGTGTGTGTGAGTGGTTGTATGGATGAGTGCATGGCTGGGTCAGTGGCTGTATGGGTAAGTGAGTGGATGTGTGAGTAGATGTATTGGTGAGTGAGTGGCAGTGTTAGTGGCTGTATAGGTGAGTATGTGGATATGAGAGTACCTGTATGGGGGAGTGAGTGGCTGTGTGAGTTTCTGAATTGGTGAATGAGAGGGTGTGTGAGTGGCTGTAAGGGTGCATGAGTGGGTGTGTAAGTGTGTCAGGATTCCTGCCACAGCTCACCTCTCTTGACTGTCACAATATACCGGCATGACTCATATAATTCCTCCCAACACTTATGAATGAACAAACTTCTTGTACCCTGACCTTTGACCATATTACATGCTGTTGGTAACAGCTAGCTGCAGCTGGTGTTCCCCAGTTTGTCTGAAACGGCTTAATAGCTTTTACAAATGTTTTACCATGCATGTGCAAGGTCAGGTTTCAGGTGCCGTGAAAACATCCAGAAAATCCACCAGAATAAGCATCAAGCAACCGGCATAGGTGACCTCAACGTGAACCTTCCGGAACACAGCCCTCATCAAATTAATCCCCTGCACCTGTTCCTTGTTATAAGCAATTAGAATGCAACCTTTGTGAACATTCTAAAACACCTTCTAGAAGACAGCCTCATCTTATTAATAATCTGCGCCTGTTTCTTGCTATAAGGAATTAGAATGCACCCTTAGTGAACATTCTAAAGCACCTTCTAGAAGGCAGCCGCATCAAGTTAATTATCTGCACCTGTTCCTTGTTACAAACAATTAGAATATTACCTTTTTGAACATTCTAAAGCAGTCTTATTTAAAAAACGTCCACACCCCTCCCCTTTGCTTAGCCTCTTCGCCTGCCACTTACCTGTTACCCAGCTTCCAGGAGTCTGTCTGCCAGCTCCCTTGATTTTCCCACCCCGACCTCACTGCAAAGAACGTCCTGCATTAGTCTCACATCTGGATGGAAAAAAGAAGAAGAAGAAAAGGAGAGACGCATTTACAGACTTGATTTTACTACTCGCTGAGCTCAGTCGCAATATCGTGCTACAAACAAAGGAAACCAATGTTTTTGTTCAACTTGTACATAGTGTTGGCAGGACTCTGCCAGAGAGGACTTGGGTGAAGCTAACCCCTTCCAAATTTGCTTGTGGGTTTGATGCTGAAATCATACTCACTACAGTTTCAAAATGTTGATAAAGGAGCCTCTACGGACAATCTAAATGAAAACAAAACAACAACAAAACTAAAGGTTGGTTGAGACGAGGTGATTCCTTAAGAGATAGAGTTAATACTAGAAATAAGTATTTTTATTTGTTTGTTTATAGGTACCTGTGACCGGACGTAAGTCAGTACGTTAAGCGAAACACTCAGGAACTTGGTTATTTTTTTTTTTGTACTTTATTTTAAAGGGCAACTGATAGACATTTCTCTGAAGAACACAACTTAAAGTTCCACTTCTCGTAATCAATCAGGCCTTCTTCTTTTCAGGTTCCTCGGAGTTCCTCTCCGCCAGTACCCTCGATGGAAACAAATATAAAGGTAAGAGTCAGTCCTTTATATATTTAATGGGTGTGGATTAGTAGAGTTCCCTCTTACTATCCTTTTCTGGTAAGGGGTGCTTGTTAATAAAGTTGGGTGAAAAGAAAATTAAAAAAAACACAGTAGCAATGTCCTCACAAATTGTGCCTGGACCTTTCCCCTTTTATCCTTGGGTTTTTATTGCTTCTTTTAAGTTTTCATTTACATGGATTTCAACGATTCTCTTTTAGTGGGTTATTCAGCAGAGGGGGATGAACAAAACAATTATCAGGCGCCCCTAAGTCCTTTTCATTCAGTCCCCTCCCTCCTTCTTTCCCACTTCGCTATTTTCGGCCCGAACCAGGAACCGGGTACGCACCTGGCGAAGCCACGCCCCTCCTGGGACGCGGCGGGACTCTGGAGACAGCTGGCGGAAAGGGGTCTCCTTTCCTTCTTCTGCTGTCACCGGAGTTGTCGAGCTCTTCCTCTGGGCGTCAGGTTCCTCAGGATTTCTCTGGCCGCTCTTCCCTTGGTCTCTTTCTTCCGCTGTTCCTTCAGCCTTGCCGTCTCTCTGCTGCCTACACGCGAGCCGAACGCACTCTTCCTCTTCTTCCTCGTTAATACCGTTTCCGGATTGCCGCGCTCCATCAGATCCAGCCTATTCCTGGTCGTGCTGTACCTCCTGTTTTCTCTTCTTTGCCTGGCTTCGGGGTCGGGTGAAGTAGAACAAGCCGGCCTCGGACTCCGGAAGATTGGGCTTGTCAGGTCGGTGACAGTACCATATCTGCTGGTACCATTCTTTAGACTGGTGTGAATGTCTGCTTCAGTGTTGCTGTTGAGTAGAAGTGCTCTGATGTCACATGTCTTGTGTGATGTAATATGTGAGGTCATAAGCAGTGCATTGCGGGGGCACGAGTTATAGTTAACTGCTGAATTTTACTGGTTTTGTATGAGTAAAACCTGAGCCTAACGACAACGTGCCTGTAACCTTTGTTTTTTTTAAGTGAATTTCTAAGGTTTTTTAAAATTCCATTTCCTAACTATAACTTCCCTGTAACCTTTGTTTTTTCAGTGAATTTCAAAGGTTTTTTAAATGCTAATTCCTAACTATAACATCCCTGTATCCTTTTTTTTTAATGAATTTCTATGTTTTTTTAAGTAGTAATAGCATCTGCAGAGTGGTGGAGAATGGGGGCGGGGCCTCCGACCAGCTCTCAGGAATCCAGCTGTGTAAGACTTACAGGAGGTACCATGAGGGCCACTTGGCCCCCAAGGTCCCTCAGGAGTAAATTGGACTTCATCCCTCAGCCAGTAGTGCTCCAGGAGGTGCGTTTGCAGAGTGATGAAGAAAGGGGGCATGACCTCCGAAGACATCTTAGCAATCCCACTGTGTGGTACTTACTGGAGGCAATAGGAGGAGGTAGCCTCCTGCGGGAGCCGTCATTGCTTTGAGACCCAGGGAGCTCCTAAACATGGAGCTCCCTGGATCTCAAAGAAATGTGTCTGTTTCCTTGCTCGCTTGACAGCAAGCAGGGAAACAGACACATGCTCCACTTTCAGGATGCAAGAGCATTTTTTCTGCGCACGCTTGCTGAAAGCAAAGCGTTTCCTGTGACTTTGGCGGGAAGTTCCCGCCAAGCCACAGCAAACTTCAATGTCCCGGGGGTGGGCACCTGGGGGGTGGCGGTCCCCAGGGCCATCTAGGGCTTCAGGAGGGGGGTTGTGCGGCCCCCTCCTTTCTTTCATGTAGCCCTGTGGATGTGGTGGTCCCTGGGTGTCCGCAACTGACCCCCTTATTATTGTGTTTGAGCCCCAGGGAGATGGTGGTCCCCGGGACCACGGGGGAGGCCTTCCCTGCATTTAAAAAAAAAATAATGTATGTGCCCCGGGGAGGTGGTGGTCTCCGAGGCACGGGAGTAGTAAGATTCACTGTAACTTAGCAGATCATGCGAGTTTCACATGGATACTTCTGCTGCTTGAAGCTGCTGAAATGTCTGGGTGAAGCTCTGGGGAGAAATTAACAATTACTGGGGAGTTTGGTGCAGTATCCCCATTTTTGAGGTAACATCTTATAATACCTTGTAATTCACTCCACACCAAAAGTATCCCAGTATGGTTAAATCTGCAAGTAGGGTGAGTACCAATCCAGATCCTGGGCCACTTCTAATGAAGCTCCTAGTGTTTTCTCATCTTAAATATTTTGAGAAGTGAAATGAGCTAGCACAGTTTCCCAACAATAGCAGAAGAAAAATGTTTGAAATTGGGTCTCTAGTTGGCAGACGTATGCACCCTGTCAAAGCAGGGACCACAATCCTAGTTAGGGTAAGCTAGATACACTCTAAAAGATAACATGTGCTCACCCTCTGGTAACTTTGCGCAGAGTAGTCAGGCTTATCTAAAGAGGCAATGTGTAAAGTATTTGTGCAACACACACGCACAGTAACACAATGAAAACACAACAAAACTACTCCAAACAGGTTTAGAAAATTAGGGAATAATTTTATGAATAAAGCAAGACCAAAACGACAAAAATCCAATACCGGAGTTGTGAATTTTTCAAGAATAAGCCAAAAATAGTGCTTAGTAGTCAACGGCGCTAAGGGGTTACTTGAGGTCGTGCTAGACCAGGGTAATTCCAAAGTTCAGGCCAACCGTGATGGAGGGCAGGCCGGCTACATGACTCAGGAAGGTCCTGCTGACAAAGTACCTTGGATGGAGCAAGCATCGACGTTGAAGACTCGATGCAAGGAGTTTCGGAGGCGCTGTTTCGTTGTCGATCCCATGGATGGAGGCGAAGCATCGGTTCCGATCCATGCAGTTGATGAAGGCATTGGCTTTGAACCCTTTTACGATACAAGCCCTGCGTTGATGTTGAGTTGCGCTGTCCGTTGGCGTCGAGCCGAGCAGTCCATCACAGTGATGTCGTTGATCGGCTCCTGTGTCGAAGGGCAATGTATCGGTTCTGATCAGCACAAAGTCATCACTGCATCGATTTTGAAGAACCCACTTCTGAGGCCCAGGACTGGATTGTCTCCTCAGGCAAGGGAGGATTCACAGATGGCAGAGTCCAGCAGGAGCAGCAGCAGCAGGGTTGCAGAAAGTCTTTGATGGCCTTGAGACTTCAGAAAAAACAGAGGGCAATCCAGCAAGTCCAGGGAGTCACTCTGAGTTCAAGTGAGATCAGTCCAGTCCTTGTCCTCAGCAGGGCAGAGATCAGCAGGTAGCAGGGCAGCCCAGCAAAGCAGAGAAGCAGTTCCTTCAGAAAAGCCAGTCAAGCAGACTGGCAATCCTTGTAGCACAATAGTCTTTACTCCTGGCATGGTTCTTCAAAGGTCCAGTAGTGTACTGTCTTGGTAGGATCAGAGCTCAGTACTTATACCCAAATATGCCTTTGAAGTGGGGGTGACTTCAAAACAGGCGCTTGAAGTGCACAGGCCCCCTTTCATCCCAGCCCTGTCTGCCAGGCTATCTGTGGGGGTAATCAGCCATTTGTGTGGGAAACCGGACACTGCCTATTCAGGTATAAGTGTCTGCTCCCCGTCCCTCTTCCTGCACAGGAAGAGCTATCAGATGTAGATGAATGCAGATGAGTTCTCTGTCACACCTACCCTTCCTATGTTTTTGGCTGTCTAAAGGAACGCACAAATTGTAGCTGCCACCCACCCCAGACGTGTATTGGAGACAGACTGCAAGGCTCACATAGCAGTAAGGGCAGAGAAATGCCCACTTTCTAAAATGGATTTCTAAAACAGTAATGCTAAATCCAACTTTACCAGTAAAGAGTATTTATCATTTCCATTCGAAATATATGAAACATGATGCAGCTACTCCTTTCTAATCAGGAATTACAGCTTAAAAGTGTATTAAGAAATTTCCAATGCCAACTTATGAGAGGAGTAAGCCTCACAGTAGTGAAAAACAAATGTGGGTGTTTGTCACCACCAGGGCATGCAAAACTTACCAGTACATGTTCTACCTTTTACTTACACAGTACCCTGCCCTATGGGCTACCTAGGGCCTACATTAGTGGTGACTTGTATGTAATAAAAAGGGGACTTTAAGGCTTGGCAAATAGTTTTAAATGCCAAGTCGAAGTGACAGTATACTGCGCACACAGGCCCTGCAATGCAGGCCAGAGACATGTTAGAAGGGATACTAGTGTGGGTGGCACAATCAGTGCTTCAGGCCCACTAGTACCATTTAGGTTACAGGCCCTGAGTATACGGTATACCATTTTACAAGGGACTTACAGGTAAACTAAATATGTCAATTGTGTATACCAATGTCAACATGTTTAGGGTAGAAGCACATGCACTTAGCACTGGTCAGCAGTGGTAAAGTGCTCAGAGTCCTAAGGCCAACAAAAAGAAGGTCAGAAAAATAGGAGGAGGAAGGCAAAACCTTTGGGGTGACCCTTCAGAGCGGGCCATTTTCCAACATGACCCCCTTCCAGCCTAAAGCCAGGGGATACTGATCATTACCTTGATGGACGTCCCAGCATAGGCTGATAGAACATGCACAATAGCCTGCTACTGCAGGGACACTTGTGTTATGCCTTTCTGAACCCAGTTGGAACCCTCTGTCTATGCTTTATGGGGCCACTGAACTGATCCATGGGGAACCCTTCTCATCTGTGGGCCACATCTGTGCAGCACCTTACTTTAACCTGCTCACAGAGGCATCCCAGTAGGCAGATAGCACCATCAAAGCCCACAAAGTGATGTGGCCCATTCCACCCCTTGGGTCTGACTTCTGTCCCCAACCCAAGGAAAACTCTGTCCACATGGACAGCAACCAACAGACCCCACTGATAGCTGTCAGTGTCAAGAGCAATGTCACAGTCAACTCAGGGCTCTTTGACTGCTGAAGTTTCTCAGAGTGGGGCAGTAGCCCTAGGTAACTTGCACTCTTTTCCCACTCTCCCTCCCACCAGTTCAGGGGTGATATCCTGAACCTGGTTCTTCAACCCAGGGCCTGTAGCCTTAGGCTGAACATGTGCCTGGTAAGCCAGGACTTCTAGGGGAGTACAACTACCCTCACCAAGGGTAACACATTCTGCATATGTTGTACAAGAGTCTACCTGGTGTAGGTCTTTAACCATTCATCCCTGTGACAGTGCATGGCGCCCCCCAGGCCAGGAGTGGTCTCACCATGGTCAGTCTTGGGGGGCTCTGATCTCAGAGCTGGTAACCACTGATTAACTGGTATTCCCACTATGGACTTTTTCTACCTCCTACCCCTACCCCTACCCCTACCTCTGGGCCTATGCACCCTCCGCTGTGGAGTGGTACCCCCAGAAAACAGAACTGGTAGGGTGCCTGTGGCAGCCACCTCCCCCCAGCTCTCTTGACACTGTGGAGCTCCATCAGAGAATGGTCTTTTGGTACAGATCAGGCTCCCCTGCTTGTGCCCCCTCTGGGAACAATCCAAGCTCTGGAGCTGGGACTAGAGCATCCTGGGCCTCTGCCCACTCCCACCCCACCTCCTACTCTTAGAAAGGACAAGGGACCCTTTCTCCCCCACTATACTGGGACCTGGCTGGGTCACAACGAACCTCCCTCTCACTCTGTTCAGGGAAACTTGAGCCACTCCCCTTGGAATCACTCCCCAATGCCTTCTCAGACACTCTGGCACTCACCCAGAAGTCTGCCTCCTGTGCAAGTTCTCTGGGGTCAGAGAACTTGAACCCCAGGGAGTTTGGAAAGGCATGGCTCTGAAAAATAGTGACTGAACATGTGCTCTCTGGCAATCAAATTGTACAGCCTCTCTAAAGTGTTTACCAAGCTACTCTTCACCCAACCATCCTTGCAAAAGTAACCTACACAATCCTCCCAGGACTGGTGAGACAGTTTCCGACTGCCCCTGAATCTCAACCTGCACTCTTCTGGGGTGAATTCATACTTTTCAACAAGGGTCTTGTCAGGGTGGGGTACCTCAGCCCGCCCTCCTTCTCTAGGGCCAGTAGGGCATCCCTCCCATCACCAGGAATATGACTCCATATGCCAGCTCCCCAATCCTCACTCAGGGATCCTGTGCTTTACTGTTTGGGTTTGGTAGCCTTTGAAATGGACCTGATTCTGCTGCCGTTTTTCGTTCCCTTGTATGCACACGTGGTGCAACTCGGGAGGTGCATGGCTTCCGCGACGAGGGCGCCATACTGAACTTGCTTCAGTTTTTATTTATTTTATGTGTTTAATGTTTCTCCCCTTTTTTTAACTTGATTTCAATTCACAGTACTACACGATCGCAGGGGAGCCTGCTGGTGGCTGCACCCCAGTTATTTGCACATTATCATTTGGCCACTGGTATTTTGGGATCTTGGGACACGCCCCCCCTCCCACATGGGGGAGTATTTAAGGCAAAGTAGAGTGTGTCCGCGACGCTTTAATGTTTGGGCTTGGTAGCCTTTGAAATTGACCTAATTCTGCTGCCGTCTTTCGTTTCCTTGTATGCACACGTGGTGCAACTCGGGAGGTGCCTGGCTCCTGCAACAAGAGCGCCATACTGAACTTGCTTCAGTTTTGATTTATTTTATGTCTTTAATGTTTCTCCCCTTTTTTTAACTTGATTTCATTTCACAGTACTATGCGATCGCAGGGGAGCCTGCTGGTCGGGTAGGGGGTAGCTACACACCAGGTATTTGCACATTATCATTTGGCCATAGGTATTTTGGGATCTTGGGACATGCCCCCCTCCCACATGGGAGAGAATTTAAGGCAAACTAGAGTACATCCGCGCAGCTTTACTGTTTGGGCTTGGAAGCCTTTGAAATTGACCTGATTCTACTGCCGTCTTTTGTTTACTTGTATGCACACGTGGTGCAACTCGGGAGGTGCCTGGCTCCCGCGACAAGAGCGCCATACCGAACTTGCTTCAGTTTTTATTTATTTTATGTGTTTAATGTTTCTCCCCTTTTTTTAACTTGATTTCAATTCACAGTACTACGCGGTTGCAGGAGAGCCTGCTGGTCGGGTAGGGGGTAGCTGCACACCAGGTATTTGCACATTATCATTTGGTCACAGGATATTTGGGATCCTGGGACATGCCCCCCTCCCACATGGGAGAGTATTTAAGGCAAACTAGAGTGCCTTCGTGCAGCTTTACTGTTTCGCCTTTGAAATTGACCTGATTCTACTGCCGTCTTTCGTTTCCTTGGATGCACATGTGGTGCAACTTGGGAGGTGTCTGGCTCCTGCGACGAGGTTGCCATACTGAACTTGCTTCAGTTTTTATTTATTTTATGTGTTTAATGTTTCTCCCCTTTTTTAACTTGATTTAATTTCACAGTGCTACACGATCGCAGGGGAGCCTGCTGGTCGCATAGGGGGTAGCTGCACCCCAGTTATTTGCACATTATCATTTGGCCACTGGTATGTTGGGATTTTGGGACATGCTCCCCTCCTACATGGGAGAGTATTTAAGGCAAACTAGAGCGCGTCCACGCAGCTTTACTGTTTGGGCTTGGTAGCCTTTGAAATTGACCTGATTTTGCTGCCGTCTTTTGTTCCCTTGTATGCACACGTGGTGCAACTCGGGAGGTGCCTGGCTCCCGCGACGAGAGCACCATACTGAACTTGCTTCAGTTTTAAATTTATTTTATGTGTTTAATGTTTCTCCCTTTTTTTAACTTGATTTCATTTCACAGTACTACGCGATCACAGGGGAGCCTGCTGGTCGCCTAGGGGGTAGCTGTACCCCAGTTATTTGCACATTATCATTTGGCCACGGGTATTTTAGGATCTTGGAATATGCCCCCCTCCCACATGGGACAGTATTTAGGGCAAACTAAAGCGTGTCCGAGCAGAGGGCGCGTGCAGCAGGTGTTCTGGTGGTGCGCTGAAGGCGTGCCAAAGGCAAGCCCGTCTGTGCCCATCCGCGTTCAGACCTCGCTCAGCGACAGCCCCTCTGATAGTTTTTGTCCAGATCAACAAGAATGGATATGGTACTCTAGAAGAGAATTGTTGACCCTTAACACCGGAGGTAAGACAGTTTATAACTGCCCTGTGATCAATTTTGATAAAAAACAGATTAGCCATTTGTGCCCGGTTTGCCAGGCCACTTATCCCACGCTGATCCTGCAAGGGTCAGGAATCTTAGCCGCAATCAGGAATGCTTCTTCGATTACAGTAAAGGGGGAAGAGATAAGCCCCTACGCTGTGCATTGCTAAACGCTAGATCATTGGTAAAGCTCAGCCTAGAGTGTGCCAAGTTCATAGTCAGCCTTCATAGAGATATAATATTTGTGACGGAAACTTGGGCAGATGTGGCATCGGGACCCTGTCTCGTGGAAGCCACTCCCCTGGATTTTGGTATCTTTACCCTGGATAGAACAGGTAGGAGGGGTGGGAACTGGTTATACTCTATAGGGACTAAGTTCCCGTCACATTTTCAGCAATATACTCTCAGGCTTGCGAAGCACTCGCTTTCAGCATCCAACCTACCTCACAAAACAACTTCAAAGGAATTTTATTATATCAAGCGCCGGGCCCTTGAGCATTTTTTATCGACAAGCTCGGTAGCCTGCTGGAAGATGGCTTAGCCTCGTCCAACATGACTAAGCTGGGCGATTTCAACTTCCATTTGGAAGCAAATTTAGATTCAGATTCAGCATGTCTTATTGATATTATGAATAGTTTGGGATTATCACAATTAGTGAAAGGTCCTACTTATTCCTCTGGCCACACGCTCGATGGGATCTTTTCAAACAACCCCCATCTCTTGGACGAGGACATTCTGCCGCTTACATGGTCTGATCATTCAGCAGTGCTGCTTAAGATTACTTTGGCTGGTGGCACCACTGTACCAGGGATCTTACACAGTACGAGGACAGCGTGGAGATGGAATAAAATCAACCAGCATCAATTTCAACATCTTCTTACCATCTCCCAACCAGCTTACTCTGATGATGTGGGCAGGAATGGCAATAATTTTAGTCATTGGTTGGAGGCAACTGCTTCCTTAGTAGCCCCAGAAGCTATCATCAAAATAAGTCGTGGTTGCCCCTCTGCCCCCTGGTATTCGGATACATTGAAAAATTGAAAACTTATCTGTAAAAAACAAGAACGTCTCTGGAGATCGACTTATGATACCACGGAGAAGGAAAAGTATAAATCTTGTCTTAACAATTACAAAGCCCTGGTAGTCATGGAAAAGACAAAATCTTTTACTCAGAAAATTGAAAGTGCTAAACATTTATTTAAAGAACTGTTTAATACAGTCCTGTCTCTTACTTCTCCATGCACACCAGACTTTGTGTGCACACAGCTACTGTGCGATAAGATTGCCAAACGCTTCCTGAGCAAAGCGGAAAATATTTTTAATGAAGTCTATCAACCGAGGATCTTGCGGGAGGGGGCTGCCTCTCTTGTAGACTGGATACCTCCGATCAAACAAGAAGAGCCTTGTTTCTCTTAATTTGCTAACTTTGATTTTACGCAAGTGGTGGCCCTTATTGCCAAGCCTAAATCGGAGTCACCTTTGGACCCCTGTCCAGTGACAGTCTTAAAATTGGCACAGGATGTTGTTGCCCATAACCTGACCAAAATCATTAATTCAGTCCTCAGCTCTGGCAGCTTTCCCAAATTGTGGAAAGTCGCCTCAATTTTACCTATCCGAAAAAACCCAGTCTCGATCCCAACGATACAGATAATTTCGGGCCAATTTCTCATCTTCCATTGCCTGCCAAACTTTTAGAAAGGGCTATGAACATTCAACTTTCGGAGTACATTACTGAGCATAGTTGGCTGGATGATACGCAGCATGGCTTTAGGGGTGGTCATAGCACAGAATCAGCTTTGGTTAAGTTTGTGGAGAAAATCAGAGAAGCATTGGACAATGGAGGCAAGGCCGCCCTTATTCTGTAGGATTTGTCGCCGGCCTTCATTACCGTCCACCATACCATCTTGATGGATCAGTTAGCAGCCATAGGAGTGTAGGGATCTGCTCTCAATCTTTTGAGATCTTTTCTGGAAGATAGGTTGCAATTTGTAGCCTTAGACCCTTTTAAGTCAGAACCTTTTTATCTTCCATGTAGACTTCCTCAGGGGTCCTCCATTAGTCCCACACTTTTTAATGTCTACATAGCAGCCCTGGCACCAATAATCAAATCTTTTGGCTTTGCATAACGTCATACGCTGACGATACTCAGATTGTCGTAGTGGTTACCAATCAACCGAGTACTATTGGGAAAAAAACTTCATGACTGTATGACAGGAGTCAGCTCTTGGATGAACAGTAATTGTTTAAAACTCAACTCCAATAAAACGGAGGTGGTACTTTTTGGAAATGATCCCTCTTTTTGGTCCCCGAGTTGGGGGTCGGAAGATTTGGGCTGCTTACCTAAGCCGATTGATAAAGCTAAAAATCTGGGAGTACTCCTAGATAACAAGCTCTCCTTTTCTAGTCAGGTTAACGCGCTAACATTATCCCCGTTCTTCATTCTCAGAAAGATTAAAAGGATCTTAGCCTTTATCCCTCCAAACTCCCAAAAATGGTAATATCGGCCTTAGCTAAGGCCAGGCTAGACTATTGCAACAGTCTATTCCTGAATTTAGAGCAACAACATCTAAAAAAACTGCAGGTACTTCAAAACACTGCAGCTAGAGTTCTCTCACATACACACAAATTTGCATCAGTGAGAAATGTTATTCAAAAGCTGCACTGGCTGCCAGTGAAAAAACAGATACAATTTACGGCTCTGTGCATATCCTATAACGCACTACATAACCTGGGACCTTCCCTCTTAAGTTTAGGTGGTATATTCCCAATAGGACACTTAGATCTGCCGATTCTAAATCCTTGGTAGTACCCAGGTTTAAAAAAATGAATTGGGGAGGCAGACGTTTTCTCACAGGAACTATCGCGGCCTGGAATGAGCTTCCTTTAGAGATCCGTTCTGCTCCCAACTTGCTGACCTTTAGAAAGGCCTTGAGTAATTAGATGACAGCAAGGTCAATAAGAACCCACTAAGCCTAGAACAGGCAGCTAACGCCAGGACACCTCAGGGTAACAGTGCGCTCTATAAATCCAGTTAACATTAACATCAACATTAACACCTCTAGAGCTACCTCATATCCTTGAAACCACCTGTCTATGCCATCCCCCTCCTTGAACTCAGGTACCATGTGGACTCTTTCTTCCACACTGGGCACAGTAGATTTGCTGCCACCATCTCTTCTAGACTCTGCCAGCTGTTTAGCCTTCATGCCCTGTGCCTTGAGACTCAGTTCATGAGCCAGCAAGATCTTTTTCTCTGCCAAGGCCCTCTCAGCCTCAGCTTTTCTCTCCTCTGAAGTCAGCCGGGCCAGCTGGAGCCTCAGCCTGTCGGTCCTTTAACATCTCAGGAGACAGGGTTTGGTAGGAGACACTGCTTCCTGCATATGATCCAGCAGGGTACTCCATCTCTGTGGGCTCCCCTCTCTGCTCTAGAGCCTTTGCCCAATCATTTTTCTGCTCCTCTTCCTCCTTCTCAGGGTCACTGCCCTCTTGGGAACTGGATGCTGATGTCAGGTATAACCAAGGTGCTGCATTCCAGAGAGTAGTGAAGTAGTCCTCTTCACAGTCTTTCTGTGGTGCAGATTGAAATCTGCGTACCTCCTCGCAGGCTTTACGGGCAATCTGATACTCAAACTTGGGATCACACTCAGGGATTTGCAGTCAACTCTATCTGCACAACTGCCTCAGCTCAGTCATGCTGTAGCTCTCAATGTCGTTGATATCTAACTCCATATGTGACAGGCCCTTGGTAGATACACTGCACCCTGCCCCATGGCAGGGGGGTTCTCTATTCAGCTCAAGGTTCTCCGCCTCTCTTGTTCCTTGCAGCCTCCTGACTTCCCCATAGGCTCAGAGGGCTTTCTTTGTAGGTCTACTTTGGATGCTTTCCTGCCCACCTTCAGCCCCCTCTCCTTGCAGAATTCCTTTAGCTCACGCCCAGTGTAGTATGCTAGGCAGTTGAGCTCCATTGTCACCCTGACAAGGTATCACAGGTGCAACAACAAAAGGAGTCCCATATTGATGAAGGTCAAGCAGGAGTTAAATTTAGATAAATGACCATTTGAGATAAAAAAGAGAATTCAAAACTCGTAATGGTCTTTTGTATAAAGTTGTAGTGATCAATGAGTTATTTGACGGTATTGCACAAACACAAGCCCTATCCCACTGCTGCCACCAATATTAAAAATTGGGTCTCTAGTTGGCAGAGGTATGCACCATGTCCAAGTACGGATCACAATCCTAGTCAGGGTAAGCTAGATACACACTAGAAGATAACCTGTGATTACCCTCTGGTAGCTTGGCACAGAGCAATCAGGCTTATCTAAATAGGCAATGTGTAAAGTATCTGTGCACACACACACACACACAGTAACACAATGTAAGCACCACAAAAATACTCCACACAGGTTTAGATATGTAGAGAATAATTTTGTGAATAGAACAAGGCCAAAACGACAAAAATCCAATAAGTGGAACCAGAGTTATGAATTTTTAAATAATAAACCAAAAATAGTGCTTAGAAGTCACTTGAGGTTGTGCTAGACCAGGGTAAATCCAAAGTTCAGGCCGACCGCATTGTAGGGCATTATTCAGGCAGGTCCAGCTGACAAAGTACCTTGGATGGAGCAAGCGTCGACGTCAAAGACTCGATGCGAGGAGCCGAGGAGGCGCCGTGTCATCGGGTTCACTGACAAAATATCAAAACCACAAATATCGTGGGACATAAATATTGTGACAAAAATATTGAGTACAAAAATATTGTTATCCTACACTTATAATGTAAATAACAAAAATATTTAAAGAAATATCATTATACACTAATATCGAACACTAAAAATATTGTTTTTTAATATAAACAAAGTTAAACATAGTGAACATTAAATATATTAACATGAAATAGTAATATAATCTAAATTAAATATATTTAAATTATTTGAAATTATATATGAATGTTACACTTATTTTTTTTAAACTCATATATACATGTATGTTTATTTAAACATAAAAAAATGTAAAATGTAAATAATTTTAATTTATGTTACAATTTACAATTTTTTTGTAAACTTTCAAAAAAATTAAATAAATATATATATATATATATCCAAAATTAGCACAAAGTAAGCACACGCTCTCATGCGAGGAATGAGAGCGCTTGCTTACTGTGTGCTAATTTTGGATTTCGATTACTGTCTTGCTCCGCCGGTGGCCGCGCCACTTCCCATGGGTCGGAGTTTCTCCAGCAGGAGCTATGAGTGTTGCTTGGATATATATATTATCTACTGGCGGTCGCCAGTAGGTAGTTATAGTTAGGACCTATTTTCCATAGGAAATTCACAACATTCTATTTCCAATAACTTTGGCGCCGGTTGATGAATCTTCGCGAAATTTTCAAAACTCGTGGGGCGCTCCGGTCCGCTCCTATCCTGAAAGTCTCGGGGTGATTCATCAAGTGGGGGCCGAGAAAAAAGGGGGGTCCCAAAACATGTTTTCCCCATGCAATTTTCCATAGGAACCTTTAGTCGCAGCTACAGCCCGAACTGCTGAACGAAATTACACCAAATTTGGCAAAAAGGTAGCCCTTGGTTCAGAGTCGTGCCTTTTGGTTAAATGGTGTAAATCCGTTCAGTAGTTCCTGAGAAATTGAAAAAGAAAACACATATATATCTGGGCGGAACCTAACCACACATGTCATCGTGAGATCTGATTGGCTGTCAGCACTTCATCCTGGAATTGCTGGCAGCCATCTTGGGACCAATATAAATGATAGTACCCCATAGAAATGCATTGTAGTGAATCGAAGATTTTGAGGGTTACCAAAAGGAGAACTATAAAGGGTGATAACAGACTTTAGTTACATTAGAATTCATTTGTTGATGGTACCATACGAATTTCAGGAATTGTGTTGTGTTCTAAGGTGATTTTACCCAGTGAAAAACCTTCTGCTGGGATATCATGAATCATGTTTGAGAGAAAACTATTTTCACATGCTTGTCCCATACAGTTTTGGAAGGTGCTCCAGAAGCTAAAATGAGAGCATATTTTCTGTAAATTCACATTATCTTTCTCAGTCATGTGAGAATGAAGTCTGACATTGTCAGTAAAACATGTACATCCAACAAGGGCAGAGACTGTCAGTTGATTCCTTTGTGTTCTACTGCAGCTTCCCAGAGTGTTCTAAAGAACAACTAGAGTGCTAACAGCCTTACTTATGACAAAAGTATGGCACACCTGAAGCCATCTTGATTGGAATAAACTGCTAACACTTAAAACATTTAATTTAAAAAGGAACAAAATGATGGGGTTCATTTTGTCATAGAAATTATGGTTAGTGCTGTAGAAAGAAAAATTAGGACATGTTTCAAGTGTAATCTCAAATATCTTCCTGTTATATTTCAACAGGAGCAGCCTGTCAGTTGATGCCTTTGTGTTCTACTGCAGCTTCCCAGAGTGTTCTAAAGAACAACTAGAGCGCTAACAGTCTTACTTATGACAAAATTATGGCACCCCTGAAGCCATCTTGATTGGAATAAACTGGTAACTCTTAAAACATTTAATTTAAATATTAACAAAATGAGGGGGTTCATTTTGTCATAGAAATTATGGTTAGTGCTGTAGAAAGAAAAATTAGGACATGTTTTAAGTAAGATCTCAAACATCTTCCTGCTATATTTCAATAGGAGCAGCCTGTCAGTTGATGCCTTTGTGTTCTACTGCAGCTTCCCAGAGTGTTCTAAAGAACAACTAGAGTGCTAACAGCCTTACTTATGACAAAAGTATGGCACACCTGAAGCCATCTTGATTGGGATAAACTGGTAACACTTAAAACATTTAATTTAAAAAGGAACAAAATGATGGGGTTCATTTTGTCATAGAAATTATGGTTAGTGCTGTAGAAAGAAAAATTAGGACATGTTTCAAGTGTGATCTCAAATATCTTCCTGTTATATTTCAACAGGAGCAGCCTGTCAGTTGATGCCTTTGTGTTCTACTGCAGCTTCCCAGAGTGTTCTAAAGAACAACTAGAGCGCTAACAGTCTTACTTATGACAAAATTATGGCACACCTGAAGCCATCTTGATTGGAATAAACTGGTAACTCTTAAAACATTTAATTTAAAAAGGAACAAAATGAGGGGGTTCATTTTGTCATAGAAATTATGGTTAGTGCTGTAGAAAGAAAAATTAGGACATGTTTTAAGTGAGATCTCAAATATCTTCCTGTTATATTTCAACAGGAGCAGCCTGTCAGTTGATGCCTTTGTGTTCTACTGCAGCTTCCCAGAGTGTTCTAAAGAACAACTAGAGCGCTAACAGTCTTACTTATGACAAAAGTATGGCACACCTGAAGCCATCTTGATTGGAATAAACTGGTAACACTTAAAACATTTAATTTAAAAAGGAACAAAATGAGGGGGTTCATTTTGCCATAGAAATTATGGTTAGTGCTGCAGAAAGAAAATTTAGGTCATGTTTTAAGTGAGATCTCAAATCCTCTTCTATTTCATTAGAAAATTCTGACATGCAGACTGAAACAATCACTTTCAATACCAGCAGTAGACTTCCAGTTAACTCCCTGGTGAGCAGTAGCTTTACTACATTGATCTAATGAACAACTAGAGTGCTAACATTCTGAATTTATGGCAAATGTGTGACACATCTGAATGCCTTCTTGATGGAATCAAAGTAAAAACTGAAAGCATTTCCTACTGAGGAGACTGCAGTAAATGACGAAATTAGGAAACTTCATAACAAATAAGTCTCCCAAGATGGCCACCAGAGAAAAAAGAGCCCAAATGTAGCACAAATATCACCCAGATGTAGCCCACATATAGCCCAATGACAGAAGTGTGCAAAACACTTTTTATTTTTAGTTTTTCTGCAGTTTTATATAGTGCAATCTGGTCAGGTATTGGAGCGTTACATCTTACTTGGACCCCTTATTGCGTATTTTGCACAAAGTACATGAGATTGATCTTGCGAAACATTGAACTTTACGATTCCGTTAACCTGAAGTTGCTCTGAACCGGGCTTTGTAACACCCGCTTTTACCTACTGGTTTTAATTAATTCTCACTGTATTGTATTAGGAAAGAGGATTTACTGTTTTTATGTACACTTTTATGATCTATGTTTCTAAATCAGATCAAATAAAGTTTAATGAATTCTATGGCAGGACGGAGGCGAGGATTATGCATATCTTTCCTCACTTTATTTGCATAGCAGTTCAAAGAAAATGTAACACAACAATCATTAAACAAAAGACTACACAACCCATGAACCATTAGGGGGTAGTCTCCAAGGCAACTATAGTCCAATGATATCACAGTCCATCGTATATAATATCGTGACGTCCCTTCCGCTTCCTCTTTCTTCACTGCTCGTTAGTTAAGTGCATTCCTTACATTCTTGGCTTAATCTGACGTTGTTGCTGTTTGTATAGCGGTTTCTTGTGCACGTTATTAGCATTATTGCCTTGGTATTGTTTCATATTCCCTGCGCAGCAGGCTCTTGCCCAAGCACGTTCTCCCCCTTGCAGTTTCTCCCACTGTGTGCTCTGCGCGAGGTGAGATCCTGTCAGGCGCGTCTGGTCCGAGCGAGGCAGCTCCGTCGAGCGCTCCCGCTGGTCTTTACGCGCGTTTGGGAATCCGGTCACTCCTTTAGTGTCCGCTTGATTCCTGACCAACCCTCGCCTAATTTTGACACCGCTACGCGGTGATTTCCCCACACGGCCACGTCAGTGACCAGCACCACCTGGTGGTGGTAATTGGTATTGCGCCTCAGTCTCATTCTTATAACAGCTTCGGGAAAGCCCAGCTGTTGGAGCACCGGCGAGGGGGCTGTCTTAAGGATTTTAAGGGCATTTGTTCTGTGCTCACACCCTCTGCTATCATGTCTTCTCCAGAAGACCATTTTTACTCCTCCTACCAGGAAGTGGAGGAGGAATGGCCCCCCAACTTCTCCCTCCAGCAGTGGACCAAGCCCTCTCTCTGGCTATTTCTAGGGCGCTGGCTCCTCTTAGGGATCAGGTTGATAAGCTGGCGAAAAGCATCCCTGGGGTGTTCAGTGACCCAGATCTGGTGGTGGCGGGTCCAAGTAGCTCCCAGATGGGGAATAAAAGGGCCGTTAAGCATAATGCGGGGCACTTGGAAGGATTTGATAAACTTACGGAGACCTTCCTCAAGAGTGCGCGAACGCTAAAACATGCACCCTGCCGGGAGGAGGAGGGGCCCAGAGAAAATTGCGACACTGTTACCACTATTGTAGACCCCGACGGCGGGTTTCCCTTAGAGGGAGAGGGTGTATCGGAGGACGATTTCTCCTCCGATGAGGATAAGGACTCGGGGCGTCCCTGGCGTCCAGAGTCCCACTCCTCTCAGTCCCCAGTTGGGGACGGGTCCACTCGGACATGTTCGAGCCTACCCAAATTTACCATCCTAGGTCGGCAGAGTGGACACCTGACGCCAAAGTGGCAGAGTATGTGGTGGGGAAAATCCATCAACCCCTTGAAAGGGAGGTCAGGAATAGGATGAGGGGAGAATGCCCCAGGCCCTCACTGAAGGGGAAGGTGGCACACACGCCTGAAATTGATGAGAAACTATGTACCTTTTTCTCCAAGTATATGAGGGATCCCAAGAAAGGAATTGATAGGTCTTGGACGTGGTAGGGCCGTTGACCCAAATTATTCAATTGACGGAGCGTTCCAAAGAGTCAGGATCCCCTTTGTCCACGGATATTGTGGCTGGTTGGGCGCACTACCCTAAACCCTAAAACACTACCCCTCCACTACCCAAACACCACTGCACTACCCTAAACCCTAAAACACTACCCCCAGCACGACACCCTACACTACCCAAACATAACTGCACTACCCTAAACCTTAAAACACTACCCCCAGCACGACTCCCTATACTACCCAAACACCACTGCACTACCCTAAACCCTAAAACACTACCCCCAGCACGACTCCCTACACTACCCAAACACCACTGCACTACACTAAACCCTAAATATACCCTCAGCATGACCTCCCACACTACACAAACACCACTGCACTATCCTAAACTCTAAAACACTACCCCCAGCACGACCCCCTACACTACCCAAACACCACTGCACTACCCTAAAACACTAACCCCAGCATGACCCCCTACACTACCCAAACACCACTGCACTACCCTATACCCTAAAACACGACCCCTACACTACACAAACACGACTGCACTACCCTAAACCCTAAAACACTACCCACAGCATGACCCCCTTCACTACACAAACACCACTGCACTGCCCTAAACCCTAAAACACTACCCCCAGCACAACCCCCTACACTACACAAACACCACTGCACTACCCTAAACCCTAAAACACTACCACCAGCATGACTCCCTACACTACCCAAACACCACTGCACTACCCTAAACCCTAAATCTACCCCCAGCACGACCCCCTACACTACCCAAACACCACTGCACTACCCTAAACCATAAAACACTACCCCCAGCATGACCCCCTACACTACACAAACACCACTGCACTATCCTAAACCCTAAAACACTACCACCAGCATGACCCCCTACACTACCCAAACACCACTGCACTACCCTAAACCCTAAAACACTACCCCCAGCACGACCCCCTACACTACTGCACTACCCTAAACCCTAAAACACTACCCCCAGCACGACCCCCTACACTACCCAAACACCACTGCACTACCCTAAACCCTAAAACACTACCCCCAGCACGACCCCCTACACCACCAAACACCACTGCACTACCCTAAACCCTAGAAAAGAAACCCCCACCCCATGCCCAATCCCCCTTACCTCTCACTCCTCATGGTTCCTCTCTCTCGTGGTTCCTGCTTCACGTCATCTCTGAGGGGCGGTGCATGTCGTTGTGAGGAAACGGAACAGCCTCTGTTTCCTTACAACGACATGGATCGTCTACATGTTTTTAGAACGCATGGTCATTTACCATACATACCTTTACAACAAAATTCGTTGTAAAGGCATGCGTGGTAAATGACCATGCGTTCTAAAAAATGCGTAGTAATGACTTCGTGATGTACAACGCATGCGTGGTAATGCATGCGTTGTAATGGTATCGCAAAGTAAAAAGTCGTTGTAACGGCTGTTTACCGATTGAAGCTGGCCCCTGTTCTTCAGTGAGACGTTTATTTGATTAATTAGGAGGAAGGAATGTGGTTTTTTTACCGAAAAGTGCATTCCCGGCTGTTGTATTGTGAAAGTGTCCGCGTGGCCTGGTTTCACTTCCGGTGAGAGAGTGGAAGAGTCTGTTTGGATCTAAAGGAGTTCTGTTGTTGGACGGGGCCGGCGCGACATGTCATCAGAAAACATAGCTAATGGAAAGCGTCCTCCCTGAAGTGTGGAGCAGTGCCATGAGAGGTCAACGAGTGTGCGTCCCAGCGCAGTATGACCGTACCGCGTGACCCATGTGCCGCCTCCAGGGTACGGGAGGCAGAAGCGGCATTGCAGGTCCTCTTGAAGACCGTTGTAGCACTAATTCTACATTTTGGTACTAGGGCATTTTAACTTCGTTGTTCCTGCCAGATACAAAGAGAAGATCCTGTGTTATTCAGTGCCCTCGTTACCTTTTTTGTGGGTTGTGGTGCTTGTCACTTCGCTGCCCCGCCGGTGCACACGACTGGGCACCCCACCTCGTGTGCCATCTGCAGGGCCTCTGCCCTCGGATCACTGGTTTCGGTTTCTGGAGTGGCAACATAAACAGTTGCTCCCAAAGGACTAGCCTGAACACTTAGGTGAATATCCCCTGCACCAGCATTCCACGGAAATTCTTTCCTAGCTCTCCCACGTCAACGAGCACGACTCCGCTCGCGACACCGTATGACGTCATCGGAGCCATAAGAGGACCTCGTCGGCGTGCTGACGTCAGTTCCACCCATTTTTTCCATGCCACCGAGGCAAACAGGGGACCGAGACATTTTCACATGTATACATAGTATAATAAATATATATATATTCACTGAAAAACCATAGGTTTCAGGCACGTTATAGTAAGAAATTAGCATTTAAAAAACCTTTGAAATTCACTGAAAAAACCATAGGTTTCAGGCACGTTATAGTTAGAAATTAGCATTTAAAAAACCTTTGAAATTCACAGAAAAAACCATAGGTTTCAGACACGTTATAGTTAGAAATTAGCATTTAAAAAACCTTTGAAATTCACTGAAAAAACCATAGGTTTTAGGGACAATTATAGTTAGTTGGACATTTCACTCGTACAAAACCTGTGAAATTCCCCCATTATAGTTAGTTCAGCTAACTATAACTCGCGCCCCCGCAATGCGATTGACCTGTACGGACTTGATCGGCCACCATGCCGCTTTTTTGGATGTGAGGACGTTCGTGAACAGCCAATTTGAGTATACGCGTAAGAACCGGCTTGACATATCTGGCGTTGCATTATATTAAGCTGATGGTTGAAAAATCAATACTGACCTTCATAATCGTCTTCTTGTCCTACTCCTGATATATGAGTGGAGTTTTAATTACTTTTCTGTTACCTTGCCAAATATCAGGGCTAAAGGTGTTATTTGGATCTTACATTTGAATATTTATCTGATTCGTGTCTTCACTGCCAAGTTACTATTGCGCACTGAAGAAGTCTCTGTGTGAGACGAAACGCGTTGGCTATGGCTTTGTGGATTTTAATGAAAACACAATAAAGAACAGTTTTATACAAGAAAAGATCGCATCTACAAATTGGAATTTTCTTTGTGTACACATTGTCTAATACATTAAGATATACGTATCTATGGGGTGCTGAACCTAATGTGTCATGTTTTAAGGGAATCTTTTCTCTATTTAGGAGTGTAAAGGGGAGTGCTCCCAGGTTCTTTGCACTCAGCAATAATATGAATTAATTGCTACATTTTCCATAAAAAACTTTGCTGTCAGGTGCGGTATGTTATAGCCTCTTCCCCTTTTCTGGTTTGTGTAATGTCATCAGAAAACATAGCTAATGGAAAGCGTCCTCCCTGAAGTGTGGAGCAGTGCCATGAGAGGTCAACGAGTGTGCGTCCCACCGCAGTATGACCGTACCGCGTGACCCATGTGCCGCCTCCAGGGTACGGGAGGCAGAAGCGGCATCGCAGGTCCTCTTGAAGACCTTTGTAGCACTAATTCTACATTTTGGTACTAGGGCATTTTAACTTCATTGTTCCTGCCAGATACAAAGAGAAGATCCTGTGTTATTCAGTGCCCTCGTTACCTTTTTTGTGGGTTGTGGTGCTTGTCACTTCGCTGCCCCGCCGGTGCACACGACTGGGCACCCCACCTCGTGTGCCATCTGCAGGGCCTCTGCCCTCGGATCACGGGTTTCGGTTTCTGGAGTGGCAACATAAACAGTTGCTCCCAAAGGACTAGCCTGAACACTTAGGTGAATAACCCCTGCACCAGCATTCCATGGAAATTCTTTCCTAGCTCTCCCACGTCAACGAGCACGGCTCCGCTCGCGACACCGTATGACGTCATCGGAGCCATAAGAGGACCTCGTCGGCGTGCTGACGTCAGTTCCACCCATTTTTTCCATGCCACCGAGGCAAACAGGGGACTGAGACATTTTCACATGTATACATAGTATAATAAATATATATATATTCACTGAAAAACCATAGGTTTCAGGCACGTTATAGTTAGAAATTAGCATTTAAAAAACCTTAGAAATTCACTGAATAAACCATAGGTTTCAGGCACGTTATAGTTAGAAATTAGCATTTAAAAACCTTAGAAATTCACTGAAAAAACCATAGGTTTCAGGGGCGTTATAGTTAGTTGGACATTTCACTCGTACAAAACCATAGAAATTCCCCGTTATAGTTAGTTCAGCTAACTATAACTCGAGCGCCCGCAATGCACTGCTGATGACGTCACATATTACATCACTCATGACATGGTCAGTGACATCACTCATGACATCACTGATGACATCTCAAATGACATCACTGATGACATCACTGATGACATCATCCTTGTGATAGAGTGGCAGAACTCCTCTCACCCTAATATAACCTTTGATACACACACTCAAAAATACAAACTAACATTTTCAAAACAATGGACATACCAATACCAGTTACAACACACCTATTCAGTAATTCCAAGATCTACACACACATCCACTCATTCACCAACAGTCCCTATACAGTCACTCATACATGTACTCACTCATCATATGTACTCATACACCTATACATCCTGTTACACACCGCCACTCATCCATAGAGTTACTCACACACATAGTCACACATGCAAACAAAGTATCAAACATCCATTTACTTGCATATACAGTTATACACACTCTACCACACTTACTTCTACAGAAACTTACACATACTTACTCTCTTAAACAATCACTTATAGAAACACCTACTTATTTGTACAGGAACTCTTCCAATCTCTCACTCTCACATATACTCACTTATATACACCAATACTCACATATACTAGTTTAAAACATATGTAGTTACTCATAAAGACACTATTGAGACAGTCATTCACTCACTAACACACCCATACACATGCTCATCCACCTATACAGTCCTGCACACATGCTGTCTTCAACACATACAAACAGTGAGTCACTCATTCATGCATCTATGCACTAAGTAATACCCCCCACCGAACCATACAGACACTCATACTGATACGCAAAAAAACAACTAATAACCCATATAGACACTCATGTAGCTACTCACCAACCCATGCAGCCACTTATACACAAAGTGAGAGACTGATACAGATATTTTCATATTTAAACATTACTCACTAACCCATGTATTCACTAAGATACACTTAGTCAGTTATACAATCAATTTTACAAAGAAAATCATCCATTTAGACACTTATATACCCATTTATTCTTCCATCGACCTTGAGATATACATATATAAAACATATTTAAACTTTACAGAAACACACAGTGACTGGATGATGTCATCAGTGATGTCATCAGTGATGTCATTTGAGATGTCATCAGTGATGTCATCAGTGATGTCACTGACCATGTCATGAGTGATGTAATATGTGACGTCATCAGCAGTGCATTATGGGGGCGCGAGTTATAGTTAGCTGAATTAACTATAACGGGGAATTTCACGGGTTTTGTACGAGTGAAATGTCCAACTAACTATAACTTTCCCTAAAACCTATGGTTTTTTCAGTGAATTTCTAAGGTTTTTAAATGCTAATTTCTAACTATAACGTGGCTGAAACCTATGGTTTTTTCAGTGAATTTCAAAGGTTTTTTAAATGCTAATTTCTAACTATAACGTGCCTGAAACCTATGGTTTTTTAAGTGAATTTCAAAGGTTTTTTAAATGCTAGTTTCTAACTATGCCTACAGAGGTAGGACATGTGAAGAAAGAAGAAAAAACGCACAGAAAGAAGCAAAAGAAATGCAGAAAGAAGCAACAGAAGTCCACAAAGACGAAGAAAAGAGCAGGAAGAAGCAAGACATGTGCAGAAAGAACCAACAGAGGAGCAGAAAGAGGCCTTGTTGCAAAATCATCCTGTGCCCACAACATTTTCAGACGGGTACTGGTGGTAACTGACTCTGAGTAACTAGGCCTAGAGCCAGTGCTATGCTAAAAGACACTTAGAATACAGTGAAAACACCTACATACACTAGGGAACACTATGCGTTGGGGTACCCCTGTGATTAGCATGACCTTCTCTGTAAGGCCCTAGTACATAATAGGGCAGGGGGATTAAAACTACCTCTTAAAACGTGCCACGGGGCGCGTTTGCACAGTGGTGAAGGGAGGGGGCTGAGGTGACATGTGTGCAAACACGCCCTGTGGCCATTTTAAGTTGGGAGATTAAGTCCCTTGAATCCTGAGGGTCCCTGGGGTCCAACTAGCCCACTAGGTACCTCCAGTAAGCGCCACAGATCTGCTTTGCAGAGAGGTGTAAAAAGGGGCATGGCCTGGACCACCTCTCTGCAATGCAGGCCTGTGGCGCTTACTGGAGGTACCTAGTGGCCTAGTTGGCCCCCAGGGGCCCTCAGGATTGAAGGGGTATTAATTCCCCAACTTAAAACGCGCCACAGGGCGTGTTTGCACACATGTCACCTCAGGCCCCGCCCCCTCCCTTCACCACTGTGCAAACACGCCCCGTGGCGCGTTTTAAGTTGGGGGATAAAGTCCCCTTGAATCCTGAGGGTCCCTGGGGTCCAACTAGCCCACCAGGTACCTCCAGTAAGCGCCACAGAGCTGCGTTGCAGAGAGGTGTAAAAAGGGACATGGCGTGGACCACCTCTCTGCAACGCAGGCCTGTGGCGCTTACTGGAGATACCTGGTGGGCTAGTTGGCCCTCAGGGGCCCTCAGGATTGAAGGGGACTTAATTCCCAACTTAAAATGCGCCACAGGGCTTGTTTGCACACATGTCACCTCAGGCCCCGCCCCTCCCTTCACCACTGTGCAAACGCGCCCCGTGGTGCATTTTAAGTTGGGGGATAAAGTCCCCTTGAATCCTGAGGGTCCCTGGGGTCCAACTAGCCCACCAGGTACCTCCAGTAAGCGCCACAGGGCTGCGTTGCAGAGAGGTGGTCCAGGCCACGTCCCTTTTTACACCTCTGTGCAACGCAGCTGTGTGGCGCTTACTGGAGGTACCTAGTGGGCTAGTTGGACCCCAGGGACCCTCAGGATTCAAGGGGACTAAATCTCCCAACTTAAAACGGCCACAGGGCTTGTTTGCACACATGTCACCTCAGGCCCCCCCTATGTGGGGGGGCTCAAGCCCCCCACACGCCCCGGGGACCGCCACCTCCCCAGGGCACTAATATTCAAATGCGGGGGTCCGTAACAGACCCCCGAGCCCCGGGGACCACCACCTCCCCGGGGCTGTGCATGTGATGGGAGGGGGGCCGCGCGGCCCCCCTCCCGTGGCCGATTCCGGCCCCGGGGACCCCATCCCCCGGGGCATGGCCACATTTTTTAGATTTTTTAAGGAGGGGGGCTGCGTGGCTCCCCTCCTGAGGCCTCTATTGCGCCAGGGACCCCATCCCCCGGGGCCAGCCTTTTTAAAAATAAAAAATTTGGGGAGCGGGGCTGCGTGGCCCCCCTCCAGGGCCACTACTAGCCCCGGGGACCCCATCCCCCGGGGCAGGCCCTATCCGTTGGGGACCGTGGGGAGCCCCAATGCCCCCACGGTCCCGCCGGCTCCCGCGTCCTGCAGGAGCCGGCATTGCTTTCCACATGGGGAGCTGCTACCATGCAGCTCCCCATGTGGAAAGCAATCTGCTTTAGATTTTGGAAGAGAGAGCAGGTTTCCTGCTCTCTCTTCCAAAATCCATAGCAAACAGCAGTGTATCGGGGTGGGCACCCCGGGACACTGCAGGAGCCGGCCCTGGGGGTGGCGGTCCCCAGGGCCATCACAAGCTTCCAGGAGGGGCCGCGCGGCCCCCTCCCTTCACTTGCACAGCCCCGGGAGGTGGTGGTCCCCAGGGCTCGGGGTCCGTTACGGACCCCCAAATTTAAATATTAGTGCCCCGGGGAGGTGGCAGTCCTCGGGGCATGTGGGGGCTCGAGCCCCCACACAGGTATATATTTTTTTAAAAGAAGCCCCGGGGGTTGGCGGTCCCCGGGGCTGCGGGGGGGCAGTGTGCACCCCCGCAATTATAATTGATGAAAGCCCCGGGGGGTGGTGGTCCCTGGGGCTTGGGAGGGCCTTAGAGGCCCCCCCAAACTCTAAAAAAACAAGCCCGGGGGGGTGGCGGTCCCCAGGGCTGCAGGGGTGCCGTGTGCCCCCGCAAATATTGTTGCAAAGCCCCGGGGGGTGGCGGTCCCCAGGGCAGTGTGGGGGGGATTGGGGCCCCCCCACACATTTTTTTACTGCCCCCGGGACCTGGCCAACCCGGGGGCTTCAATTAAACAAAGCACGAAAGCCCGCGCTTTGTTTTTTTTTTAGTTTCACGGCCAAATTCGCGCACCCAGCGCGAATTCGGCCGAATTAAAAAAAATAAAATTGCTTTTTTGGGCCCTGGGGGTCCTTGTGGGACCCCCTGAGCAGGCCTAGGGGGTTAGGGTGCTTCTACCCTGCCCCCTTTTCTTGTATTGCGCCTTAGTTTTTCTGTTTTCTTGTGCCTCGGTTACCGAGGCACAAGATGGCTGCCAACACTTCCTGGTTTGGAGTGTTGACAGCCAATTAGCATGAAGCTCGTGATCGGGAGGGTGCGCGGATCCACCGCGGCCATAGATATCAAAACTTTTATTTTTTAATTTCTCAGGAACTACTGAACGGATTTACACCATTTAAAAAAAAGGGCGCTTTCTGAACCAAGCACTACCTTTTGCCAAATTTGGTGTAATTCCGTTCAGCAGTTTTGGCTGTAACCGTGTCTAAACTTTCCTATGGGAAATTGATTTTTTGACCTCTATTTTTTGATTTTCTCTGCAACTACTGAACGGATTTACACCATTTAAAAAAAAAAAATGGGCGCTTTTTGAACCAAGCACTACCTTTTTGCCAAATTTGGTGTAATTCCGTTCAGCAGTTCGGGCTGTAGCCGTGTCTAAAGTTTCCTATGGGAATTAACATGGAGAAAACACGTTTTGGGACCCCCTTTTTTCTCGGCCCCTGCTTGCCGAATCACCCCGAAACTTTCAAGACAGGAGCTGACCGAAGCGCCCCACTAGTTTTGAAAATTTCGCGATGATTCGTCATCCGACGCCAAAGTTATTGGGAAAACAAAAAACGCTTTTCCTATGGAAACTAGGTCCTAACTATAACTATCTACTGGTGACCGCCAGTAGATAATATACATACATACATACATATATATATATGCTACGTGGGTCAGCAGCCGCAAACAGGATTGAGGACGAGTCCACTTGCAGGGTCCATACAGGACAAGATTTGTGTGCTATCCGGACCACATTTCCCACAATGCACAGTCTCATTCGAGCTTCCCATTGGTGGGTGTGCAATATGAAAATGGCGAAGTGGGTTCAGCGTTTGCACACACTGTCTCCGTTCAAGCCTCTGAAGAGAAGCATATGGAGCTCGAAACGCGTCAGGCATTTCCATTACGGAGCAGTTTCTACAAGCGGATCCTCGTCCCTGCCTTTCATAAACAAAGCTGCTGATCGAGTGCTACTCACCAGGTGGACAACCTTTGGAGCAGAATATATGTATATATATATTCACTGAAAAACCATAGGTTTTAGGGACAGTTATAGTTAGTTGAACATTTCACTCAGTACAAAACCATAGAAATTCCCCCATTATAGTTAGTTCAGCTAACTATAACTCGCGCTCCGCAATGCACTGCTGATGACGTCACATATTACATCACTCATGACATGGTCAGTGACATCACTGATGACATCTCAAATGACATCACTGATGACATCACTGATGACATCATCCATGTGATAATTTCATGCATCTTCTCACACCCTAATATAACTTTTGATACACCCACTCTAAATTTCAGACTGCCATTCTCAAAACCATACACACTCCAATACCAATAACTACATACCCACTCACTGATTCTTAGGTCTACACACACACATCTACTCACTCACCCGTACAGTCACTCATACTTACAGTCACTCAGTACAGGACTATCCTATGCACTCATACACCTACATAAACACTCACACACCGCCACTCATCCATAGAGGTACTCACACACCTAGTCAGTCATGCAAAAAATTAATCACACACCCATTTACTCACCTATACAGTTATACACACACCAGCTCACTTACTCATACAAATACTAGCACATTCTTACGCTCTTATACAATAACTGATACAAGCACACACGCATCCATACAGCCACTCTCACAATCACACACTCTCACTTATAGCCATTTAAATACTCTAACACACATATATACTGCCTTTTACATATGTAGTTACTCGCACATGTACCACTGAAATATACATTCACTCACTAACACACCCATACACACACTCACCCACCCAAGCAGTCCATCACAGATGCACTCTTGAAATCATGCACCCAGTGAATCACCCACTCACACATCTATGTACAGAGTCACACACACCCCACCCACACAAACACTCAGGCACCCATGCAGATACTCAGAGAGCCAATCAATAACCCATATAGACACTCATGTAGCTATTCGCAAATCCATGCATCCACTTACACACCAACAGACAGACGGATACAGACATTCACACAGTTTAGTCACTAACCCATGCATTCAGTAAGATACGTTTAATCACTCACTTGAAGAGTCAGTCACGCACGTACTAAATCATCCATTCAGACACTTATACACCCACTCATTCTTCAATACGCCTTTCCCTATATATATTAAACATATTTAAACTTTACCAAAACACACAGTCACTGGATGATGTCATCAGTGATGTCATCAGTGATGTCATTTGAGATGTTATCAGTGATGTCACTGACCATGTCATGAGTGATGTAATATGTGACGTCATCAGCAGTGCATTATGGGTGCGAGTTATAGTTAGCTGAACTAACTATAACGGGGGAATTTCTATGGTTTTGTACGAGTGAAATGTCCAACTAACTATAACTGTCCCTAAAACCTATGGTTTTTTCAGTGAATTTCAAAGGTTTTTTAAATGCTCATTTCTAACTATAACGTGTCTGAAACCTATGGTTTTTTCAGTGAATTTCAAAGGTTTTTTAAATGCTAATTTCTAACTATAACGTGCCTGAAACCTATGGTTTTTAAGTGAATTTCAAAGGTTTTTTAAATGCTAGTTTCTAACTATGCCTACAGAGGTAGGACATGTGAAGAAAGAAGAAAAACGCACAGAAAGAAGCAAAAGAAATGCAGAAAGAAGCAACAGAAGTCCACAAAGACGAAGAAAAGTGCAGGAAGAAGCAAAAGATGTGCAGAAAGAACCAACAGAGGAGCAGAAAGAGGCCTTGTTGCAAAATCATCCTGTGCCCACAACTTTTTCAGACGGGTACTGGTGGTAACTGACTCTGACTAACCAGAGCCAGTGCTATGCTAAAAGACACTTAGAATACAGTGAAAACACCTACATACACTAGGGAACACTATGCGTTGGGGTACTCTGTGATTAGCATGACCTCCTCTGTAAGTCCCTAGTACATAATAGGGCAGGGGTATTAAAACTACCTCTTAAAACGCGCTACGGGGCGCGTTTGCACAGTGGTAAAGGGAGGGGGGCCTGAGGTGACATGTGTGCAAACGCGCCCGGTGGCACGTTTTAAGTTGCGGGATTAAGTCCCCTTGAATCCTGAGGGTCCCTGGGGCACAACTAGCCCACCAGGTACCTACAGTTAGCACCACAGAGCTGAGTTGCAGAGAGGCGTTCCGAGGCCACGCACCTTTTTTCACCTCTCTGCAACGCAACTCTGTTGTGCTTACTGAAGGTACCTGGTGGGCTAGTTGGCCCCCAAGGTCCCTCAGGATTCAAGGGGAATTAATTCCCCAACTTAAAGCGCACCACAGGGCGTGTTTGCGCACATGTCACCTGCGGCCCCGCCCCTCCCTTCACCACTGTGCAAACGCGCCCCGTGGCGCGTTTAGGTTGGGGGATTAGGTCACCTGAATCCTGAGGGTCCTGGGGCCCAACTAGCCCACCAGGTACTTCCAGTAAGCACCACAGGCCTGCGTTGCAGAGAGGTGGTCCGAGGCCACGCCCCTTTTACACCTCTCTGCAACGCAGCTCTGTGGCGCTTACTGGAGGTACCTGGTGGGCTAGTTGGACCCCAGGGACCCTCAGGATTCAAGGGGACTTAATACCCCAACTTAAAACACGCCACAGGGCGTGTTTGCACACATGTCACCTCAGGCCCCGCCCTCCCTTTCACCACTGTGCAAACGCTGCCTCGTGGCACGTTTTAAGTTGGGGGATTAGGTCACCTTGAATCCTGAGGGTCCCTGGGGCCCAACTAGCCCACCAGGTACTTCCAGTAAGCGCCACAGGCCTGCGTTGCAGAGAGGTGGTCCGAGGCCACGCCCCTTTTTACACCTCTTTGCAACGCAGCTCTGTGGCGCTTACTGGAGTTACCTGGTGGGCTAGTTGGACCCCATGGACCCTCAGGATTCAAGGGGACTTAATCCCCCAACTTAAAACATGCCACAGGGCGTGTTTGCACACATGTCACCTCAGGCCCCGCCCCCTCCCTGCACCACTGTTCAAACGCGCCCATGGCGCGTTGTAAATTGCGGGATTAATTCCCCTTGAGTCCTGAGGGTCCCTGGGGCCAACTAGCCCACCAGGTACCTCCAGTAAGCGCCACAGAGCTGCATTGCAGAGAGGTGTAAAAAGGGGCGTGGCCTGGACCACCTCTCTGCAACTCAGCCCTGTGGCGCTTACTGGAGGTACCTGGTGGGCTAGTTGGCCCCCAGGGACCAAAGTATTGAAGGGGAATTAATTCCCCAATTTAAAACGCGCCACAGGGCGCGTTTGCACAGTGGTGAAGGGAGGGGGCGGGGCCTCAGGCATGATCGCATTTTTTTTAGAAGTGGGCTGTGTGGCCCCCCTTTTTTTTCCTTTTTTGGGCCCTGGGGACCCCATCCCCCAGGGCCTGACCCCTTTTAAACAAAAAAAAAATGTGAACGGGAAGGGGGCCGCGTGGCCTCCTCCCGTGGCCAATTCCGGCCCCGGGGACCCCATCCCCGGGGCATGGCCACCTATTTTTATTATTTGTACAGGAGGGGGGCTGCGTGGCCCCCCTCATGAGGCCTCTATTGGCCCCGGGGACCCCATCCCCCGGGGCCGGCCTTTTGTTTTAATTTTATTATTCAATTTATTTTTGGGGGAGGGGGGCCATGTGGCCCCCCTCCCGGGCCACTTCCAGCCCCAGGGACCCCATCCCCCGGGGCCTGGCATCTCGTTGGGGACCGTGGGGGGTTCCCCAATCCCCCCACGGTCCCGCCGGCTCCCCGCGTCCTGCGGGAGCCGGCATTGCTTTCCACATGGGGAGCTGCAACATGCAGCTCCCCATGTGGAAAGCAATCTGCTTTGCTTCACTGAAGCGAGAGCAGCTTTCCTGCTCTCGCTTCAATGAAGCAAAGCAGTTTGCAATGACAGGGCGGGAGCCGCGAGGCTCCCGCCCTGTCATTGCAAACAGCAGTGTCCCGGGGTGGGTACCCCGGGACACTGCAGGAGCCGGCCCTGGGGGTGGCGGTCCCCAGGGCCATCACAGGCTCCAGGAGGGGGCTGCGCGGCCCCCTCCCATTGTGTGCACAGCCCCGGGGAGGTGGTGGTCCCTGGGGCTCGGGGGTCCGTAACGGACCCCCAAATTTACATTTTTAGTGCCCCGGGGAGGTGGCGGTCCCCGGGGCATGTGGTGGGGCTTGAGCCCCCCCACACAGGTTTATTTTTTGTAAAAAAAGAAGCCCCGGGGGGTGGCGGTCCCCGGGGCTGCGGGGGGCCATGTGCCCCCGCAAATAATTAATGAAAGCCCCGGGGGTGACGGTCCCAGGGGCTTGGGGGGGCCTTTGAGGCCCCCCACACATTTAAAAATTAGCCCGGGGGGTGGCGGTCACCGGGGCTGTGGGGGGGCTGCATGCCCCCCCGCAACTCATAAATCAAGCCCCGGGGAGGTGGCGGTCCCCAGGGCAGTGTGGGCAGGATTGGGGCCCCCCCCACACATTTTTTCAGTGCCCCCGCGACTTGGCCCACCCGGGGGCTTTTTGAATACGAAGCGTGGGAGCCCGCGCTTCGTTTTTTAAAAATTTTCGGCTGAAATTTGCGCTGGGTGCGCGAATCTCACTGATTTTTAAAAAAACAAAAAATGCTTTTTTTGGCCCTGGGGGTCCTTGTGGGACCCCCTAAGCAGGCCTAGGGGGTCAGGGTGTTTCTACTCTGCCCCATTTTTGCATTTTTCGCACTTGTTTCTCTGATTTCTTGTGCCTCGGTTCTACCGAGGCACAAGATGGCTGCCAACACTTCCTGGTTTGGAGTGTTGACAGTCAATTAGCATACAGCTCGTGATCGGGAGAGTGCGTGGATCCTCCGCGGCCATAGATATATATGTGTTTTTACTTTTGATTTTCTCAGCAACTACTGAACGGATTTACACCATTTAACAAAAAGGGTTCTTTCTGAACCAAGAACTACCTCTTTGCCAAATTTGGTGTAATTCCATTCAGCAGTTCGGGCTGTAGCCGTATCTAAAGTTTCCTATGGAAAATTGCATGGGGAAAACACGTTTTGGGACCCCCCTTTTTTCTCAGCCCCCGCTTGCCGAATCACCCCGAAACTTTCAGGATAGGAGCGGACCGGAGCGCCCCACGAGTTTTGAAAATTTCGCGAAGATTCGTCTTCCGGCGCCAAAGTTATTGGAAATAGAATGTTGCGAATTTCCTATGGAAAATCGGTCCTAACTATAACTACCTACTGGCGACCGCCAGTAGGTAATAAATATATATATTCACTGAAAAAACCATAGGTTTCAGGCACGTTATAGTTAGAAATTAGCATTTAAAAAATCTTTGAAATTCACAGAAAAACCATAGGTTTCAGACACGTTATAGGTAGAAATTAGCATTTAAAAACCTTTGAAATTCACTGAAAAACCATAGGTTTTAGGGACAGTTATAGTTAGTTGGACATTTCACTCGTACAAAACCCGTGAAATTCCCCCGTTATAGTTAGTTCAGCTAACTATAACTCGCGCCCCCGCAGTGCACTGCTGATGACGTCACATATTACATCACTCATGACATGGTCAGTGACATCACTGATGACATCACTGATGACATCTCAAATGACATCACTGTTGACATCATGCAGTGACTGTGTGTTTCTGTAAAGTTTAAATATTTTTAATATATATAGGAAAAGACGTATTGAAGAATGAGTGGGTGTATAAGTGTCTGTATGGATGATTTAGTAGGTGCATGACTGACTCTATAAGTGAGTGATTTAACGTATCTTACTGAATGCATGGGTTAGTGACTAAACTGGGTGAATGTCTGTATCCGTCTGTCTGTTGCTGTGAAAGTGGCTGCATGTGTTTGTGAATAGCTACATGAGTGTGTATATGAGTTATTGAATGGTTGTCTGAGTATCTGTATGGGTGCCTGAGTGTTTGTGTGGGAGGGGTGTGTGCGACTCTGTGCATAGATGTGTGAGTGGGTGATTCACTGGGTGGATGGTTTCAAGAGTGCATCTGTGATAGACTGTATGGGTGGGTAAGTGTGTGTAAGAGTGTGTTAGTGAGTGAATGTATGTCCCAATGGTACATGTGTGAGTAACTACATATGTGAAAGGCAGTATATATGTGTGTTGGAGTATATAAATAGCTATTAGCGAGAGTGAGTGATTGTGATAGTGGCTGTATGGATGAGTGTGTGCTTGTATCAGTGATTGTATAAGAGCGTAACAATGTGCTAGTATTTGTATGATTAAGTGAGCTGGTGTGTGTATAACTGTATAGGTGAGTAAATGGCAGTGTGTTTAATTATTTGCATGACTGACTAGGTGTGTGAGTACCTCTATGGATGAGTGGCGGTGTTTGAGTGTCTATATAGGAGTAAGAGTGCATATGATAGTCCTGTACTGAGTGACCATAAGTATGAGTGACTGTACGGGTGAGTGAGTGGATGTGTGTGTGTAGACCTAAGAATCAGTGAGTGGGTATGTAGTTATTGGTGTTGGAGTGTCTATGGTTTTGCGAATGGCAGTCTGTAATTTAGAGTGGGTGTATCAAAGGTTATATTAGGGTGTGAGGAGGTGCATCAGATTATCACGTGGATGATGTCATCAGTGATGTCATCAGTGATGTCATTTGAGATGTCATCAGTGATGTCATCAGTGATGTCACTGACCATGTCATGAGTGATGTAATATGTGACGTCATCAGCAGTGCATTATGGGCGCGAGTTATAGTTAGCTGAACTAACTATAACGGGGGAATTTCACGGGTTTTGTACGAGTGAAATGTCCAACTAACTATAACTGTCCCTAAAACCTATGGTTTTTTCAGTGAATTTCAAAGGTTTTTTAAATGCTAATTTCTAACTATAACGTGCCTGAAACCTATGGTTTTTTCAGTGAATTTCAAAGGTTTTTTAAATGCTAATTTCTTACTATAACGTGCCTGAAACCTATGGTTTTTTCAGTGAATATATATATATTTATTATACTATGTATACATGTGAAAATGTCTCGGTCCCCTGTTTGCCTCGGTGGCATGGAAAAAATGGGTGGAACTGACGTCAGCACGCCGACGAGGTCCTCTTATGGCTCCGATGACGTCATACGGTGTCGCGAGCGGAGTCGTGCTCGTTGACGTGGGAGAGCTAGGAAAGAATTTCCGTGGAATGCTGGTGCAGGGGATATTCACCTAAGTGTTCAGGCTAGTCCTTTGGGAGCAACTGTTTATGTTGCCACTCCAGAAACCGAAACCAGTGATCCGAGGGCAGAGGCCCTGCAGATGGCACACGAGGTGGGGTGCCCAGTCGTGTGCACCGGCGGGGCAGCGAGTGACAAGCACCACAACCCACAAAAAAGGTAACGAGGGCACTGAATAACACAGGATCTTCTCTTTGTATCTGGCAGGAACAACGAAGTTAAAATGCCCTAGTACCAAAATGTAGAATTAGTGCTACAACGGTCTTCAAGAGGACCTGCAATGCCGCTTCTGCCTCCCGTACCCTGGAGGCGGCACATGGGTCACGCGGTACGGTCATACTGCGCTGGGACGCACACTCGTTGACCTCTCATGGCACTGCTCCACACTTCAGGGAGGACGCTTTCCATTAGCTATGTTTTCTGATGACATGTCGCGCCGGCCCCGTCCAACAACAGAACTCCTTTAGATCCAAACAGACTCTTCCACTCTCTCACCGGAAGTGAAACCAGGCCACGCGGACACTTTCACAATACAACAGCCGGGAATGCACTTTTCGGTAAAAAAACCACATTCCTTCCTCCTAATTAATCAAATAAACATCTCACTGAAGAACAGGGGCCAGCTTCGATCGGTAAACAGCCGTTACAACAACTTTTTAACTTTGCGATACCATTACAACGCATGCATTACCACGCATGCGTTGTACATCACGAAGTCATTGCTACGCATTTTTTTAGAACGCATGGTCATTTACCACGCATGCCTTTACAACGAATTTTGTTGTAAAGGTATGTATGGTAAATGACCATGCGTTCTAAAAACATGTAGATCGATCCATGTCGTTGTAAGGAAACAGAGGCTGTTCTGTTTCCTCACAACGACGTGCACCGCCCTCAGAGATGACGTGAAGCAGGAACCACGAGGAGAGAGGAACCATGAGGAGTGAGAGGTAAGGGGGATTGGGCATGGGGTGGGGGTTTCTTTTCTAGGGTTTAGGGTAGTGCAGTGGTGTTTGGGTGGTGTAGGGGGTCGTGCTGGGGGTAGTGTTTTAGGGTTTAGGGTAGTGCAGTGGTGCTTGGGTAGTGTAGGGGGTCGTGCGGGGGGTAGTGTTTTAGAGTTTAGGGTAGTGCAGTGGTGTTCGGGCAGTGTAGGGGGTCTTGCTGGGGCTGGTGTTTCAGAGTTTAGGGCAGTGCAGTGGTGTTCGGGCAGTGTAGGGGGTCGTGCTGGTGGTGGTGTTTCAGGGTTTAGGGCAGTGCAGTGGTGTTCGGGCAGTGTAGGGGGTCGTGCTGGGGCTAGTGTTTCAGGGTTTAGGGCAGAGCAATGGTGTTTAGGCAGTGTAGGGGGTTGTGCTGGAGGTGGTGTTTCAGGGTTTAGGGCAGTGCAGTGGTGTTCGGGCAGTGTAGGGGGTCTTGCTGGGGTTGGTGTTTCAGGATTTAGGGCAGTGGTGTTCAGGCAGTGTAGGGTGTCGTGCTGAGGGGTGGTGTTTCAGGGTTTAGGGCAGTGCAGTGGTGTTTGGGCAGTGTAGGGGGTCGTGCAGGGGGTGGTGTTTCAGGGTTTAGAGCAGTGCAGTGGTGTTTGGGCAGTGTAGGGGGTCATGCAGGGGGTGGTGTTTCAGGGTTTATGGCAGTGCAGTGGTGTGCGGCCACTGTAGGTGGTCTTGCTGGGGGTGGTGTTTCAGGGTTTAGTGCAGTGGTGTTTGGGCAGTGTAGGCGGTCGTGCTGGGGCTGGTGTTTCAGGGTTTAGGGCAGTGCAGTAGTGTTCGGGCAGTGTAGGGGGTCGTGCTGGGGGTGGTGTTTCAGGGTTTAGGGCAGTGCAGAGGTGTTTTCGGGCAGTGTAGGGGTCGTGCTGGGGCTGGTGTTTCAGGGTTTAGGGCAGTGCAGTGGTGTTCGGGCAGTGTAGGGGGTCGTGCTGGGGCTGGTGTTTCAGGGTTTTGGGCAGAGCAGTGGTGTTCGGGCAGTGTAGGGGGTCGTGCTGGGGGTGGTGTTTCAGGGTTTAGGGTAGTGCAGTGTGTTCAGGCAGTGTAGGGGGTCTTGCTGGGGGTGGTGTTTCAGGGTTTAGGGCAGTGGTGTTCGGGCAGTGTAGGGGGTCTTGCTGGGGGTAGTGTTTCAGGGTTTAGGGCAGTGCAGTGGTGTTCGTGCAGTGTAGGGGGTCGTGCTGGGGATGGTGTTTCAGGGTTTAGGGCAGTGCAGTGGTGTTCGGGCAGTGTAGGGGGTCGTGCAGGGGGTGGTGTTTCAGGGTTTAGGGCAGTGCAGTGGTGTTCGGGCAGTGTAGGGGGTCGTGCTGGGGTGGTGTTTCAGGGTTTAGGGCAGTGCAGTGGTGTTCGGGCAGTGTAGGGGGTCGTGCTGAGGCTGGTGTTTCACGGTTTAGGGCAGTGCAGTGGTGTTCGGGCAGTGTAGGGGGTCGTGCTGGGGCTGGTGTTTCAGGGTTTAGGGCAGTGCAGTGGTGTTCGGGCAGTGTAGGCAGTCGTGCTGGGGCTGGTGTTTCATGGTTTAGAGCAGTGCAGTGGTGTTTGGGCAGTGTAGTGGGTCGTGCTGGGGCTGGTGTTTCAGGGTTTAGGGCAGTGCAGTGGTGCTCGGGCAGTGTAGGGGGTCGTGCTGGGGCTGGTGTTTCAGGGTTTAGGGCAGTGCAGTGGTGCTTGGGCAGTGTAGGGGTCGTGCTGGGGGTGGTGTTTCAGGGTTTAGGGCAGTGGTGTTCGGGCAGTGTAGGGGGTCTTGCTGGGGGTGATGTTTCAGGGTTTAGGGCAGTGCAGTGGTGTTCGGGCAGTGTAGGGGTCTTGCTGGGAGTAGTGTTTCAGGGTTTAGGGCAGTGCAGTGGTGTTCGGGCAGTGTAGGGGGTCATGCTGGGGGTGGTGTTTCAGGGTTTAGGGCAGTGCAGTGGTGTTCGGGCAGTGTAGGGGGTCGTGAAGGGGGTGGTGTTTCAGGGTTTAGGGCAGTGCAGTGGTGTTCGGGCAGTGTAGGGGGTCGTACTAGGGGTGGTGTTTCAGGGTTTAGGGCAGTGCAGTGGTGTTCGGGCAGTGTAGGGGGTCGTGCAGGGGCTGGTGTTTCAGGGTTTAGGGCAGTGCAGTGGTGTTCGGGCAGTGTAGGGGGTCGTGCTGGGGGTAGTGTTTTAGGGTTTAGGGTAGTGCAGTGGTGCTTGTGTAGTGTAGGGGGTCGTGCTGGGGGTAGTGTTTTAGGGTTTAGGGTAGTACAGTGGTGTTTGTGTAGTGTAGGGGGTCATGTTTTAGGGTAGTGCAGTGGTGTTTGGGTAGTGTAGGGGGTCGTGCTGCGGGTAGTGTTTTAGGATTTAGGTTAGTGCAGTGGTGTTTGGGTAGTGTAGGGAGTCGTGCTGGGGGTAGTGTTTTAGGGTTTAGGGTAGTGCAGTGGTGTTTGTGTAGTGTAGGGGGTCATGCTGGGGGTAGTGTTTTAGGGTTTAGGATAGTGCAGTGGTGCTTGTGTAGTGTAGGGGGTCGTGCTGAGGGTAGTGTTTTAGGGTTTAGGGTAGTGCAGTGGTGTTTTTGTACTGTAGGGGGGGTCATGTTTTAAGATGCAACGCTCCAATACCTGACCAGTCTGCACTACATAAAACTGCAAAAAAAAAAAAAAAAAGTGTTTTGCACACTTTTGTCATTGGGCTATATGTGGGCTACATCTGGGTAATATTTGTGCTACATTTGGGCTCTTTTTTCACTGGTGGCCATCTTGGAAGACTTCTTTGTTATGAAGTTTCCTAATTTCCTCATTTACTGCAGTCTCCTCAGTAGGAAATGCTTTCAGTTTTTTACTTTGATTCCATCAAGAAGGCATTCAGATGTGTCTCACATTTGCCATAAATTCAGAATGTTAGCACTCTAGTTGCTCATTAGATCACTGTAGTAAAGCTGCTGCTCACCAGGGAGTTAACTGGAAGTCTGCTGCTGGTATTGAAAGTGATTGTTTCAGTCTGCATGTCAGAATTTCTAATGAAATAGAAGAGGATTTGAGATCTCACTTAAAACATGCCCTAATTTTTCTTTCTGCAGCACTAACCATAATTTCTATTTCAAAAAGAACCCCTCATTTTGTTCCTTTTTAAATTAAATGTTTTAAGTGTTACCGGTTTATTCCAATCAAGATGGCTTCAGGGGTGCCATAATTTTGTCATAAGTAAGACTGTTAGCGCTCTAGTTGTTCTTTAGAACACTCTGAGAAGCTGCAGTAGAACACAAAGGCATCAACTGGCAGGCTGCTCCTGTTGAAATATAACAGGAAGATATTTGAGATCACACTTGAAACATGTCCTAATTTTTCTTTCTACAGCACTAACCATAATTTCTATGACAAAATGAACCCCATCATTTTGTTCCTTTTTAAATTAAATGTTTTAAGTGTTACCAGTTTATTCCAATCAAGATGGCTTCAGGTGTGCCATACTTTTGTCATAAGTAAGGCTGTTAGCACTCTAGTTGTTCTTTAGAACACTCTGGGAAGCTGCAGTAGAACACAAAGGAATCAACTGACAGTCTCTGCCCTTGTTGGATGTACATGTTTTACTGAGAATGTCAGACTTCATTCTCACATGACTGAGAAAGATAATGTGAATTTACAGAAAATATGCTCTCATTTTAGCTTCTGGAGCACCTTCCAAAACTCTATGGGACAAGCATGTGAAAATAGTTTTCTCTCAAGCATGATTCATGATATCCCAGCAGAAGGTTTTTCACAGGGTAAAATCACCTTAGAACACACCACAATTCCTGAAATTAGTATGGTACCATCAACAAATGAATTCTAATGTAACTAAAGTCTGTTATCACCCTTTATTGTTCTCCTTTTGGTAACCCTCAAAATCTTTGATTCACTACAATGCATTTCAATGGGGTACTATCATGTATATTGGTCTCAAGATGGCTGCCAGCAATTCCAGGATAAAGTGCTGACAGCCAATCAGATCTCACAATTACATGTGTGGTTAGGCTCCGCCCAGATATATATGTGATTTTACTTTTGATTTTCTCAGGAACTACTGAACGGATTTACACCATTTAAGCAAAAGGCACGACACTGAACCAAGGGCTACCTCTTTGCCAAATTTGGTGTAATTCCGTTCAGCAGTTCAAGCTGTAGCTGCGACTAAAGGTTCCTATGGAAAAATGATTGGGGAAAACACGTTTTGGGACCCCCCTTTTTTCTCAGCCCCCGCTTGATGAATCACCCCGAGACTTTCAGGATAGGAGCGGACCGGAGCGCCCCAACAAGTTGGAAACTTTCGCGAAGATTCGTCAACTGGCGCCAACGTTATTTCAAATAGAATGTTGCGGATTTCCTATGGAAAATAGGTCCTAACTATAACTATCTACTGGCGACCGCCAGTAGATAATATATATATATATATTCACTGAAAAAACCAGAGGTTTTAGGGACAGTTATAGTTAGTTGGACTTTGCACTCGTACAAAACCCGTGAAATTCCCCCGTTATAGTTAGTTCAGGTAACTATAACTCGCGCCCCCGCAATGCACTGCTGATGACGTCACATATTACATCACTCATGACATGGTCAGTGACATCACTGATGACATCACTGATGACATCTCAAATGACATCACTGATGACATCATCCAGTGACTGTGTGTTTCTGTAAAGTTTAAATATGTTTAATATATATAGGGAAAGGCGTATTTACGAATGAGTGGGTGTATAAGTGTCTGAATGGATGATTTAGTAGGTGCGTTACTAACTCTATAAGTGAGTGATTAAACGTATCTTACTGAATGCATGGGTTAGTGACTAAACTGGGTGAATGTCTGTATCCGTCTGTCTGTTGCTGTGTAAGTGGCTGCATGGGGTTGTGAATAGCTACATGAGTGTCTATATGAGTTATCGATTGGTTGTCTGAGTATCTGTATGGGTGCCTGAGTGTTTGTGTGGGTGGGGTGTGTGCGACTCTGTGCATAGATGTGTGAGTGGGTGATTCACTGGGTGGATGGTTTCAAGAGTGCATCTGTGATAGACTGTATGGGTGGGTAAGTGTGTGTAAGAGTGTGTTAGTGAGTGAATGTATGTCCCAGTGGTACATGTGTGAGTAACTACATATGTGAAAGGCAGTATATATGTGTGTTGGAGTATATAAATAGCTATAAGCGAGAGTGTGTGATTGTGAGAGTGACTGTATGGATGAGTGTGTGCTTGTATCAGAGATTGTATAAGAGCGTAAGAATGTGCTAGTATTTCTATGAGTAAGTGAGCTGGTGTGTGTAACTGTATAGGTGAGTAAATGGGTGTGTGCTTAATTTTTTGCATGACTGACTAGGTGTGTGAGTACCTCTATGGATGAGTGGCGGTGTTTGAGTGTCTATATAGGAGTATGAGTGCATATGATAGTCCTGTACTGAGTGACCCTAAGTATGAGTGACTGTATGGGTGAGTGAGTGGATGTGTGTGTAGACCTAAGAATCAGTGAGTGGGTATGTAGTTATTGGTGTTGGAGTGTCTATGGTTTTGACAATGGCAGTCTGTAATTTACAGTGGGTGTATCAAAAGTTATATTAGGGTTTGAGAAGATGCATCAAATTATCACATGGATGATGTCATCAGTGATGTCATCAGTGATGTCATAACTACATTTGTGAAAGGCAGTATATATGTGTGTTGGAGTATATAAATAGCTATAAGCGAGAGTGTGTGATTGTGAGAGTGACTGTATGGATGAGTGTGTGCTTGTATCAGAGATTGTATAAGAGCGTAAGAATGTGCTAGTATTTCTATGAGTAAGTGAGCTGGTGTGTGTATAACTGTATAGGTGAGTAAATGGGTGTGTGCTTAATTTTTGCATGACTGACTAGGTGTGTGAGTACCTCTCTGGATGAGTGGTGGTGTGTGAGTTTTTATATAGGTGTATGAGTGCATATAATAGTCCTGTACTGAGTGACTATAAGTATGAGTGACTGTACGGGTGAGTGAGTAGATGTGTGTGTGTAGACCTAAGAATCAGTGAGTGTGTATATAGTAATTGGTGTTGGAGTGTCTATGGTTTTGACAATGGCAGTCTGTAATTTACAGTGGGTGTATCAAAAGTTATATTAGCGTTTGAGAAGATGCATCAAATTATCACATGGATGATGTCATCAGTGATGTCATCAGTGATGTCATTTGAGATGTCATCAGTGATGTCATCAGTGATGTCACTGACCATGTCATGAGTGATGTAATATGTGACGTCATCAGCAGTGCATTGCGGGGGCGCGAGTTATAGTAACCTGAACTAACTATAACGGGGGAATTTCACGGGTTTTGTACGAGTGCAATGTCCAACTAACTATAACTGTCCCTAAAACCTATGGTTTTTTCAGTGAATTTGTAAGGTTTTTTAAATGCTAATTTCTAACTATAATGTGCCTGAAACCTATGGTTTTTTCGGTGAATTTCAAAGGTATTTTAAATGCTAATTCCTAACTATAACATGTTTGAAACCTATGGTTTTTTTCAGTGAATTTCAAAGGTTTTGTAAATGACAATTTTTAAATGTATTAATTGTTATATTTATTTTTTTGATACTGATTTACTACATTTTTTTAAACTATTTATTTTTAGATATTTTATTTTTAAATTACATTGTAATTACATTATACATTACATTACAAAATATACTTTCTCAGAATGAATTACTTTAGTTTAAATACTTTGCAAATAGGCAATAGACTTTTAAGTACAGTAGTTACAGTTGTTGCAATGTGCAACACAATTTCAAACACAATGCAACATTGAACTCAATATGAATTTCTAGTTAAATGCAATTAGTTACTTTATGGATTACTTTTCTAACCACAGGACTGGATCCTAGATTCAGTCCTGCGACATCTCCTGTAAACAGTTGAGTAAAAGCGTTTTGGTTACAGTAGTGATTTTTAAGGAATATTATTGTATTTTAAAAATTGACAGAAACTTTTTCACATAGAATCACCAATGTTATCCTATGGGAGGAAATTCACTTAGCAGGTAAGTAGTGTTATCGTTACTTTTTCTTACTCAGTGGTGGATCCTGGATGCAGCACTGGTGCATCTCCTGTAAACAGTTGAAAGAATGCGTTTAAGTCATACAGGCGATTTTTAAGGAATATTTGTAGTTTGTGAAAATCGACACTGAAACTTTTCTGCTGAAAACCAGACAATGGATTCCTATGGAAGGAAATACAAGTTACTGGTAAATACGGTTAGAATTACTTTTCAGGGTCAGTGCTGGGCTAAAAGATGCAGCACTGGGTTCTCTCCTGATAACAGGTGAGTAAATCGGAATTCGTAGTTCGGCTGATTTTAGAGGAATATTATAAAGTTCCAAAACTCCACACTTAGAAGAATTTCCAAGTGAAACCAGTCAATGTTAGCCTATGGAAGGAAATTCAAGTTACTGGTAAGTACGGTTAGAATTACTTTTCAAGGTCAGTGCTGGGCTAAAAGATGCAGCACTGGGTTCTCTCCTGATAACAGGTGAGTAAATCGGAATTCGTAGTTCGGCTGATTTTAGAGGAATATTATAAAGTTCCAAAACTCCACACTTAGAAAAATTTCCAATGAAACCAGTCAATGTTAGCCTATGGAAGGAAATTCAAGTTACTGGTAAGTACGGTTAGAATTACTTTTCAGGATCTGTACTGGGCTCAAAGATGCAGCACTGAGGTCTCTCCTGATAACAGGTGAGTAAATCGGAATTCGTAGTTCTGCTGATTTTAGAGGAATATTTGTATGTTTCAAAAATCGACACTTAGAAACTTTTTCAGCAAAAAGCAGGCAATGATATCCTATGGAAGAAAATTCAAGTTACTGGTAAGTACGGTTAAAATTACTTTTCAGGATCAGTACTGGGCTCAAAGATGCAGCACTGAGGTCTCTCCTTATAACAGGTGAGTAAATCGGAATTCGTAGTTCGGCTGATTTTAGAGGAATATTTGCACTGTGGTGACGGGAGGGGGCGGGGCTTCAGGTGACATGTCTGCAAACAGGCCCCGTATCGCGTTTTAAGATGGGGAATTAAATCCTCCTCAATCCCGAGGGTCCCTAGGGGCCAAGTAGCCCACCAGATACCTCCAGTATGCGCCAGAGAGCTGCGTTGCAGAGAGGTGTTCAGAGGCCACGCCCCTTTTGCACCTCTCTGCAACGCAGCTCTGTGGCGCTTCTGGACGTACCTGGTGGGCTAGTTGGCCCCAGGGACCCTCAGGATTGAAGGGGATTTAATTCCCATCTTAAAACGCGCAATGGGGCCTGTTTGCACACATGTCACCTGAAGCCCCGCCCCTCCCTTCACCACTGTGCAAACGCGCCCGTGGCGCGTTTTAAGTTGGGGAATTAAGTCCCCTTGAATCCTGAGGGTCCCTGGAGTCCAACTAGCCCACCATGTACCTCCAAAAAGCGCCACAGAGCTGCGTTGCAAAGAGGTGTAAAAAGGGGCGTGGCCTCTGTACACCTCTCTGCAACACAGCCCCCTGGCACATACTGGAAGTTCCTGGTGGGCTAGTTGGCCCCCAGGGACCCCCAGTATTCAAGGGGAATTCGTTCCCCCTCTGCAATTTTTTTTTTTTAAATGCTTTTTTCTGCCCAGGGGTCCTTGTGGGACCCCCTGAGCAGACCTAGGGGTCAGGTATTTCTACCCTGCCCCCTTTGTGCGTTTTGCGCACTTGTTTCTGTGCCTCGGTTCTACCGAGGGATAAAATGGCTGCCAACACTTCCTGATTTGGAGTGTTGACAGCCAATTAGCATGCAGCTCGTGATCGGGAGGGTACGCGGACCCTACTCGGCCCTAGATATATATGTGACTTTACTTTTGATTTTCTCAGGAACTACTGAACGGATTTACACCATTTAACAAAAAGGGTTCTTTCTGAACCAAGAACTACCTCTTTACCAAATTTGGTGTAATTCCGTTCAGCAGTTCGGGCTGTAGCCGTGGCTAAAGTTTCCTATGGGAAAATGAATGGGGAAAACACGTTTTGGGACCCTCCTTTTTTCTCGGCCCCCGCTTGACGAATCACCCCGAAACTTTCAGGGTAGGAGCGGACCGGAGCGGGCCATAAAGTTTGAACATTTTGCAAAGATTCGTCAACCAACGCAAGAGTTATTTCAAATAGAATGTTGCGGATTTCCTATGGAAAATAGGTCCTAACTATAACTATCTACTGGCGACCGCCAGTAGATAATACATGCATATGTATTTCATTGGATGCTTTGAGCATGAAAGTGAATAAAATTAGGTAGTGTGTTGGATGCCTTAGCAAAAAGTCTTATTATTGGCTGTTGTAAAAGAAATTAAATACAGACATGGATATTTTTTTGAATCTATGGAGTAAAGCACACCTGCTGTATCTCATCTCGAATACAGGCTTCCGAACGGTTGCGTTGATTTCACAGTGGCAGGTGCCGAGGCGCGATTTCCTCCACCCGGGCTCTGATTCTGACCGCTCATTCCAGTTACATAACTCACGGCTCCTCAGACCACCTTCCTGGTTATGCGGGCAGCAAATGCTCGCCTCCCATTGTTTCCAGTTCAACTGCGAGTCCAACCGTCCCTGCAATTGGCATCTAACTCAGGCATGTAACTGTATGTCCTGATGATGATTCCGTTATTCCATGTATGGGATCGAAACGTCGTGGACTCCTTGACACCTTAACACAATCATATGTAACATTTCAATGTGCTATGGTGTTTTTCTTCATTTATGCTTGCCAATTTGATGATTCCTTTCCAAGCATTAAGCTGTGCCTGAGCCTTTCTGTTTTTTCGTGCTCTTATTGTTGCAGAGTTTGTGTTTCCAATTTATTTTTTTGTCTCAATTAAAAAAATATTTAAAGTATTCTTTTCTGGACAATGCAATATAGATTTCATTGTATTTCTATATTTATTGCTTCTCTCTCATCCTTTCTGTGAGGGACCACTGTGTTTGTAACGTATCTTATGTAGAAGCAGCATGTTCCTTCTAGAATGTGCTGTGAACTTTGACCTATTGGTTCCACTGGGTTTCGAGCTACACTGAGCTAAGACTGTATTGGGGGGTAAGGGTGTTAAAGAGACAGAATTGTTTTTGAAAAGTTGAGGAGTGATGACACAATGTAAGCAATGGTAAGTTTTAATTTCCAACTCAGGACTATGTAATAAATTGTTGTGTAGTATTTAAATTTCAGAAAAATGAAGCTAGATATCGGTTTAAACTCCAGTTTATTTTTATGAATTCTCTGCAATGATCATGAAAACATCGCAAAAACGCGGCGACAGGAACCTCGTTTCGAAAGAGAGGGAAAGGGTTAACAGATGCTAAACATTCACAAGTGGAGATTCAGTAGTCTAAAATGAAAGACATTGATTTCATTTGCTGCCTTGCTCATGATGATAGAGTGGAATGTTGAAGAGGTTGCCATTTTAGACTTGCTTTGTATGAGAGTGGTGTACCATTCTTGTGCTTAGTTTTTACAAATCTTAACAGTGTCAAAACTATGCAGAAAGAGCTAAAACAACAATACAATCTACAAACTGAATTCAGTGGTATGTATATAACTGTAATTATTTAAAAAATGTACGTTAGAAATGAAGATGTATATAGGAGTTTGATTAAAAGGAGTATCACAGTGATGAGAAAAAATATATGAGATGAACTGTATCTATTAGAGGGTATGTGTTTAAGAGGTTAGTGGTGAATGCTTTGGGAAGTAAGAGAAAAATGTATTAGTGCCTGTTTATTACATTGTGTATTTTATTGAAAAATAACAGTATAGTCTTGTGGAAAGGTGCAAAGAGGAACTAAGAATGTTTTAAATATCTAGACATCATGTGCAGAATAGATACAGCTGTCATTTGCATTCTGGGAGTTGTAGTACTTTTAGTAACATTATTACAGGAATAGTGTAGTGAGAAATAAAAGATGAGAACATGTTGTCTGCCTGTATGTGAATTAGAAAGAAGTAATACGTGTTATGTATGAATTGGGAAGTGTTTGTCAATGTGGTTTTTAACTTATATGACCACTTTGCATATGCTTAGATGGTGAGAAATGTTTTTTGTGCTTGCCCCTAGCTATATATACGGTGGGACTTTTGAGTTTACTTAAAGATGCAGAGAGGTATATATTTTGGGAAAGATGCCTTGAAGGTGTACATCAATTAAGAAATCGCATATATGTTTACATGGTGATCTATGTTCAGTAAGGCTGAAGAAAATGTCATGTATATGGTGAGGGTAGTGTTTTTCTTTAAACATTGTTTGTTTAAAATTAAAGAAGGATTAATATTGCAGAATGCCTTGAGAGTTCTTGTGCTAGCTTCATTTCAAGTGTAACGTTTGTTTGAGATATGCTGAATATATGTTTTAGAAGCAGGAGAAGTATTTAAGAAAGGATGCAGGTATACCATTCGCAAAAGGTTTTGTACTTTGAAAAAGTTCAAAATGTTGTTTTCCGTTTTTAGAAACTTAATGATGCATGTACAGGCTCAGTAACAAAGCAATATGTATTTCTTGAGGGCCATGTATGCAATTATATATCAAGTGTGATTCCTAGATTTCACTCACACATAGCTCAGAAGAAAAGCATGTATACAATAAAACAGGTAGTTTGATACTGACAGAAGGGGATAACCAATGATACAGAGATATAGTGACAACTGTTATGTATCTAACATCAATAAAGGTACTTTCTCAGTCAGTCAGGCAGTATTCAGGCACTCATGGAATCACCCAGCCACTACTCAGGCAGTCATCAAATCAGTGCTTCACTATCCATGGACGTATTCAATTATCCAGAAACAATACATGTACTCTTGCAGTCAGGAAGGCATAAATTATGTATTCATTGAAGTATGCAGGCGCTGCGTATACATTCATCTAAGCATCTAGGTGCTATCTATTGACTTGTGTAATTAACAAGGCTGTAACTATGCAATCATTATAACATTTGCGTAGAACCTATGCCGCCATCTAAACACCCACTTACAACCCATGCAGTCATTGAAATACTGAGGCACATGCCTGCACAGATTGTATTGTATTGTAATTGCATTTATATAGCGCTTACTACCCCTGACGAGGCGTCAAAGCGCTTTTTCGGCGAGTAGCACGCTACTCCGGGACCCATAGAGGATTAGTGTTGAATTAGTATAGTGAAACATGCAAGTAAATTTTAAGTGGTGGATAGGTTAGTCAGTTATTTGGATTTGGAAGGATAACAGAAGGATAGCAGAAGGATAGAAGAGGGAAAAAAAAGCTTTGTATTTATATAGCGCTTGTTACCCCTGATGGGGTGTTGAAGCACACTACTCCGGAAACCCATAAAGGATTAGTGCTGAATTAGTATGGTGAAATATGAAAGTAATTTGAGTGGTGGATATTAGTCAGTTATTTGGAGTGAGAAGGGTAGCGGAGGGATAAAAGGGAAGAAAGGTTTGCATTCATGCAGCACCTGTTACCCCTGATGGGTGTTGAAATGCTTTTCTGGCGAGTAGGACTCTACTCCGGAACCCATAAAGGATTAGTGTTGAAAATTAGTATAGTGAAGTATGAAGTAATTTGAGTGGTGGATATGTTATTCAGTTATTTGGATAGAGAAGGGTAGGTTGCGGGATAGAAGAGGGAAAGAGGTTTGTATTTATATAGCGCTTGCTACCCCTTGATGGGGTTTTGAAGCGCTTTATTGGCGAGTAGCACGCTACTCTGGAACACATAAGGATTACTGTTGAATTAGTATGGCGAAACATGAATGTAATTTGAGTGGTGGATATGTTAGTCAGTTATTTGGATTGAGAAGGGTTGGGGAGGGGTAGAAAAGGGAAAAAGGTTTGCGTTTATATAGTGCTGGTAACCCTGATGGGGTGTTGAAACGCTTTATTGGCGAGTAGCACGCTACTTTGGAACCCATAAAGGATTAGTGGTGAATTAGTATAGTGGAATATGGAAATTGAGAAGTGAACGTGTTAGTCTGTTATTTTGATTGAAAAGGATAGTGGAGGGACAGAAGAGTGAGATTTTTTTTTGAGGTCATAGCAGTAGGAGGAGGCTTTTGGATGAGTAAAAGGGTTTTTTGAGGGGAAGAGTCAGAGGGGAGAGTTTATAAAGGTTTGTTTTGGGGGATCGGTATAGTAAAAAGAGGTGTCAGATGATGCAAGGAGGGTAGAGTAGGAGGGAGTCTAGAAAGGGTTATTTTGGGATCATAGTAGTGGTATGGGATAAATGAGAGAGTGGATGTAGAGGATATATTGATAGATGTATAGGGTGAGAGATAGGGTAGTGCATTGGAAAGAGTAGTAGAAAGAAGTTTGAGATGAGTCAGAAGGTTGGGCCAGAGGATGTATTGAGAGAAGTATAGGCTTAGAAATAGGGTAGTGCATTTGAAATGCTAAATTAGAAGAAAGTGATAAATATATAGATCCATAAGTACATTGAAAGTATATAGATGCATAAAGGAGGTAAGTATATATAGATTAAAGATATTGATAGAGGTACAGGCTGAGAAATAGGGTAGGGCATTGGATATGCTTTTTCAGGAGAAAGGTAACAGACACACAGATCCAAGTACATGGAAGGTACATAGATGCACAATGGAAGTAAGTACATGTAGACTAAAGATGATTTTTATTTATTTATTTATTTACAACAACATAATTATTCTACATGTTTATACAAAGCAATACACAAAGATAGGTACATATCTATAGTGAAAATAAATGCTTATATACAGAGGAATATGCTGTAAATTTCTGTTTGCGTATGGTGCTTATGTGGGGAAGAGCCAATTCTTGAGTAGTTTTCTGAAGATAAGGTGGTTGTCGGTGGATCTTATGTTGGGGGTAATGAGTTCCATAGTTTGGCTGCTTGAACAGAGAAGGATGTGCCACCCATGGTTTTTTTCTTGTATCTTGGGATTTTGAGGCGAGATGCCCCTTTAGAGCGTAGGTTCCTTTGTTGAATGTGTTTAGTGATTTTATTCCTGATGAAGAGCGGTCCCATCCCATGTATTGCTTTGTGGGTGATACAAAGTATCTTGAACGTGGATCTTCTGGCAACCGGTAACCAATGCAGGGCTTTCAAGGCAGGTGAGATGTGGTCTCGCGGTTTGATATGCAAGAGTAGTCTGGCAGCCGAGTTCTGAATCCGTTGTAGCCTTTTCATGGTCGTTAAAGGTGATCCGTGGTAGAGGCTATTGGCGTAATCAAGTTTGGACAGAACAAGGGAGATGGTAGCTTGGACCTTGTGTGGAAATCCCAAATGAGGGAAAATTCGTCGCAGCGTTTTTATAGTGACAAAGCTTGATTTTGCTAGCTTGTCCACTTGGGCATTCATCGACAGCTTGGAGTCCATGGTTATTCCGAGGTTTCTTACTTCCTTTGATAATTTAGGCGGTGATCCCAGTTCATCAGGCCAGGCGGCAAGCGGGTCATAATTAACCCTGGGCGTAGTTCGCGTAGTCGCTCTACGCGAAGCTACGCGAAGACGTCGAAGCGCTACGCGAGCTTCGCATAGCTTCGCGAGCGTGCGTAGCTGCTTGGCGCGCCCGTTCGCGATGCGTTTTCTTGCTCGGGAACGCGTCGTTCGTGTTCGGGACGCTGTTTACGTGCTCGGGGGCGCGAACTTACCCATGCGGTCGCCTATGGGCGCGGCCATTTTGATTTTCACTTGTCCCGCCCGTTCGCGATCCCTTATTTCCTGTTCCGGGTCGCGTATAGCGTGCTCGCGATGCGCATTCCATGTTCGGGAACGCGTTGTACGTGTTCGCGACGTTTTGTGCGTGCTCGGGGAGAAATATCGCGCAAACTTACCCATGCGGTCGCGATGGGCGCGGCCATCTTGTTTTACCACTCTATGCTATGGTTCTGGGCCTGCTTTTCTATCCTCCCTCAATCTTTGCAATCCTTAGTTTTTTACACAGTTTTTCAATTTTTCTTTATTTCTTACCTATCTCTCTCTCTGCCTAAGTCTATATTTTGCATTTTTTTCTACTTTTTACTGTGTTTTTTTTACTTTCCAACTGTTTTATATAACTTTCTTCTTTAAGCTCCTACTTCTTCCCCTAACTTTATTTTTCCCTTCTAACTTTTCTTTTTCACCTCCTCCCACCCCAGAACCATGGCGAAGGGTAGCAGCAGCGGGTCAAAGAAGGGCAAGGGGCGTGCGCCCAATCGCCGCCTGCCTTGCGGCAGACTGCGCCCCGCAGGGGTGCAAGCCCGCCAGCTGTTTACGGAGGAGGAGGTGGCCGCCCTTGTTTTTTTTATTCAGCGCCACCTCCCCTTGACCTTGGCAGCAGGCGGCAGGCCAGGCTCCGGTTACCCGACCCAGGAGCGTCACCGTCGGTGGGCGAAGGTGCGTCGGGCAGTGTTTCGCTGCTCCGCGGTCCGGCGCACACATAACCAGCTGGCCCACCGGTGGTCAGACATTCTTGACCGGGAGCAGGACCTGTTGGACCTGCTAGGTGTCGAGGTCGTGGGGCTTGGTGAGTAGCCAATATATATAGTAGTATAAGTATTGTGATTTGTGTATACATTTTTTACAAATAATAACAAGAATAATGCTGCTTACATTGCAGGTAAATTACGTTTCAAAATCTTCTGTGATTGTAGGACACAGGTGCTGGGCGGTACTCTTACTTTTTTGCAACTTTGCGCTCGCTTGTCATTATTATGTAAGAGTTTACTTTAGAGAACTTCAGTTAGGTAATGCTATTGCTAGAGAGACTGTAGTCTTTCCTTTGTCCTCCTGTCAAATAGTGGTGGATGGATTTGATACTAGGTTTAGTTACTATTAGTTGATAATTTTTGAGCGGTCTGCGTGACGCATCCTCTGTCACTGAGTGCTGCTTACCCCAGTCCTTTTGTAGTTTGTTTAGTGAGTGGTACTGGTAAGCTTAGCTTAGCAGTGTCAGTCAGCTGCAGAACATCAGACGCAACCAACCAACAATTTGATGTATGCATTATGCACTGACTTTATGCATGTGTCCTCCTTCTCACCTATGCATTTTTGATGGAAATAAAAAATTGAAATGCATGCTTAATGAACAATTGGCCCGCCTGGAATAGGTGGGCTAGGTCAGGTGGTACTTAGGCTTAGTTAGTGTTCTGGATTTTATTAGAAACAATCAGAATGGAACACTGAATTAGTGTTCCCCAATAAGTAGACTGTCCGTGAATTCCGCAAGCCAGTAGGCGATCGGATTAGATAGGTCAATTTTATAGCAATTTTTGTTTCCTAAAACGTTTTTGAGCGTTTTTTTAAGATAATTTATTTGTTTCACAGCAATCATTAATGTTTGTGTCTTTCTTTTTCTTTATTATATCTTACATGATCACTGATCTGCAGCACCCAGGGGCAAGAAGACGGGGTCCGAGTCGGCGGGACAACCACCAGAGGACCGCTCCTCTACCGAGGGCCCTGCTGCTGGTCCCAGTAAGTCCTCCAGTGGTTATATTAACAATTATATTGCCCTAACTTTTACTGGACCTTATTTATTCTGAACTATTAATTCTGGCTCCACTCCCTAATTATCTTTTTTACAAAAGATTCTTTGATCAGTTGATCTTGACTTGACTATCTGTTTCTAAATTCTGGTTATCCCTGCCTCTAAGTTCTAACTGCCTCTGCTATGAATGTCTGTACTCTGTACTACTAATATTAGTCTGTCGCTAAGCTTTCCCAGTTTGCATTGCCACTCTTTATTGTACGGTTTTGAATAAAACTCAGATTGACCAATACTAATAGCTCTAGCCACTGAGTCCAGTCCTTTCGGTTGTCCTCTTCTAGGCTTCTTAATCTTGAGGCTTTGACAATTACCACAAACAAAATGCACAACCAGATATTTGACTATTTTTGATAGGAATAGGATATAGTACATACTACTTGTATTCTGCACAGCCCCATGCAGAACTATGCACAATGAAAGAGGATGTTGGTGATGAGAGTTTGGAACTTGGACGTTCCTCACACCTCAGTCAGAAGTGAACCCACAATCCCCTGAACGACTAGCTAGTGTCTCATTAGGTCCCCGAACCCCCACCCGAAGATACCCAATGATTATGATTCCACAACCCAGAACATAACACACTTTCGCTCACTCACTCGTGTAAGTCCACCACCACCACCACACCAAATACCACATAGTCTATGTGTAAGTTCAAAAGGTTTATTTTCAAATGACAACTTCTGTAGGTTGTTCTATAAAATTCAGTGTACTCCAGCCAGCTCCAACAGCAAAATGCATAAGATTAAAACAATAAAAATTGTTGCAACAAGTGCATGCTGATATAGACAAAAGATCTGTGTGAATTCTGGGCGACTCCTCACCGTAGAACGTAGAATTACTGGTTACATGCATCATTCATAAGCTCTGCAAATCTCTGGTTCGTACTCGTAGAAGGGAATCCTCTGCCTGAGAAAAATGGTGCGTGTTAAATTTAATGCAAGCATTTGTCAGTCCTGCCAAAAAACTGTAACATGTTACCTATGGCTAAGTAATACGGACTAACGGAACTCCATAACAAAGTGGCTTGTTTTCCGACCTCTTGTACGCAACGCTCAGACAGTAGCTGTATGTGCTCATGTGGGCTCAAAAAGGCGTCTTACTGTTACTGCACAACAAGCTGCGAGGTAACATGCGCAAAAGACATGAAGCGAAAAATGGTTGCATGGCTCAGGCTAACTTTGCAAAGAGTAGAGTATAGTATAATAATGACCTTAGGGACAATAACACTATTAGTGTCTGTCTACTGACTGTACTCTAGTACCCGATTTGGACTATTGAATGTGATTTATAATAATAAATATGTATTAACCTTTTTTCAATCTTGCTAGTGAAAAATAATAAATAGGGGGAGGTGTACAGGCATCTAAAAATGTGTCATGTTTTTGCTAGGCGTACTACCGACCAACAGTGCTGGTGGGGCCAGCGGCGATGGCGTTGCGGCCATTCCGGAGGGGGCAGGAGATACAGGGGGTGAGCCAGCAGCAGTGGCGGGCGGTGGTAAGTTATATTCATGACTTATTGACATTGCACTAGCTGGAAGGGTGTGGAGTGGACTTCACTCACTGTACTGATGTTGAGACTTATTAGGTATGAAGTTGTAGTGAACATTATACAACGGTTAATAAAGAAGACACCCTTTACTTAGCAGCATGAGCAATGCAGTACCAATAGCATTACCAGCGTGACTTCATTAACCAATGGCCTCTTATATCTGACTCCAACTCAGCTGTGAAAGTTTTATGGAGGAGACTAAAAGTCAGATCAGATGACCTTGATGGATGTGTTGAACAAAAAGGGAAAGAAGGGTGGAAGGAGGAAGGGCGGGCGAGATTTAATATGATGACTGGCAGAGAAGGATACGTTGGAAGCATGGATAGGTGGCTGATAGGAATCAGATGCATGTGTTGTTGAAGGATGGGTGGAAGGTGAAAGAAGAATGGATGCCTGCCTGGGTGGGCGACACAGTATGGGTGGATACCGTGGATAGCAAGAATCATCAGCGGTGTTTGGGTGAAACTCAAAGCCAAGGCAAGCAACGGAGTGAGTGGACACATGCGTTGTTGTTGGTGAAACAAAGTAAGGTTTGTGGAGAGATTAAGAAGAATGATTGACATTTACTTAGAATGGATGGATGCCTGTATGTATTCATCCATCATAGACAGCATAGGTGGAGACTGTCACGGGATGCTCAGTTTTAGGGAATGTTAAAGAAACCGCGCCAGCGTACCAAAGCCGATGTGGGGAGGGGCAGGGTGGGGGTAGTAGTAAACAATGTATTACGCGGGCAAATACAGGTAACTTTACTGTAACATACAAATAAATAAAGTGAATTTCATTGTGCGCACTGCACCGCCAAATGGGATGCAGTGTGCGCAACAAAATTAGTTTCATTTATTTATATGTTTACTTACCTGTAATTGGCCGTAATCCATAGTTTACTACCCCCATCCTGCCCCTACCCACGCCACCGCCCGGCCAAACTCCCCGAGTCCCACCAACGACCGCTACTGACCTTATGTCGTTGTCCCATATAAAAGCAACGATCATTGGATCAGATATATAATCTGCCTTTTTGTAGTAGCCAAGGCACTGTGAAATTGAGCAATTGCCCTCCATGTAACAGAGAGTATGGCCAGTGCCACCCGTAATAGAAAAATACGAGCTTCCCCACCTGCAAACAGTAGTAAATCAAACTAATGTTACTCTGCGTCATGACTCGTATGTTTGTCTTGGCTTCAAGCATAGATGACCGAGCTGGCAATGCCGGCTACAACCAGGTTATGTCATTTCCCTAAACTAGAGATAAGAAGAACACTGGTGTACTGTGTACTGCTTGGAGTCCATAGTGCTAGTATAATGCCTGAAACTCCCACAAATGTTAGAGGCCGAGGAAGTGGGAGGATAGATAGATTATTACCACAAATGTTATGTACTGTGCTTCTTGCTAGTGCTACTGTGCCATTATGTGTTGAATTAATTTTGTGTTACTGTTTATGTAAGAGTACTGGTTACAACAATATTTTCTTTCTTTCTTTTCCCAAGACAAACCATCGCGGAAGGAGTTGGCAGTCAGGGCCCGGCGCCGGAAACTGGAGGCCATATGCCGGGAGTACCGGAGGCTGGTGGCTCTGGCGGAGGAGGAGGAGGAGGCGGCAGCAGCTGCAGCCTCGTCCGATGCCCCGGGCCCCAGCCAGGCCCCAACTCCAGCGGTACGGCGCCGCGGTCTGATAGCCAGCCGCCGCAAATCATTAACAGCCAGCACTGCTGCTGTCCCCCATTGTGGATGCCACTGCAGGGCATTCCGCAAGAAGATCTCTCCTCCGGATGGCACGGCAAGAGGAGCAAATGGAGGAGCGGGTGAAACTCCTGGTGGACAAACACCTTAAAGCCCGCCGATTATAACATCGAGGACCCTGTTGCTTTGCCCCTTTTTATTCCTTGTTTTGGTGGGTGGGAATTGGGCGTTGGGGTTTCGGGACATTCTTTGGACTTTTTTCGTTTTGGACATTGGTTGGGGTTAGGGAGAGGGGTGGGTCAGGTGTGGGATAGTTTATTTTTGTTAGGGTAATAAATTATATTTATACTTAAACATACAATGTTAATGTTTTGTGGGGGTTACTGTTTTATGAATTAACGTCACATTGGTTTGCTTGCTGCTGCAGGGCCGCAGCCAGTGTTTGATTTAAATAATCTGCCGATGATGTATAACAAACAGATAGATGCGGTACCCCTCACCGAGTTATTTGTCCTACTAGTATTCTACCTCCCACCAAACTTATCTTACCTGTGATTGATGATGACTACGTTCGGCACAGCGATGGCTGCATGGTTTCCATAGAGAATGTAGAAGATGCCATGGTTGTGGTGGTAGTACTAGAGTAGACACTGGCAGTAGCATTTGCTAAAAAAATTTAAAAAAGAGACAGTCACTTGCCTGAGAAAAACTGTTGGAGGAGTAGTCGAACGAAGTGAAATACAGTACAGAAGACGACTGCCAAACAAACAATATTGCAGTTGCAACTGCTAAAGTCAAATTAAACATAATGGTGGCGGGGACAGCCTAGTACAAGAAGTTATAAACTGCAGTTGTGCTGTCGAGTGAGTCACTTAACTTAACACAATCGTAATTCGTAACCTTTACTGCTGTGTGGTAGGAGTTTGATGATTAATGCAATCAATGACGGCAATTAATTATGATGTACTACTATTAGCCGTTGACGGCTTGCACAATGACAATGCACATAGACTGAGCATGGGTGGCCAAGCAGAAGAAGCTCCTCGCCCTGCCTTGCAATTGAATTAGTGTTGCTTTCACCACATCTGCCCCAGCAAGCGTGTGATCAATTGGTGTACATTTTATGTAGTCACATCACACCTCAATATAAATCACAGCCCGGGGGAAGAGGGTTAGGGTTTGATGAATGGATGGGAAGGGGGTTTGGGGAAAGGTTTGAAAATGAAAAACAGTATGCATGGACAACAAAAGCAAAGCGCAATCTTGGCAGACGACCATGATCTTATCCAAAAAATCAATAAAGCGAGAAAAGGGAAATGCATGCGTTAATGATGAAGATTAGATAACTTGATGGTTAATGAGTAGTACATAATAACTCCTACTAGACAATTAGACAGTACAGGGCACCAGTATATTCTATTTCTATGCAATTTGCCTTGCCTGTAATATGCCCTCAGAGACCCAAATTCCATGTTGTACTGGGCTTACTTGTAAAGATAGCAAAGACAATTAACAAACATTTGTAGGGATCAATTAGCAAACAAACACACAACACACAGTCCTAATGATTGCAGAGAAAAAAGGAATCAAATTAATTAAAAGATGAATGATGAATGATACTAAAGTTACTGTATTATCATGCTAAAATTGTGGAGTTGAATCTCGTCCTTCCTCTTGGTCCTATCTTCCATGGACGCTCCGCACATCAATCTTGGTGGCCTTCCTGATGCCGATTGGTAAGGTAAATGTGAGTTGTGTCTCCCAGTATAGCAAGCACAGGGTAAAGGCCGGCCTGTAACGTCTAGATGGAAAAACAAAAGGGGTATTGAGAAATCAATGAATAAAAAAAAAAAAAACATCAGTTACGGTGGAGTCCAAGAAGAGAAGAGAGAACACTTTCAGAGTGAGGCGGCTTGGATATATCGTGTAGATTCTGTTTACAGCATTAAGCTACAACAACAACAGGACAGAACAGGCCCACCACAGCACCAGCCCGGCCGTGACCCAACCTCCATTTACCTTAATTTTTGACATAGCCAGACAAAAGGCATACACAGCAACTTAGCATTTTCCTAATTAACTGACAAAATCAATGCTCCGCTGTCAGTCATCACTACACTCGTGACTCGACTAGACCACTACATGGACATGTAGGTCTGCTGTGTTTACTACTTTCTTGTTGAATTGTTGTGTTTATGTTTACCTTATGCCACTTCATGAAATGCAATTAGTCCTTGAATCATCTCTGATCCAACTGAATGACTGCGCGCGAAAAGATAGTATGGTCATCATCATGGTGTGGTACGTGTTGTCCAACTACAACTCAGTCTGTATTGTTGACTCCGATTAAGTCCATATTCCATATTAAAAAATTGCAACAGATATTGGCCTGCACCTGCAGTAGTAGGAGTACAATTTGGTTATTAAACAACAAGAAAGGAAACATTGACTGTCACTTATTTACTTGAGTCACTTTGTAGATTAACTAGTAGAGTAGAGTTCGACTTCATGCACAACATCAACAACAAACAACAGCAATCGCTCCAGAGTCTGCAAACATCCAATGCATTCCATCATTACCTGTCTTGCTCTTCTCTTTGGCTGTCAGATCATCAGATGCCTAGTGATGACATTTTTTTTTTGTTTTTGCGGGGCAGTGGCCTCATCATTATTACTCCAGTCCACATTCATTTTGAGTGTTAGGCGCTGTTTCGGTTTTCGTCGTATTCATCTGTGGCACCTTTGTCACAGTTTAAGTTGCTTCCCATGGTCAGCAGCACTGTGATGATGGTCCGCGGCCTGTGTAGTGCTCATTGCTGGTCATTTGAGTTTGCACAAATGTCAGCAAGTTTCTTCGAAGAGTCTATTGTCTTTCTCTGCCAAGTACCTTCTGTCCTGACAGTGAGGACCTTTGGATGCCTGCTGAGGCTGTAGCCTTCGGACACTGATGAGTTTCAGCTTGAAAACAAAACGGAGGATAGCTATAGTAGTCACGTTTCACTTCTAATGGAGGCGGGACTGGTAAAGGCAACATTTATTGTACTAATGTCTGGCTTGATGGAAATGTACTCGTGCGAGACAGGAAGATGAAGCAGGACTCTGAAGAGTGGACAGTTAAATGCACAGACGTGCAACTCCAATAGGGAAATAAAAAGAAGACGGTGGTGATGCTTTTGTTGTGATTTGATTTGAACCAGAAAGACAGATACACAGACACATAAAGGAAGGAAGAAAGCAACAATTTGAAAGCCTAGTTGTCAGGGAAGAGGAGCTCGTCCTCAAACTCTGGTGGTTCGGACAGAAGTAGGTCCTGTAACGCACTATTTACGTCATCCAAGTCGCTCTGCTCTTCCTGCTGTGATTCACGTATTTTGTAATCCGGTGGTATAAAGTGCTGATTCATTTTGATCATGGTTAACCTCTCCACGCTTTGGGCCGAGAGACTGGTCCTTTTCGAAGTTACAATGGCACCAGCAGCACTGAAAACACGCTCAGAAGAGACACTTGCGACAGGGGAAGCGAGATACTTTATCGCCAGCCTGCTGAGCACTGTCCATTGGCTTCTTTTCCCATACCAATACACCAATGGGTTTCCATCCATGAAGACCTCTGTTGGGTCATCCAGATAGGCCTGGACCATCCGCTCAATGTTAAGGGGTGCTCGGATGTGCTCGGCCGGTTTTGCCTTTGCATCAGCACTGGACTTACCATACCCCTGCTGTAGAAACCAATCAGTTGCACATTGTGCTGCGGACGATCCTGTTCTTGATGTTATTGTTGGTGTAGGTGACTGCTGGGAGGCAAATGCACTGCCCTCAGGCTCCGAAGTATAACTTGACTCTGGATGCCCTGTAGTACTGGTTATGGCCTGTGGTGGGGGGCCTGTAATTAACAGCCGTTCACTTTCGAAAATAGTTGCTTCCTTAGCTATCAAAGTTTTGTAGTTGGCAACATCCACTTCCGAAAAGGAATTACTGCCTTGCTGTTCAGAAATACTTTGTACCGTGGATCCAAAATTGTGGCACTAATGTAATGTGGTTGTGACAAAATTTTATTTTTAATCCTTGTATTTTCCGATAAGCGAGCGGCTAAGGTCTCCGCCAAATGATATGCGTCTTGTTTGTCATCCACACCTGTGTACGTTTCAGACACATCCTTCAGCTGTTGCTCTAGCATGTGCAACAATGGGATAGCTTGGCCCATAGTACAGTCCTCCCTGCTGACTTCACGTGTGAAGATCTCAAAAGGAAGTAGCATCTCAGTCAGGCATTTAATGAGGTCCCATTGAGCCATCTCAACGGTCATGCCTCTCACAGTAGGTTCCCCTATTCTTTGCATGACATAAGCATTGAGTGGTATGTACAGTTCAAACAGACGATCAAGCATATAATAAGTTGAGTTCCAACGTGTTGGCACCTCCTGGATGAGCGCTTTGACTGGCAGTTTATGCTCACGTTGAATGACCCTCAGCTGCTTCCGGGCTTTAAAAGAATGGCTGAAATGTGTGCATATTCTTCTGCAGGTGACCAGTAAGTTGCTGACTTTTGATTCATTTTTCAAAAAGTCTTGAACAACAATGTTAATGCAGTGTGCCAAACACGGGACCCTGAAATAGCCACCATTGCGCATGGCCAAAACTACATTACTGCCGTTGTCCGTGGCAACAAAACCAATCGTAAGCCCTCTTGGGCGCAGCCACTCAAAGACCTTGGTGTTAAACTCTTCCAAAATGTTTGCAGCAGTATGAGATTTCTCCATGGCAAACATGGCTACAGTTGCATGTTTGCGAGTGGCATGAAAAATCTCTGCAGTATCAACACCAGCAGATAGCTGTTCTCTAACACCCACAAAACTGATCCAGTGTGCAGTGATGCACATGTAATCTGTGGCTTGGCAACTGGTCCACATGTCTGTAGTCAGGTGGATACTGTGAACAGCACTCTGCTTCAAGGCCTTTCCTAGCAATTCCAGCACGTCGTGATGTAGTGCTGGAACTGCAACTCTGGCAAAATAGTAGCGGCTGGGAACATGCCATTTTGGGCAGATGGTTGACACAAATTCCACAAAACCCAACCCTTCAACAAAAGAAAAAGGGAGAAGGTCCAGTGCTAACATTTTAGCCAGCTTCGCATTGTACAAACGTGCTATTGGGTGGTTGCGTTCGTACTGCCCCTCACCCCCAAACATGCTGATAATGGTAGGCTGCATGGTTTTCCTTTCTCTTAGGCTCAACGCACTTTTTGGTAGTGCGGACCTGGTACTTCTTGGTGTCTCCGGCTGACTCTTACTCTTGTGCCACTGAGATGTTGCTGAAGATGTGTGCAACGTTAAGACTGCACTGCTGGGGTCAGGGACACCTTGTGTACCACTAGTGAGAATGTCTCCCTGTCCTTCCTCTTCCACCGTGATCGGATCTTCTTCTACTCCTTTATCCCCACCAACACCAGTGGTTGCCGTTTTTTTCTGTCGCAAAGGTGGTCCTCCCAGCTGATCAAGTGGTGTTTTTTCAGATGGGTCATTTGGCCTCCGGTACCATAGTTTGTACCAAGCTTACCACGACTAACAGAGGTATTACAAATGGAGCATATAGCAATGTTCTCCTCCTTTTCGCTAACCGTAAAGAAGTCCCAAACTGGGGAGCTTAACTTTGGCCTCCTGCTGGAGGTGCCACTTCCAATGCCGGATGATCTGTAGGGTGTGTGTTGAATTTGACTCTGTGCTGCTGTACCACTACCTACTCCTACAGAGGTGGTGGTTGTGCTGGATGTAGGTCGCTGCCGGGCCTTTGCTAATGCAAATATGGAAGCTGTAGGTCGTGTTGGTGTTACCTGTGGAGGTATGCGTGCTACATCCCTCGCAGCGATTTTGGATAGAGTAAGAATGTTGGTCTCCATCTCCTCGGGGCCGGGAGTGATGTTCATGATGACTGGCTCGTCGTCATCATCATCATCATCTTGCTGTTCTACATCGACCTCCATAAGTGTAAGGCTTTCTGGAACCTTCCTTTTCCCTAGCTTGGTCTTGGAACGTGGCTCCCTCTCAGACTCAGTTTGAGGCTTCCAAGTGGCATCTAGATCATCAGAAGGGGGCTTGGCGAAGAACTCGATGGACTACCCCTCCTTTTCCTTGCTGGGGATTTGGAAGACAATGGATCTTCTGAATGAGTGGCTTCTTCTTCTACCTCTGCATGAGGCTCAATTTCCTGAACTGCCCCTACTTCAGGAGGAACAACAACTACTATTGCGGGCGGTGGTTGCGGCTGTTGTTGTTGACCACTTATCTGCTGTGTTTCCTCCTGCGTTGATTGGGTACTACTTTGAGATAGCGATAAGTTTATCTCCGGCTCAGCATCACTGCTTTCCACCATTAGGCTGGCTACCTCTTCTCCACTCATGTGCTTGGCCCTGGGTTGGTGGGTTGGGTCCACTGATGCGGATGTGCTGCCCCCAGCTTGCCTCCCGGACACCGCTGCTGCAGGCGCAATTTTTTTTCCCAAAAAGGTACTGGCCGGCACACCAGACTTCAGTGTCACTTGCTTCTTCTGTTCCTTCTTCTTCTCAATAGCAACTTTCTTGGTACTGGAGGACCTGGTACCTGCTTTCTTTGGGCCCATCTTCTTCAGATGTCAGCAGCACTCAGTTGCAGAGATGTCTGGTCAGTCAGGTCACACGTCACGTTGTGTGTCCAGCAGCAGGATGTCTGTCTGGAAGTGCAACAGGCAATGTTGAGAGACACACCTCCTCCTCAGTCTTTGTGCACCTAAAAGCAAAAAAGGCAGAACATCAGTCAAACATAGCACAAATCAAACAAATAGAATATAGAACTTAGTGTGTGGTGGCCTCAATTATTAAATTTCAGAAACTCTTCCAACAACAACACACAGTGTAGCCATTTGTGAGACGTTGACAACAAGGCCAGGGCTTTACTGGCTACTGTACACTCTGGAAGAATAAGAATATTAAAGAACTAAAACTAAAATGTACTGGAGCATGTTTGGCCTAAATTTGTGCATCACGTCACGTGTGATGTATTATATAGCAGCATCAGGGAGCTGCAGCTGGCAATGGGGATGGATTTGGCAGCAGTAAAACAAGAGGAAAAATGGAAAGACACGCAGGCCTATTTGGCAAAAACAGCACACTAATAACTACCACAACAAAATGGCCCCCAGAAACATGGTGACTCACAGGCACAAGGCACGGCAAACAATGAACTCAAGCAGGCCTATATATGGGCAGACAAAGGATGCCTTATAAAACACACACCGCTTTCATGCAAAAACAAAAATCCACATGGCTAAAAACACTTTGGAAAGTTAGACAACCACTACAACAACACTATTATAATGACAGTACACACGCAAAAAATGCATTTATTTACCACACCCAATAAGTGAAATAGTCAGACCCTCCAAAAAAAGCCAGATTTCGGAATTCAATTTAATCTATTCAATGCCATCTAGGGCCTAAATGATGCCAAAGTTACACAGACTACACAGAAACAGTTTTATGCACCCATGGTGACTACCTCTGGGCCTACTGGCATACTGGGCCGCAAGCTTGGAGGCCTATGGCAAAAGCACAGTGGCTGGTTTAACAAAATGGCCGCCGCCCACATGTCCAGGCCACCCAAAATAACAAAAAGTGAAGACAAAGGACAGGACCAGGCAGTTGGAGACTGTGGGAAACTTGCTACCTCTTGGAAAAAATTGTAAAACAAAGAAAAAATGACTCCTTGATCACCAAACTACATCTAAATGACAACCTGAGGAGTTTTTTGTGCAAAATGAACTAAATCAACAGTTTCGAGAAGGTTTAATGATGCTCGAGGGATATTGTTCGCCAGATTGTAAATCCTGCGTGTTCGGCATCGCGATCGTCACAAATTGTCGTTATCGCGCGCGAAAACGTACATTGAGCGCGCGAAGAAGTTAAAAAGTGTAAGTCCGCGTTGTCGCGCAGTGCGGACTTGCACAAAGTCCGCGAGCTGAAGGCCCAGGGTTACCTACTGGCTGAAAAGGCCTATTTATTTAACAAACACCACAAAAAATAAAATACGCTCCAAAAACCACTTTTACCAATTAAAAACAATGCCATCCATGGCCTCAATTATGTTACAATTCAACAGACAACACAAAACAGTTTTTATGCACCCATGAGGATGACTACCGCCGGGCCTACTGCCACACTAGGCCGCAACAAGCTTTGAGGCCTATGGCAAAAGCACAGTGGCTGTTCACACAAAATGCCCGCCAACAACAACAAGAAAAGGAAGACAAGACAGACAATGCAGGCCTAAGGCAAAAGCACAATGCCTGGCTTCACAAAATGGCTGCCACCCACATGGCCAGGCCACCCAAAATAACAAAAAGTGAAGAAAAAGGACAGGACCAGGCAGTTGGAGACTCTGGGAAACTTGCTACCTCTTGGAACAAATTGTAAAAGAAAAAAAAAATGACTCCTTCATCACCAAACTACATCTAAATGACAACCTGAGGAGTTTTTTGTGCAAAATGAACTAAATCAACATTTTCGAGAAGGTTTAATGATGCTCGAGAGATATTGTTCGCCAGATTGTAAATCCTGCGTGTTCGGCATCGCGATCGTCACAAATTGTCGTTATCGCGCGCGCGAAAACGTACATTGAGCGCGCGAAGAAGTTAAAAGTGTAAGTCCGCGTTGTCGCGCAGTGCGGACTTGCACAAAGTCCGCGAGCTGAAGGCCCAGGGTTACCTACTGGCTGAAAAGGCCTATTTATTTAACAAACACCACAAAAAATAAAATACGCTCCAAAAACCACTTTTACCAATTAAAAACAATGCCATCCATGGCCTCAATTATGTTACAATTCAACAGACAACACAAAACAGTTTTTATGCACCCATGAGGATGACTACCGCCGGGCCTACTGCCACACTAGGCCGCAACAAGCTTTGAGGCCTATGGCAAAAGCACAGTGGCTGTTCACACAAAATGGCCGCCAACAACAACAAGAAAAGGAAGACAAGACAGACAATGCAGGCCTAAGGCAAAAGCACAATGCCTGGCTTCACAAAATGGCTGCCACCCACATGGCCAGGCCACCCAAAATAACAAAAAGTGAAGAAAAAGGACAGGACCAGGCAGTTGGAGACTCTGGGAAACTTGCTACCTCTTGGAACAAATTGTAAAAGAAAAAAAAAATGACTCCTTCATCACCAAACTACATCTAAATGACAACCTGAGGAGTTTTTTGTGCAAAATGAACTAAATCAACATTTTCGAGAAGGTTTAATGATGCTCGAGAGATATTGTTCGCCAGATTGTAAATCCTGCGTGTTCGGCATCGCGATCGTCACAAATTGTCGTTATCGCGCGCGCGAAACGTACATTGAGCGCGCGAAGAAGTTAAAAAGTGTAAGTCCGCGTTGTCGCGCAGTGCGGACTTGCCCAAAGTCCGCGAGCTGAAGGCCCAGGGTTACCTACTGGCTGAAAAGGCCTATTTATTTAACAAACACCACAAAAAAGAAAATACGCTCAAAAAACCACTTTTACCAATTAAAAACAATGCCATCCATGGCCTCAATTATGTTACAATTCAACAGACAACAAAAAACAGTTTTTATGCACCCATGAGGATGACTACCGCCGGGCCTACTGCCACACTAGGCCGCAACAAGCTTTGAGGCCTATGGCAAAAGCACAGTGGCTGTTCACACAAAATGGCCGCCAACAACAACAAGAAAAGGAAGACAAGACAGACAATGCAGGCCTATGGCAAAAGCACAATGCCTGGCTTCACAAAATGGCTGCCACCCACATGGCCAGGCCACCCAAAATAACAAAAAGTGAAGACAAAGGACAGGACCAGGCAGTTGGAGACTCTGGGAAACTTGCTACCTCTTGGAAAAAATTGTAAAACCAAACAAAAATGACTCCTTGATCACCAAACTACATCTAAATGACAACTTGAGGAGTTTTTTGTGCAAAATGAACTAAATCAACATTTTCGAGAAGGTTTAATGATGCTCGAGAGATATTGTTCGCCAGATTGTAAATTCTGCGTGTTCGGCATCGCAATCGTCATAAATTGTCATTATCGCGCGCGGAAACGTACATTGAGCGCGCGAAGAAGTTAAAAAGTGCAAGTCCGCGTTGTCGCGCAGTGCGGACTTGCCCAAAGTCCGCGAGCTGAACGCCCAGGGTTACCTACTGGCTGAAAAGGCCTATTTATTTAACAAACACCACAAAAAATAAAATACACCCCAAAAACCACTTTTACCAATTCAAAAGTAAACAAGGCCATCCATGGATGCCCGGCCTACATGATGTTTAAACTTTAAATTCAACAGACATCACAGAAACCTGCACCCATGGGTACCTCGGGCTCAAGTCTGGGCCTACTGGCTGAAATTCCAATCAAAGAAAAACAACTAGGCCCCTGCAGAAACTACAGGCCACAACAATACATTTAAAAAAATATGGAAATCCCCCCAAAAAATGTAGGTACAAACAAGCCCCAATCAAACAAACAAGTACACCAATTCTCCAACTTACTTGTAAAATATCAAATCCAAGAGTCCTCAAATCCAATCCAATGATATGATGCAGCAGACAGACACAAAAAGTGATCCTTCCAGGTCAAAATCAAAATGCAAGTGAACAGCACATGGACAAAACACTGGGAGGAGCCTGCTGGACAGGAACAGGAAGTTTGAGAATCAGGGGCACTTCCTTCCTCTTGGAAAAAGAGAAAAAGGACTCCTTGCTCACCAAACTACATCTCTAAATGACAACCTGAGGAGTTTTTGTGCAAAATGAACGAATTCATCTTTTTCGAGAAGGTTTTATGATGCTCGAGATATATTCATCGCCAGAATGTAGTTTCTTCGTGTTCGGGATCGCGATCTTACCAACACTGCCGCCGGAAGTCAGATCGCGCGTCCGAATGACGTGTTCGCGGTCGCACACTCTCGCGGGAACTTGCGGCCGGATTCCAAATCTCGTGGCGCCCGCGAACGGATAGGAAGTCGCGTCGGCGAACGCAGAATCACGGTAGGTCGTTACCGCGCGCGCGAGAACGTATATTGAGCGCGCGATGAAGAAAAACAGCTACGCTACGCCGCAAATTGCGTAGCGCACGGTAGCTTCGCGTTCTACGCGAATCGCGAAGTTACCGCAACTTCGCAGGCTTCGCGAGCGTAGCGAATTTCACCGCCCAGGCTTAGTCATAATGTTTCCAATCGCCACACGTGAGTATTTCCGTTTTTGAAGCATTCAATTTGAGATGGCTCCAAGTCATCCACTGATCCACGGTTCTGAGACAACTGAAAATTGGGCATTTTTCAATGTCTTTGGGGCATTCCAGTTGAAGGAGTATTTGCGTGTCATCTGCATAGTTATAGCACGTGAGGTGAAATTGATTGATCAGTACCGGTAATGACTTCATGTAGATGTTGAAAAGCATGGGCGAGATGATAGAACCTTGAGGGACCCCTGCTTTTGTGGAGTATGGTTTGGACGAGAAAGGTGGGGTATGGATGACATTAGTTCTGTTTCAAAGGTAAGACGCGATCCAGTCTAGAGCAGTTCCCTCTATGCCGGCTTCATAGAGTCTTTGTTTCAGAGTGTCATGGTCAACCGTGTCAAAGGCAGCCGAGAGGTCCAAGAGGAGTAGCGCAGCAACCCCGCTGCGGTCAACTGAATTCTTCAGGTCATCCCAGATGGCAAGAAGGGCAGATTCAGTGCCTCTTCCCGGACGGAATCCTGTTTGGAAGTCTGAGAGTATGTCATTCTCTTCAATGAATTGTGACATCTGGGCGAACGCTGCTCTTTCTATCAGTTTGCCCAGGAAAGGTCCATTTGTAATGGGTCTGTAGTTATCAGGGTTCAGCGGGTCCAAGTTTTTCTTCAGTAAAGGGCGTATGTGTGATTTTTTGAGTTCTTCTGGAAATATTCCGCTAGTTAAGGAATCGTTGATGATTCTTCTTACTGGAGTGGCAGCAGAGGTTGTTAAAAGAATTGTCTTGAAAGTTTGTGGTGGACAGGAGTCAGAAGGGCTGCCGGTAGGCCTGCTTACTTTGACCAGGTCCATAAATTCATTGTGTGAGATGTGTTGGAAGGAACGGAGAGGCTGGGTTAGAGTATTCTTGGATTGTTGTTTTGTACAGGGGTTAGTGCTGGTGCTTTGTTTCTGTTTTAAGTATGAGTCCAATGTGTCTGCTTTGTCCGTGTAATGATTTGCCAGTTTGTCTGTGAAATCTTGAGCAACAGGATGAGATCCTTCTAGGCAATTTGGTTTGCGAAATTCATTGAGTATTTTATAGAATTCGTTATGTGCACATTTAGCATTTTGAATTCTGTCTGAATAGTACCTTTTCTTGGCTTTTTTGATAGCTGACTTGTATAATCTGTTAATTTTTTGTAGGTGAAGTTTGTCTTGTTTGGCGTTTGTTTTGAACCAGGTATGTTGCAGCTTTCTAATTTGTTGTTTTATGTCTTTTATTTCTACGTTTCTCCAAGGCGCTTTTTTTCTTTTGTGCTGTTGTGTGGTTTTGAGTGGTATCAGGATGTCAAAAGCTTCCTGTAGCCACTCATATAGATTTTGAACCGAAGTTATTGTTTCCAGATTTGTACTTGATGTTAGTTGTGTTTCTAAGTGTTCCAAATTGAGTTTGTTCCATGGTCGATAGGTGGATGGATGTAAGCTAGTTTTAGGTGAGTCCCTTAATGTTGTTTTATGTTGGAAAGCAAGCAAGTGGTGGTCTGACCATGTGAATGGAGTTATAGTTTAAAAGGTAACTAGTTCAGTATTAGCAAAAATGACATCTAGGATATGTCCAGCGATGTGTGTGGGTTTGTGGACAATCTGATGCAGGTTCAGTGCCTCTAGGCCAGTGATTATTGTTTTTGGATGGGTCATATTGGGTTTGTCAATCCAAATGTTGAGGTCATCCAGAACGCATAAGTTGGAGTGTATTGTTATCAGGTTTGAAACTGTGTCTAGAAGTGCGTCTGGGAATGTCGCCTTGCTAGGTGGAGGTCTGTAATGGAGCAGGAAGTTACAGGATGAAGACGGTGTAGTATTGCATCTTGTTAGAAGAGCCTCACAATTCTTTATGGAGATGTCATCAACTTTAGTGATATGTAATGTTTGCCTGAACACAACAGCTAGACCACCTCCTTTTTTGCCTATACGATTTTGGGTGATCGTTTGATAGCCTAGAGAAATGGCTTCATGCAGGACTGGAGCCATATCATCTCCCAACCATGATTCAGTTATGAATAGTATGTCTGGTTTTGCATCTGTGAGAAGGTCGTAGACGTGATGTTTGTTTTTAGAGAGGATCAAGCATTTATTAGTAGACAGTTTAGAGAATGGCCTTTGGTGATAGTGAGACTTTGTTTTGTAGTAGAGTGAACAGTATTGTGTGTGTTTGTAGCAGGTGTGTTTTTAGTGCTGGCATTAGCTGTATTAGGATAGCAATCGTGTAGCTGTTCTGTATCATGTTCCTCATCCAGCATGCTAAGAAGGCATTTTGATGGGTCTGCGTGTGCATGTGGTGGAGATGGTCTTTGAGAGTGAGTTGGTGTGCTATGTTGTTTTCGTGGTGTAACATTGTTGTGCAGTAGACATGGGGAAGCAAAGTTGTGTGGTGTGGCACATCGCTTATGTTGTTTGCGTGTGTTTATGGTGGAAGGTGTATGAGTCAGGGGTGGTGGTGCAGCATGTGGGTCATGTAGTAAGGTTCTAAATTGTCCAATGGATGAGAGGCGGTTAGAAGAAAGTTGCTGTGTTGCTGTATCTGTGTTCGGTGTGGTGGAAGGGAGAAAGCTTGGCATTGGAGTTTGTTCCTTTGTGTGGTTTGAAAGGTGGGTGTATGTTTGTATTTTGTGATGGTATGTATTTTGACGTGTTGCGCTTTGAAGATCTTGATGTGCTGGTGAGTGTGATATGTTTTGTTTTTGAGGAGTAGTGAAAAGGGGTGCTGGTGTATTTGTTTCTTGCAATGGATTTGGTTGTATAGTATTGTTTGTGAGAGGAGGTTGTAAGGTAGAGGGGGTGGTGATGTGTTTATGAGTAGAGTGTATGTTGTGTGTAGGAGGGAATGAAGTAGAGGTGAGAGTGTTTGTCTTAGACTGGTTTGTTGCATGAGTTAAAAAGTGTGGTGGTGTGCAGTGTGTGTGTTGTGCGTTAGTGTTATTATGGTAGAAGGGAGAGGAGGGTGTTTGTTGGACAAATGATGAAAGGATGAATATATGTTTGTTAGTGATAATGGTGTGTTAGGTGTAATTAGAGCAGGGAGCGTGTGTCTGGATGGGATGCAGTTATGTATGGTGTTGAATGGGGTTGTGTTAGTGATGAGTGTATTGGTTAGTGGTATAGGATAGAGTTGTGTACTGTTTGTAGGTGATGGTGGGTATGTGTGGTAGTTGGGATAGAAGGGTGTATAGATGTGGTTTGGTTGTGTTTGTAGTGCATGCTGGTACATTGGTCCGTGCATAGGGTTGTGTGTGGTGTACATTTGGTGTGAGTGTTACTCTGTTTGTGGATGGTGTGGGGTGGCTCTAACTGAATGTGAACATGGGCAGCATTTCTGGCCCTAGTCCCGTCCAGTCTCAAACAGGTAATTGCCCTTGTCCTCTCTGCCCTTAGCCTCGACGCCCGGGCTGAGACGCCCTAGGCCTCGGACTTTTATAGCCTTAGTAATCAGGTGACCCCTTCAGCCAATGGGAACCCTAGCCCTAACCCTATCCAATCACAACACTAGCCCTAAAATCTAGAAACAATAGGAGACGAGGACCTTACAGCCAATCTCAGCCCTAGTCCAAGCACCCAATAACTTTCAAAAACCCTGATCTCTACGTCCAATAGAGGCCCTAGCCCTACCAGTAGTCCCAACCCAAGTCCAAGCAACCAATGGCACAGGAAGCCCTAGTCGCTACTTCCAATAGAAAGCCTAACCCTACTCTTAGTACCACACCTAGTCCAGCAACCAATCACACCAAAAGCCCTAATCGCCACTTCCAATTAAAGGCCTAACCCTAGCCATAGTCCCACCCCAGTCCCAAAAATCAATAACACAGGAAGCCCTAGTCCCTACTTCCAATAGAAGTCCTAACCCTATCCCTAGTCCCAACCCTACATTGATTGAATCACAGACCCAGAAACCAATCAGAACCCTCAAATACCCAACCAATGAGGACACTAACCCTAATCCAATAGAAACATCAGATGCAACCTCCAATCAGTGTATACATGTACCTACCACTAGCAGACTATATAAGGTCCGAGCAACCTCAGACAAGGTTTGCTGGCCAGGGAGTTGGGAGCTGCTTCTCTTGTTCAGAATCTCCTAGGAGACAGACAGGCTCAATCCACACTTTGGACTTCTGCAGGTAAGAGCCTAACTTGTCCTCTGAAAATAGTGTTTGTATAAAACTTTACTCCCTCTCCTGGACAAAAAACGAAGTGCACAGTCCCTATTAAACACAGTTTAAACAGCACACAGAAGATCACTGCTGCCTCAGAGCACACTCTGATGTAGAATATCCCTGTTGCTGGGGGGAGGGAGCTGGTTTCACTGACTTGTTAACACAAAATGGTGGCTGGTGGTGCACTGTTTAACATACAGGTCTTAGCACAGAGACAAGGGGAAATTTGGAGGGAAAACTGTTAGTCACCGGAATGAGAGGGAAAAACTACAGAGATTTAGGACTGCAAATCCCACAAATCAACACGTTAAATGGAGGAAATCATGGGCAGGAAAAACCACAAGTTTGAACACAAAACAGGTAATTAAATATGCAATCACGGGCAGGTTAAAACTACAATTTTAAACTGTAACAATCACAGGCAAAGACAGTAATCACAGCTAGGGAAAATCTTTTTGACCTCTTTTAGGAAAGAGACAGCACTAGTCTGCCTCCTTACCACTTCCTGGACTCTGCTCACTGCAATCTGGGGCTCTACTCATGCACTCATGTAAATATGTAGAGAGTACCATTGTACTAAACCTATCACCCAGCCAGTACCTATGTATTCATTTAATTACTGAGCCAAAAGTTTTGCACTAATACAATCACCTCAGCAGTATACTTAGTTTCATCCAATCTCTCAAGCTTTAACAATGGAATTATGCAGTCACTCAGCCACTAGTCATGCACTCATCTAATTAGGAAGGCACTACTGCTGCACTTATTAAATTCTCTAGGCACTACCCATGTAGTTATGTAAGCATCCAGGCACTGCCTGTTCAGTCAACCAAAAAGAAATGGGCAGTATCCAATCGCTGAACCACTATTCATCCAATCATCCAATAGGCTAGGTGCTATGCATGGGCTTAAACAATCATGTATGCACTATCCATGCACTGCATAAATTACCTATATACTATGTATGCACTCTTGCAATCATCCAGGTACTAGAGTTGCACTCATTTAATCATTCTACCAGTATCAATGCATGTATTGAATTATTGAAGCATTAATCATGCACTTGTCAAATCATTCAGGCTCTACTCATGCACTCATCCAAACACCCAGATACTAGTGGTATACTCGTGCAAACACGCAGGCAGTAGGTATGCAGATATGGAATGACCCATAGAGTTATGACATAGTCAGGGAATCATCTAGGCACTACTTGTATCCGCAGGGAATCACCTAGGCACTACCTATGTACTCATTTAATCATCCAGGGAGTATTGATGTATTCAGCCACAAACCCATGTATTTACAAGTTTGACTGAAGAATATGTAGTCTTTAGACAATATGGGTGATAGGTTTTCTACAATGGTACACTCTACATAATTACATGAGTGCATGAGTAGACCCTGAGTGTTTCATTAGTGCACGCATGGGCCTCAGTATTTCAATGATTGCATGGGTTGTAAGTGGGTGTTTAGATGGCTGCATAGGTTCTGTGCAAATGTTATAATGATTGCATAGTTTCAGCCTTGTAAATTTAGGGTTAAATTAAAAAAATTGTAGAAGAAGGAGCGATGCAGTGAAACAGAAAGAACGAGTTGAGAGAGTAGTTGATAAGGCCTTTGCTTTGAAGAGGAAGCTTTTCATTTTGATTTTAAATAGAATGAAGACTCTTGACAAAATAGTGTTGTGCATGAGGAGACAAAACCAGAAGAATTGATTAGTGAATAGAAGTAACGGTTGTACAGTTTTTAGTGAAGAATGGATGCATACTTCTTGTACAGAGCCTTTCGTTAATGAAGAAAGCTATCTATCTCCAGGATAGCAAATTAGTTCATGCTGTTGATTAAAGAGGAGGATGTTGTGAAATGAAGAATGGTAGTCCTATAGCAAAAGAGGTGATGGTACCTAGAGTGGTAGAAGAAGTTATTGCAGAAGAGGTACAAGGAAGGCGTAGTCAGGGTACTGTATAGAAATGGAATTGTAGTAGTGTTTCTAGTATTAGACAGCAATCCATTGATATATTAAGAAAATTCCTACGTATCTTTCCAAGGTAAAGTTTAAAACACAAAATAAGCTATACCACTCAGCAATGTGAACTTTAGGTAGGAGGCTGTATTATGTAAAAACTCCTACTTTATATTTAGGAGTAATGAATAGAGCACTTTTGCATGGTAGCATGGCAGACGTAGAAAAGATTTGTGTTGATGTGCAGTTTTGTTTCTTTCGTCCTGAGCAGGGTTCTAGGGAAAATGAAGAGTTGTTAAGAGGAGGAGTTGCAGAACAAGACACATATATTACAATTGATAGTTTCAAAGAAGAAATTAAAACATTAAGACAGTGTTGTGTAAAAAAACTGAGGGGCATATTAGCAAGACCCACGTTAAAATTATCGCCGTTTTAGAGGCAGGAAACTGCCGCTAAAACGGCGATAATAGGCTTGCTAATATGCGTTATAGAATTCAATAGAAGCCCAGGTTAGATGTGCAGGACGTCTAACCTGGGCTTCTATTGGAATTCCATAACGCATATTAGCAAGCCCATTATCGCCGTTTTAGCGGCAGTTTCCTGCCGCTAAAACGGCGATAATTTTAACGTGGGTCTTGCTAATATGCCCCTGAGTATGTTTGTATATGTTGTCAATGCACTTATTAGAAGATTTAAACACAGACTGTTCACTTATATTTAAAAAGTGAAAAAGTAAATCATGATAACTGGCAAAAGTTACCTCTGTATTTATTTGTAGGGGACGTTTTGACTTGTCTATAGGGCAAGCTATATGTAAGTAGTATTACAATAAACTAGAAGATAATAAAATGAACAACACATAGATATTAAATACCCATTTTGTAGGATAATAAAATGCCTGCTAATGTAGAAAAATATGATAGGGCCAAAAATTTAAAATAAATCAACATTTATTATTCTTTGCAGCATTGTGAAGGGTCGTGATCGACTGCTCTCCAGCACTCATTACAACTCCACAATCCATGCAGTATGATGCCATCAGGATAAACTGTGGAGCCAAATCTTCAAGTTGATATTGGACTTTTGAATGGACTCTCTGCTTCGGTGTTGTTGTGCTGCTATTGAAGTTGAGGATCCTTCAGCTTTGCATTACCTTCTTGCTGCTCACTATGAACTCTTCTTATGAAATGTGCAAAAATTATAAAAGGGGGAAAATTTACCATGTATGATTTTTGGCAGCATTGCGAATAGCTGTAACACACTGCTCACCAGCTGTTAAAACAACAGTACAGTCCATGCAATACGTGGCCATTCTTGAAAACTCTGGAGCCATATTTGTTGTAGTAGTCTGTACCTCTAAAGGGACTTTCTGGCCTGGAATTGTTGCTGCTGCCACTGATGTAGATGGTCCTCCAGCTTCCTTCTGCTTGATCGGCAGTTGGAGATGTTTTCTATGATATGTTTTAAGATGATAGAACATGAACGTCGTCCCACATGAATCCAAAAAAAGTCTGCAGCCAAAATCTACCACCTGTTCACAACAAACTTCTGGAAAAGAAGATTCAAGATGGAGGAGTGGGCGTATGCTTCCTATTCATTTTACTGATCAGTATATTATCCAATTATATTTCTTACTTTCCCGGTCATGTGAGGTTTTCAGATTGTGCATTGCACTAGTTTGGCAACAGTTTTTAACTCCCCATGAGTTTGGGTAACAATGGGTAGTTTGATGGGTGTTTGGTTGTTGTTTTGTATTTGTGAGTTCAGATGTTGAGTTATTTTTTGAAATTGTTGTTTTTGTTTAATGTGTTGTTGAAATAAAGTTAAACATGTATGTTACTAAACAGCTAGACTCAAACTTTGTGTAAAATATGTCTATGTATCTGTTTTTCACTTTGTCATTTGTATTCGTGACTACTGATGTCATTGCGACCTCTGGTGTTGCTGTGAAGAAGGAAAATGCATTTTTGATTTAGTTATTTCGACAAATGAATACAAAAGGAAAAGTTAAGTTAGTATCTTACTAAATATCTGCAGAGAAACCTTATGTAAAATATGTCTATATATGTGTTTTACACTTTGTTAAAAACACCCAGTATTCGCAGTCTGTCCTTGGCAATGGCACTCATAGAATCATACAGGCACTACCTGTGCAATCATCAAGGACATCCTTTCTGCATCACTCTGCAAGCATGCCTCCTTGGATATTAGTAGTTGGGGGATGAATTCCCCTTGGCTATTGATGGTATTTGGGGGCCATGTATCCCTCTTGTTACCTCCAGCAAGATCCAAACAGCCAGTTTGCGAAGAGGTGTTCTGAGGCCACACACTCTTTCTGCACCACTCTGCAAACACGTCTCCTGGCACACTAGTGGTTGGGGAATAAACTTGTCTTGGATGCTAAAGGACCTTGGGGACCAAGAAACCCTCCTAGTACTTTCTATAAGTCCTACTCAGTGGGATTTTTGAGAGCTGGTCAGAGGCCCCGTCCCATTTCCACACCATTCTGCAAAGACCATTGCTACTTAAAAACCATGGAAATTCACTGAAAAAAATCAAAGGTTACAGGTAAGTTATAGTTAGAAATTCACATTTACTAAACCTTAGAAATTTACTGAAAAAACAAAGGTTACAGGGACGTTATAGTTAGGAAATAGAATTTAAAAAACCTTAGATATTCACTGAAAAAAACAAAGGTTACAGGGACGTTATGGTTAGGCTCTGATTTCACACACACAAAACCAGAGAAATTCAGCAGTTATAGTTAGATGAGCTAACTATAACTCATGCCCCCGCATTGCACTGCTTATGACCTCACATATTACATCACTCATGACATGGTTAGTGACATCGCTGATGACATCACTGATGACATCTCAAATGACATCACTGATGAGATCATCCACAGAATCTCTGATGCAGCCACTCACACCTCATTGTAACCTTTCATACACCCTCTCCAACTTTCACATTACCATTCTCAAAACCATTGACACACCCATACCAGTATTTACATACCCACTCACTGATTCATAGGTCTACACACACACATCCACTCAGTCACCCATACAGCCACTCATACACCAACTCACTCACTAATAAAGACATTGATATATCTAATCATACAGCCACACAGCCACTCACACTCTCAGTCACCCATAGAGCTACTCACACACCTAGTCACTCACCCATAGTCAATCACAGAGCCACTTACTCACCTATACAGTTATACACACACCAACTCATGTATTCATACAGATACTAACACATACTTACTCACCTATACAGTCACTGACACAAGCACACACTCACTCATACAGCCACTCTCACAATCTCTCACTCACGCATACAGTCTCTTATATACTCCAACATTCACGTATACTGCCTTTCACATATGCAGTTACTCACCCATATACCACTGACACATGCATTCACTTACCGACACAGCCATACGTACACTCTCTCACCCACACAGCCCCTATCAGATGTACTCATGAACCCATATAGCCACTGATTCACCCATTCACTCATCCATGCAGGGAGTCACACACCCCCTCACATACCTCCACAGACACTCATACATCCATACAGGTACTCAGAAAACCAATCAATACCCCATACAGCCACTCATCCACATACTCACCAACCCATGCCGCCACTTACACACCAACTGACAGACTGATATAGACATTCACACAAATTAGTCACTCACCTATACATTGACTGAGATACGAATAATCACTCACTTATACAGTCAGTCACGCACCCACTAAATCATCCTTACAGGCACTCATATACCTGCTGATTCATCAATACACCTTGGTGTATATATATTTAACACTTATAAACCTTTTAGAAACTCTCACAGTGACCGGATGATGTCATCAGTGATGTCATTTGAGATGTCATAAGTGATGTCATCAGTGATGTCACTGACCATGTCATGAGTGATGTAATATGTGAGGTCATAAGCAGTGCCGCGTTTGCAGAGTGGTATAAAAAGGGGCGTGGCCTCGGACCACCTCTCTGCAATGCAGATCTGTGGGGCATACTGGAGGTACCTGGTGGGCTAGTTGGCCCCAGGGACCTTCAGGATTCAAGGGGACTTATTCCCCCAACCCAGAACACGCTAGGAGGTGCGTCTGCAGAGTGGTGGAAAAAGGGGGTGTGGTCTGTGTCTACCACTCAGCAATCCCACTGTGTGCGGCTTACTGGAGGTAAGAGGTCGGCTAGTTGGCCCCTAATGGACCCCCAGCAGCGAAGGGGACTTCAATCCCCATCCAAGAGCGCGCCAGGGAGCGCGTTTGGACAGTGGTGGGCAGAGGGGACGTGGCCTGCTATAAGAATTTAGCAATCCTGCTGTGTGTTACTTACTGGAGGTAATAGGAGGGGTAGTTGGCCCCCAGGGATATCCTTGGGGGCCAACTACCCCTCTTGTTACCTCCAGTAAGCCCCACACATTGGGATTGCTAAGACGTCTTCGGAGGTCATGCCACTTTTTCTCCACCACTCTGCAAACACGCCTCCTGGCAGACTACGGGATGGGGGATTAAGTCCAATTTTCTCCTGAGGGACTTTGGGGTCAAGAAGCCCTCCTGGTACTTCCTGTAAGTCCTACGCAGCAGAATTCCTGAGCGCTGGTCGGAGGCCCAGCACCCTTTCTCCACCACTCTGCAAACGTGACTACTACTTAAAGAAGCATCTTTCTGCACCTCTGACTTAGAGGTAGTTTTAATCCCCCTGCCCTATTATGTACTTGGGCCTTACAGAGGAGGTCATGACAATAACAGGGGTACCCCAACACATAGTGTTCCCTAGTGCATGTAGGTGTTTTCACTGTATTCTAAGTGTCTCTTAGCATAGCACTGGCTCTAGGCCTGGTTAGTCAGAGTCAGTTACCACCAGTACCCGTCAGCAAAAAGTTGGGGGCACAGGATGACTTAGCAACAAGGCCTCTTTCTGCTCCTCTGGTGGTTCGTTGTTCATATCTCTTGCTTCTTTCTGCTCCTTTCTTCCTCTTTCTGCACATGTCCCTGTAGGCATAGTTAGAAATTAGCATTTAAAAACCTTTGAAATTCACTGAAAAAAACATAGGTTTCAGGGATGTTATAGTTTGAAATTAGCCTTTAAAAAACCTTTAAAATTCACTGAAAAAACCATAGGTTTCAGGGACGTTATTTGACATCTCAAATGACATCACTGATGACATCACTGATGACATCATCCACATGATAATCTGATGCACCTCCTCATACCCTAATATAACCTTTGATACACCCACTCTAAAATACAGACTACCATTCTTGAAACCATAGACACACCAATACCAATTACTACATACCCACTCACTGATTCCTAGGTCTACACACACATCCACTCACTCACCCATACAGTCACTCATACATGCAGTCACTCATCAATACAGCCACTATCATATGCACTCATACACCTATACAGACACTCACACACCGCCACTCACCCATAGAGTTACTTACACAGCTAGTCAGTCATGCAAAGAATCAATCACACTCCCATTTACTCACCTATACAGTTATACACACACCACCTCTCGTATTCATACAGATACTAACACATACTTACTCTCTTCTACAATCACTGACACAAGCATACACTCATCCACACAGCCACTCTCACAATCACTCACTCGCACATATAGTCATTTATATACTCCAATACTCACATATACTGCCTTTCACATATGTAGTTACTCACACATGTACCACTGAGACATCCATTCACTCACCAACACAGCCATATACACACTCACCCACCCATACAGCCCCTGACAGACGCACTCTTGAACCCATACACCCAGTGAATCACCCACTCACACATCCATGCAGGGAGTCACACACACCCCACCCACCCACATAGACACTCAGGCACCCATACAGATACTCAGACAATCAATCAGTAACCCATATAGACACTCATGTAGCTACTCACCAACCAGTGCAGCCGCTTACACACCCACAGACAGACTGATACAGACATTCACACAGTTTAGTCACTAACCCATGCATTCTGTAAGACACGTTTAATCACTCACTTATACAGTCAGTCACGCAACTACTAAATCATCCATTCAGACATTCATACACCCACTCATTCTTCAATACACCTTGGCCTATATATATCAAACATTTAAACTTTACAGAAACACACAGTCATTGGATGATATCATCAGTGATGTCATCAGTGATGTCATTTGAGATGTCATCAGTGATGTCATCAGTGATGTCACTGAAAATGTCATGAGTGATGTAATATGTGATGTCATCAGCAGTGCATTGTGAGGGCGGGAGTTATAGTTAGCTGAACTAACTATAACGTCCGAATTTCACTGGTTTTGTACGAGTGAAATGTCCAACTAACTATAACGTCCCTGAAACCTTTGTTTTTTTCAGTGAATTTCAAAGGTTTTTTAAATGCTAATTTCTAACTATAACGTCCCTGAAACCTATGGTTTATTTCAGTGAATTTCAAAGGTTTTTTAAAGGCTAATTTCTAACTATAACGTCCCTGAAACCTATGGTTTTTTCAGTGAATTTCAAAGGTTTTTTAAATGCTAATTTCTAACTATAACGTCCCTGAAACTTATGGTTTTTTCAGTGAATATATGTATATATATATATTCACTGAAAAAAACATAGGTTTCAGGGACGTTATAGTTAGAAATTAGCATTTAAAAAACCATAGAAATTCACTGAAAAAACCATAGGTTTCAGGGACGTTATAGTTAGTTGGACATTTCACTCATACAAAATCAGAGAAATTCGGCCGTTATAGTTAGTTGAGCTAACTATAACTCACGCCACCGCAATGCACTGCTGATGACGTCACATATTACATCATTCATGACATGGTCAGTGACATCACTGTGATTGGCATGACCTCCCCTGTAAGGCCCTAGTATATAATAGGGCAGGGGGATTAAAACTACCTCTAAGTCAGAGGTGCAGAAAGATGCTCCTTTAAGTAGTAGTCATGTTTGCAGAGTGGTGGAGAAAGGGTGCTGGGCCTCCGACCGGCGCTCATGAATTCTGCTGCGTAGGACTTACAGGAAGTACCAGGAGGGCTTCTTGGCCCCCAAGTCCCTCAGGAGAAAATTGGACTTCATCCCCCATCCCGTAGTCTGCCAGGAGGCGCGTTTGCAGAGTGGTGGAGAAAAAGTGGCATGGCCTCCGAAGACGTCTTAGCAATCCCACTGTGTGGGACTTACTGGAGGTAACAAGAGGGGTAGTTGGCCCCCAAGGACATCTCTGGGGGCCAACTACCCCTCCTATTACCTCCAGTAAGTCCTACACAGCAGGATTGCTAAGTTCTTATAGCAGGCCATGCCCCCTCTGCCCACCACTGTGCAAACGCACTCCCTGGCCCGCTCTTGGATGGGGATTGAAGTCCCCTTTGCTTCTGGGGGTCCTTTAGGGGCCAACTAGCCTACCTCTTACCTCCAGTAAGCCCCACACAGTGGGATTGCTGAGAGGTGGACACAGGCTACGTCCCCTTTCTCCACAACTCTGCAGACGCACCTCCTGGCGTGTTCTGGGTTGGGGGATTAAGTCCCCTTGAATCCTGAGGGTCCCTGGGGGCCAACTAGCCCACCTGGTATCTCCAGTAAGCGCCACAGAGCTGCATTGCAGAGAGGTGGTCCGAGGCCACACCCCTTTTTATGCCACTCTGCAAACGCGGCTCCTGGCACACTGCTGCTCGGAGGATGAAGTCCACTGTGTGCCTGAGGTCCTCAGGACACCAGAGGACCTCATTGCCCCACCAGCAGTGCGCCAAGAGTCGCGTTTGCAGAGTGGTATAAAAAGGGGCATGGCCTCGGACTACCTCTCTGCAACGCAGCTCTGTGGCGCATACTGGCGGTACCTGGTGGACTAGTTGGCCCCCAGGGACCCTCTGTATTAAAGGGGAATTATTTCCCCAGTTTACAACGCGCCAGGGGGCGCGTTTGCAGAGTGGTGCAGGGAGGGGGCGGAGCCGCCGGCGAGATGCGGCTTTTTAAAAAAAAAAAAATTAGAAGGGAGGCTGTGTCTCTAATTGAGTGAATATAGAGGCGCTGAATTAGCTGCGCTCAGGTGAGAGAAGGGGGGATTTCCACAAAATAATCCCAGCGCAGCCCCCAGCCCCGTCCAGCCCCCTCACAAATAATGAAGGAAGCTGGATCGAAAGGTCCAAGATTGAGTGGCAGTTATATTTCTGGAACTAACTGGTTTTAAAAAGAAAAGGTTAAGACTGTTGCAGAATACTAACTAGGCGAAGGCAGCCGGCAAGGGGAGAGCGATAGAAAAAAGAGGGAGGGGCGGAGGGGAGGAGACGGCTGATCTCTGAAATTGCTTACAGAATTACATTTGTTTTCTTGTGATTTTATTAAAAGTTACTCCTCATCTCCAGAATGCGTGAAAATATCTACTTTCCACTCAGATACACCACATTACCTTGTTGGAGGCGAATTTGTTTGTTTGTCTATTTTATTTATTTGCTGGATAAGATTGATGCAGTCTTATTAGCGCTATATCTGGTTATAGGAAGAGATAAGGTTGAGATCTTTTCTTTTTTATTCCAATTACTAGATGTGTCACCCAACTGAAGAACTGAAACATGATTGTTTATCTTTGTGCAAATAGAAATCAGAGAGTCAGGGGGTGTGAACGATAGCGCACAATCTGTGGGTGTCACGGGCCATATATGCCTTTACTGAGCCGAATGTGCGCTTTAAGGCAGCGCTATAGGAGGCTGGGCTGCTGTATGTCCAGAGATCCCTTATAAATGCAGATTGCTGCGAATAAACCGTAATCACCTATGTTACTATATACACACCAACTGGCAGACGTGTCGTGACGTCAGAGCTACTGCGCGGCTATTGCTGTACATATTACTTCCCCGACACGACTATAAGTGTTAGGAATGTTAATTCTACACAGCAGTGCAATTCACTAGTATACGCAGAAATGCATGTGCGTGCTTATGTGTGCTTACGTGGGTGTTCGCGCATGTGTGCGTGCTTGTAAATCTCTGTATGCATGTGTTTTGCGTGTGCTGTCTGGATGTGGTTATTTGTGTGGTGTGCGGCTCGAGCGTAGGTGGCATTATTTGTGTATGTTAGCTTATGCACTAGTGTTTGTGTAGGTTTAGATGTACGCTTTGTGTTTGGGGTGCCTTTTACGACTGGCTGTGGTGTGTGCGTGTTCAGTGGCCATGTCTCTGTGTTGTTTGTTGTATGTGAGATATATAGGTTGCTTTTGGTGTGAGTGATTGGATATATTTTGTATATGGTCTGTGTGTCTCGGGTGTTTGGCATGCATGTGCATGTGTTTCGTGTGTCATTTATTTGTGGTGTGTGGTGCTTCTGTGTGTGCGCACATATGCGAAGATTTGGGTTTGTCTGGGGGATTGTTGCCCGTGTTTCGAGCACAGAGTGTGAGTTCTATACCTTACCTGGGTGTGTGTACATGTGGCAGTGTGTGGGTGAGCTGTGACGTATTTGTGTGTTATAAGGGAAGTGTGGTTAGGTGTGCTTGTGGTGTGTTTAAGGAGAGTGTGTGCCGGTGTGTGTGTATGTTTGATTGCGCGTGGTGGCGCAGTGTACACACCGATACGCTGGCTGTTCCACACTCGCTTCCTGTTACTACTGAGAGCATCAGTGGTGATTTACCTGACTGTTCACACGTGCAGGTTTGCAGGGGAAGCAGGAACATTGGGGTCAATGCTGACCCGCACCCGGTGCGTCTTCTTATTCTTCCAGGTTGTCACTGTCCTTATGAGAATGAACTGTGACGAGTCTGCCTTTCCTGCTGCTTTCACGTGCCTCTCACCTGGAGGACAGACCAGGGGATATTTCAAGGTATGGAGGGCGCACTTACAAAGGATCTCGCACTGCACACCTGGGTACACAATGTACACATCTGTGCGGCTCCCTGGACTTATTTAACGGCTGCATGGGCATGCTTAATAAAAAGAAAGCCTTGCCGCTGGTCTTCAATCTACTACCTCGTGACATTTTCAGAGTTGGTGGAAAGTTAGCGCGCGGTAAATACCTTGCGGTAGCGCTGCCTAAAGACAAGAAAGTCCGACTACCAGTGTCCCTCACTCTACCAGACATAATTTATTTAATTAAAGCCCCGGGGAGGTGGCGGTACCCGGGGCTGTGGGGGCCCCGCGGGCCCCCGCTATTTCATTTTGACATTGCCCCCGGGACCTGGCCCACCCAAGGGCCTTATTAAAATGAAGCGCGGGCATCCGCGCTTCATTTTTGTTTTATTTTAAAAATGCTTTTTTGGCCCTGGGGGTCCCTGTGGGACCCCCTGAGCAGGCCTAGAGGGTCAGGGTGTTTCTACCCTGCCTCCTTTTGTTGTTTTTGACCTTTTTTTTAACTATTTTCTTGTGACTCGGTTACCGAGTCACAAGATGGCTGCCAACACATTCTGGTTTAGAGTGTTGGCAGCCAATCAGAGTGAAGCTCGTGCCCGGGAGGATTCGCGACTCCTCCTCGGTGCTCAGATATCGATATTTTTCTTTTTTTAATTTCTCAGGAACTACTGACCGTATTTACACCATTTAAAAAAAAGGTCGCTTTCTGAATCAAGAACTACTTTTTTGCCAAATTTGGTGTAATTCCGTTCAGCAGTTCAGGCTGTAGCCTTGTCTAAAATTTCCTATGGAAATTAACATGGGGAAAATGCGTTTTGGGACCCCCTTTTTTCTCAGCCCCCGCTTAACAAATCACCCCGAAACTTTCAAGACAGGAGCTGACCGGAGAACCCCATTAGTTTTGAAAATTTCGCGAAGTTTCGTCAACCGGCCCCAAAGTTATTGGCAAAACAAAAAATGCTTTTTGAATAGAAACGAGGTCCTAACTATAACTACCTACTGGCGACCGCCAGTAGGATTTATATATATATATATTTATATATATATATATATATTCACTGAAAAAACCATAGGTTTTAGGGACAGTTATAGTTAGTTGGACATTGCACTCGTACAAAACCCGTGAAATTCCCCGTTATAGTTAGTTCAGCTAACTATAACTCGCGCCCCGCAATGCACTGCTGATGACGTCACATATTACATCACTCATGACATGGTCAGTGACATCACTGATGACATCACTGATGACATCTCAAATGACATCACTGATGACATCATCCAGTGACTGTGTGTTTCTGTAAAGTTTAAATATGTTTAATATATATAGGGAAAGGCGTATTGAAGAATGAGTGGGTGTATAAGTGTCTGAATGGATGATTTAGTACGTGTGTGACTGACTCTACAAGTGAGTGATTAAACGTATCTTACTGAATGCATGGGTTAGTGACTAAACTGTGTGAATGTCTGTATCCGTCTGTTGGTGTGTAAGTGGATGCATGGATTTGCGAATAGCTACATGAGTGTCTATATGGGTTATTGATTGGTTCTATGAGTATCTGTATGGGTGCCTGAGTGTTTGTGTGGATGGGGTGTGTGCGACTGTGCATAGATGTGTGAGTGGGTGATTCACTGGGTGGATGGTTTCAAGAGTGCATCTGTGATAGACTGTATGGGTGGGTAAGTGTGTGTAAGAGTGTGTTAGTGAGTGAATGTATGTCCCAGTGGTACATGTGTGAGTAACTACATATGTGAAAGGCAGTATATATGTGTATTGGAGTATATAAATAGCTATAAGCGAGAGTGAGTGATTGTGATAGTGGCTGTATGGATGAGTGTGTGCTTGTATCAGTGATTGTATAAGAGCGTAACAATGTGCTAGTATTTGTATGATTAAGTGAGCTGGTGTGTGTATAACTGTATAGGTGAGTAAATGGCAGTGTGTTTAATTATTTGCATGACTGACTAGGTGTGTGAGTACCTCTATGGATGAGTGGCGGTGTTTGAGTGTCTATATAGGAGTAAGAGTGCATATGATAGTCCTGTACTGAGTGACCATAAGTATGAGTGACTGTACGGGTGAGTGAGTGGATGTGTGTGTGTGAGACCTAAGAATCAGTGAGTGGGTATGTAGTTATTGGTGTTGGAGTGTCTATGGTTTTGCGAATGGCACTCTGTAATTTAGATTGGGTGTATCAAAGGTTATATTAGGGTGTGAGGAGCTGCATCAGATTATCACGTGGATATGTCATCAGTGATGTCATTTGAGATGTCATCAGTGATGTCATCAGTGATGTCACTGACCATGTCATGAGTGATGTAATATGTGACGTCATCAGCAGTGCATTGCGGGGGCGCGAGTTATAGTTAGCTGAACTAACTATAACGGGGGAATTTCACGGGTTTTGTACTGAGTGCAATGTCCAACTAACTTTAACTGTCCCTAAAACCTATGGTTTTTTCAGTGAATTTCAAAGGTTTTTAAATGCTAATTTCTAACTATAACGTGTCTGAAACCTATGTTTTTTTCAGTGAATTTCAAAGGTTTTTAAAATGCTAATTTGTAACTATAACGTGCCTGAAACCTACGGTTTTTTCAGTGAATTTCAAAGGTTTTTTAAATGACAATTTTTAAATGTATTAATTTTTATATTAATTTTTTTCATACTGATTTACTACATTTTTAGAAACAATTTCTTTTACATATTTTATTTTTAAATTACATTGTAATTACATTATACATTACATTACAAAAAATACTTTCTCAGAATGAATTACTTTAGTTTAAATACTTTGCACATAGGCAATAGACTTTTAAGTACAGTAGTTACAGTTGTTGCAATGGGCAACACATTTTCAAACACAATGCAACATTCAGCTCAATGTGAATTTCTAGTTAAATGCAATTAGTTACTTTATGGATTACTTTTCTAACCACAGGACTGGATTCTAGATTCAGTCCTGGTACACCTCCTGTAAACAGTTGAGTAAAAGCGTTTTGGTTACAGTCGTGATTTTTAAGGAATATTATTGTATTTTAAAAGTTGACACTTCGAAACTTTTTCTCATAGAATCACCAATGTTATCCTATGGAAGGAAATTCACTTGGCAGGTAAAAACTGTTATCGTTACTTTTTCTTACTCAGTGTTGGATCCTGGATCCAGCACTGGTGCATCTCCTGTAAACAGTTGAAAGAATGCGTTTAAGTCATACAGGCGATTTTTAAGGAATATTTGTAGTTTGTGAAAATCGACACTTTGAAACTTTTCTGCTGAAAACCAGACAATGGATTCCTATGGAAGAAAATATAAGTTACTGGTAAGTACGGTTAAAATTACTTTTCAGGACCAGTACTGGGCTGAAAGATACAGCACTGAGGTCTCTCCTTATAACAGGTGAGTAAATCGGAATTCGTATTTCGGCTGATTTTAGAGGAATATTTGTATGTTTCAAAAATCAACACTTAGAAACTTTTTCAGCAAAAAGCAGGCAATGATATCCTATGGAAGGAAATTCAAGTTACTGGTAAGTACGGTTAAAATTACTTTTGAGGATCAGTACTGGGCTGAAAGATGCAGCACTGAGGTCTCTCCTGATAACAGGTGAGTAAATCGGAATTCGTATTTCGGCTGATTTTAGAGGAATATTTTAAAGTTCCAAAACTCCACACTTAGAAGAATTTCCAAGTGAAACCAGTCAATGTTAGCCTATGAAGGAAATTCAAGTTACCGGTAAGTACGGTTAAAATTACTTTTGAGGATCAGTACTGGGCTGAAAGATGCAGCACTGAGGTCTCTCCTGATAACAGGTGAGTAAATCGGAATTCGTATTTCGGCTGATTTTAGAGGAATATTTTAAAGTTCCAAAACTCCACACTTAGAAGAATTTCCAAGTGAAACCAGTCAATGTTAGCCTATGGAAGGAAATTCAAGTTACTGGTAAGTACGGTTAAAATTACTTTTCAGGACCAGTACTGGGCTGAAAGATGCAGCACTGAGGTCTCTCCTGATAACAGGTGAGTAAATCAGAATTTGGATTTCGGCTGATTTTAGAGGAATATTTGTATGTTTCAAAAATCAACACTTAGAAACTTTTTCAGCAAAAAGCAGGCAATGATATCCTATGGAAGGAAATTCAAGTTACTGGTAAGTACGGTTAAAATTACTTTTGAGGATCAGTACTGGGCTGAAAGATGCAGCACTGAGGTCTCTCCTGATAACAGGTGAGTAAATCGGAATTCGTATTTCGGCTGATTTTAGAGGAATATTTTAAAGTTCCAAAACTCCACACTTAGAAGAATTTCCAAGTGAAACCAGTCAATGTTAGCCTATGAAGGAAATTCAAGTTACCGGTAAGTACGGTTAAAATTACTTTTCAGGATCAGTACTGGGCTGAAAGATGCAGCACTGAGGTCTCTCCTGATAACAGGTGAGTAAATCGGAATTTGTATTTCGGCTGATTTTAGAGGAATATTTTAAAGTTCCAAAACTCCACACTTAGAAGAATTTCCAAGTGAAACCAGTCAATGTTAGCCTATGGAAGGAAATTCAAGTTACTGGTAAGTACGGTTAAAATTACTTTTCAGGACCAGTACTGGGCTGAAAGATGCAGCACTGAGGTCTCTCCTGATAACAGGTGAGTAAATCAGAATTCGTATTTCGGCTGATTTTAGAGGAATATTTGCACAATGGTGAAGGGAGGGGGCGGGGCCTGAGGTGACATCTGTGCAAACGCGCCCCGTGGCGCATTTTAAGTTGGGGGATTAAGTCCCCTTGAATGATGAGGGTCCCTACGGGCCAACTAGCCCACCAGGAACCTCCAGTATGCGCCAGGGGCTGCGTTGCAGAGACATGTACAGAGGCCACACCCCTTTACACCTCTCTGCAACGCAGCTCTGTGGCGCTTTCTGGACGTACCTGTTGGGCTAGTTGGCCCCCAGGGACCCTCAGGATTGAAGAGGATTTAATTCCCCATCTTAAAACGCGCCACGGGGCCTGTTTGCACACATGTCACCTGAAGCCCCGCCCCTCCCTTCACCACTGTGCAAACGCGCCCCGTGGCACGTTTTAAGTCGGGGGATTAACTCCCTTGAATCCTGAGGGTCCCTGGGGTGCAACTAGCCCACCATATACCTCCAAAAGCGCCATAGAGCTGCGTTGCAGAGAGGTGTAAAAGGGGCGTGGCCTCTGTACACCTCTCTGCAAGGCAGCTCCCTGGCGCATACTGGAGGTTCCTGGTGGGCTAGTTGGCCCCCAGGGACCCCCAGTATTCAAGGGGAATTGTTCCCTCTCTGCAAACGCGCCAGGGGCGCGTTTGCAGAGTGGTGAAGGAAGGGGCGGGGCCTACGGGCCCGATCGTTTTTCCCCTCTTTAAGGGGGCTGTGTGGCCCCCTTCCTTTTTCCTATTTTTAGGCCCTGGGGACCCCATCCCCCAGGGCCTTACCCCTCTTATTAAATTAAAATAAAAAAACGGGAAGGGGGCCGCGTGGCCCCCCTTCCCTGGGCCTGTATTGGCCCCGGGGACCCCATCCCCCGGGGCATGGCCTCTTTTTTTTTTATTTGGAGGGGGGCTGCGTGGCCCCCCTCCTCAGGCCATTTAAGGCCCCGGGGACCCCATCCCCCGGGCCGGCCTTGCACTTTTTAAAACATTTTTCCCCATTTTTTTACTTTGGGGAGGGGGCTGCGTGGCCCCCCTCCGTGGCCACTTATGGCCCCGGGGACCCCATCCCCCGGGGCCTGGCCTCTCGTTGGGGACTGTGGGGGGGTCCCCAAGCCCCCCACAGTCCCGCCGGCTCCCCGTGTCCTACGGGAGCCGGCATTGCTTTTACACATGGGGAGCTGCTAAGATGCAGCTCCCCATGTGGAAAAGCAATCGGCTTTGGATATTGGAAGAGAGAGCAGGTTTCCTGCTCTCCCAATATCCAAAGCAAGTTTGCAATGACAGGACGGGAGCCGCGAGGCTCCCGTCCTGTCATTGCAAACAGCAGTGTCCCGGGGGTAGGCACCCCGGGACACTGCAGGAGCCGGCCCTGGGGGGTGGCGGTCCCCAGGGCCACCACAGGCTCCAGGAGGGGGGCCGCGCGGCCCCCCTCCCTACATTTTGAAAGCCCCGGGGAGGTGGTGGTCCCCGGGGCTTGGGGGTCCAAAACGGACCCCCATTTTAATTTTTCTTAGTGCCCCGGGGAGGTGGTGGTCCCCGGGGCGTGTGGGGGGGCTGGAGCCCCCCCACACAGGTTTTTAATTTAAAAAAAAGAAGCCCCGGGGAGGTGGTGGTCCCCGGGGCTGCGGGAGGGCTCAGAGCCCTCCCGCACCATTATACATAAAGCCCCGGGGGTGGTGGTCCCCGGGCTTGGGAGGCCCTTAGAGGCCCCCCACACATAAAATTAGCCCCCCCAGCATGCCCCCGGGACTTGGCCCACCCGGGGGCCACTAACATCGAAGCGCGGGAGACCGCGCTTCGACTTTTTTTTCCGGCAGGATTCGCGCACCCTGAGCGCATCCTGCCGATTTTTAAAAAATATATATATTTTTTTTGCCCAGGGGGTCCTTGTGGGACCCCCTGAGCAAACCTAGGGGGTCAGGGTGTTTCTACCCTGCCCCCTTTGTGCGCTTTGCGCACTTGTTTCTGTCCCTCGGTTCTACCGAGGGACAAAATGGCTGCCAACACTTCCTGATTTGGAGTGTTGACAGCCAATTAACATAAAGCTCGTGCTCGGGAGGATCCGCGGCCCTAGATATATCTATCTTTTTACTTTTGATTTTCTCAGCAACTACTGAACGGATTTACACCATTTAACAAAAGGGTTCTTTCTGAACCAAGAACTACCTCTTTGCCAAATTTGGTGTAATTCCGTTCAGCAGTTCGGGCTGTAGCCGTGTCTAAAGTTTCCTATGGAAAATTGCATGGGGAAAACGCGTTTTGGGACCCCCCTTTTTCTCGGCCCCCGCTTGACGAATCCCCCGAGACTTTCAGGGTAGGAACGGACCGGAGCGCCCCCAAAGTTTGAAAATTTTGCGAAGATACGTCAACCGGCAAGAGAGTTATTTCAAATAGAATGTCGCGGATTTCCTATGGATAATAGGTTGTAACTATAACTATCTACTGGCGACCGCCAGTAGATAATATATATACATATACACAATAAATTACAAACTGTAACAAATAAATTGGAATATATTCTAAAATACATACCAATTTAATTACACACAAAAAAGTAAACAAAATAAAAAATTACATTCTGCTAAAAATATATTACATATCACAAACATTAATAAATCAAAACAATATAATGTTCCATACACACAAAAATCCTAATAATATATATTTGAACAATATATACAAAACTAGAAAATTGTAGGAATAATAGATATACTATTCCCACTCCAATCTCTGCAACAGTAGGGAAAGCGTTGGACTCAGGAGGGGTACAAATTACTATTCCCACTCCAGTCACTGCAACAGTAGGGAAAGTGTTGGATAGTGGAGGAGTAAAATTTACTGTTCCCACTCCAGTCAGTATAACAGTAGTGAAAGCGTTGGACTCAGGAGGGCTAAAATTAACTATTCCCACTCCAGTCTGTACAACAGTAGGGAAAGTGTTAGATTGCGGAAGGGTAAAATCTACTATTTCCACTCCAGTCTGTGCAAAAGTAGGGAAAGTGTTGGATTGCGGAGGGGTAAAGTTTACTATTCCCACTCCAGTCAGTGCAAACAGTAGGGAAAGGGTTGGACTCAGGAGGATTAAAATGTACTATTCCCACTCCAGTCTGTGCAACAGTAGAGAAGGCGCTGGATAGCGGAGGGGTAAAATTGACTATTCCCACTCCAGTTTGTGCAACAGTAGAGAGAGAGTAGTTCACTTCAAACAAATAAAATATTTTAACAACTACATTAATTAACAACAAATATAAATATATAAATACATTTGTTTAAATGAAAAAAATACATATTTAATAAATATTTTAAATGAAAACAAATAATAATAATATAATAATACCACGTTATATTTTCCCAATTATAATAACCAGCACATATAATGATATTTACAATTAAAAACCATAACACAATTAATACTAACATAATAAATAACAAGTTTTTAAACAATAAATAACTATTTTTACATTTATTGTCACTTAAATAAGTTCCTACCCTATACCTCCACAAAGTAAAGAACACACACTGAAAATATATCTTGAAATTATAATTACAAATTTTACATAATTAATTATCAGTTAAATGATTAATAATAATAGAATAATTATTATGAATTAACTTCCCACCCTTATCCCTAGAAACCCAACAACGCACACCAAATATATATTTAAAAAAAATCTTAATTACATAATTTATATAATTAATTATCAATGAAACAATTAATAACAATTAACTAATAATAAATGAATTATATTTAATGAACTTTACACCCTTTACACCTACAAACACAACAGCCTGCACCTAATATATAACTTTAAAAAAATAATTACACAATTTGCATAATTAATTACCAATTAAATAATGAGTAATAATTAACATTAATTATTAATTGTTATAATTAATTTTCTTTTCACTCTTTACCCTTACAAAAACCACAACACACACCAAAAATATGAATAAAAAATGTAATTAATTACACAATTTATATATTTAATTATCAATTAAATAATTAATAAGTAATTTAAATAATAATAATTATAATTAAACTACTTCTCAGTCTATATCCCTACAAACCCCACAACCCGCACCTAAAACGTAATGAAATTAAAAATATTCATTGCACAATTACCATAATTAATTATCAATTACATATTTAATATTAATTAATAATTAATTATCATTAATTTACTTCCCAAACTATACCCCTATAAACCCCACAACCCGCTACGGCACTAAAAATACAAGTAAATTATTAAATTAAATTTTAAAGCAACAATACATTTACAAACTATATTAAAAAACATTAACAATAATTATACAATTATGCAGTTAAAGTATATACTAAATACATAAAATAATTAAAGAACTATAATGTTAACAACGATATTTTTGTAAACGATATTAACAACAGATATGTTTAACATCGATATTAATGACATAGATATTTTTAACATTGCTATTACTTACCTTAAAATCGATATTCTTGTCCACGATATTTGTGCATCATGGTATTTCAAACTCAATATTTCCCTGAATACCGCATCATTGTCGATCTTGTGGATGAAGGTGAAGTGGCGCCGCCGATCCACGCAGTCGATGTAGGCTTCGGTGTCGAACCCCTTTACGATGTAGGCGCTGCGTAGATGTTGAGCCGCACTGTCTGTCGGTGTCGAGCCGCGCAGTCCATCGAGGTGATGTCATCGATCGGCTCCTGCATCAGCATAGAAGGGCAATGCATCGGTTCTGATCGGTGCAAAGTCGTCACTGTTGGAAAACTGTTGCAAACCCCACTTCTGAGGCCCAGGACTTTATTGGCACCTCAGACAAGGACTCACAGATGGCAGAGTCCAGCAGCAGCAGCAGGATTGCAGGGAGTCTTTGATGGCCCTGAGACTTCAGAACAGGGGGAAAACCAGCTGAACCTTCGAGTCACTCTGGGTTCAAGTGAGATGAGTCCAGTACTTGTCCTCAGCAGGGCAGAGATCAGCAGGCAGCAGGGCAGCTCAGCAAAGCAGAGAAGCAGTTACTTCAGAACAGTCAGTCAATATGACTGGCAATCCTTGTAGCACAACATTGTTTACTCCTGGCAGAGTTCTTCACAGGTCTAGTAGTGTACTGTCTTGGTAGGGTCAGAGTCAGTACTTATACCCAAATGTGCCTTTAAAGTCCCCTTTCATCCCAGCCCTGTCTGCCAGGCTATCTGTGGGGGGTAATCAGCCATTTGTGTGGGAAACCGGACACTGCCTATTCAGGTGTAAATGTCAGCTCCTCGTCCCTCTTTCTGCCCAGGAGGAGCTATCAGAATGTGGATGAATGCAGTTGAGTTCTCTGTCACACCTACTCTTCCTTTGTTTGTGGCTGTCTAGAAGGAATGCACAAAGTGTAGCTGTCACCCACCCAAGATGTGTAGTGGAGACAGGTTGCAAGGCACACGGAGTAGTAAGATCAGAGAATGCCCACTTTCGAAAAGTGCCATTTCTCAAACAGTAATGTTAAATCAACTTTACCAGTAATCAGGAATTACAGCTTAAAAGTGTTTTAAGTAATTCCCAATGCTAACCTATGACAGGAGTATGAATGTGGGTGTTTGACACTACCAGGATATGCAAAACCTTCCAGTATATGTCCTACCTTTAACTTACACAGCACCCTGCTCTATGGGCTACCTAGGGCCTACCTTAGGGGTGACTTATGTTTAACAAAAAGCAGAGTTTAGGGCTATGCAAGTAGTTTTAAATGCCAAGTTGAAGCGACAGTAAACGGCACCCACAGTCTGTGCAATGACAGACCTGGGACAGGTTTGAAAGGCTACTTGTGTGGGTGGCACAATCAATGCTGCAGGTCCACTAGTAGCATTTAGGTTACAGGCCCTGGGAATATGGCATATCATTTTAACAGGGACTTACAGGTAAAGTAAATAAGTCAATTGTGTATACACCAATGTTATCATGTTTAGGGGCGAAGCGCATGCACTTCAGCACTGGGCAGCAGTGGTAAAGTGCTCAGAGTCCTAAGGCCAACAAAAATAAGGTCAGAAAAATAGGAGGAGAAAGGCAAAAGTGTGGGGCCATTTTCCAACAACTTGCTAGGTTTTGGAGTAGTTTTCAAGTTGCCCTATTTCACTGTGCATTTGAATTGAATCAGTGAATTAGGGGTGCTGCTGAAGACATGTCTGGTGAGACAGGGAGTAACTGAGGGAGCAGAGAGAAATCAGTATTGAGAATCTGCACTTCTCAGACAGTAGATCCATAACAGACCATCACAATATAAGACCTCTCATAGTGGTGATGCATGCTCATTCGAGGGGACTCTGGCAGATCTGCTGGTCAGGCAACACGAAAGCAGCTTTCTGTCTGTCAACATATATTCAAATTTTAACATCAGAACTTACCGGAGAGAGCTCTCCTGGCCACTGAACAACTTGTGGAGGATTTCAGGACACAATTTAAAAAATAACTAAGTCACCGTGATGTCGGCTTCCGGGCCCTGGGCTGATTACATCATGAGGTACAACATTTTTCAATCAAGTTATTTCCACTGGTCTGTGAGACTAAATGCAGGGCCTGGGTAAGTGTTGTGCACCAAAAGAGAGTGAGGCCTCTCTATATATAAGTGAGTTTAGGTTTTCAAGGGAGACATTGTCTACGCTGTCTGCTTGCAAGCAAAAGAGGCATACAGGCAAGGTAACAAAACAGATTAGGTTTTTACATACTGATTGACTAGAGTAGGGAGCATATATATCTATTTTAAGCCTAATTACAGGCAAATGTGTCTTAAAGATCATTTGTCAGACTGAAGGCTGTAGTAGTCTAGTGTTCTAGTGTTCAGACCTCTGACGCCTTAAATGGCAGCTGCAAAGCGGCCGCGCAGAGAACGCGCGCAGCCAAAGGCAAGCCCGTCTGCGCCCGTCCGCGCCCGATCGGGCCCAGGGGCCAGGGACCCTGCCCAATTACAGAGAATATTTTATTCCAAGGAACAGCTTCTCTTGCTTGGACAAACTCCGACTCCATGCAGGAACGGGGGGGGGTTACTGGAATGGCAGGTCGATGGACCACAGGTATGCACGCATTGCAATCATACAATAAATATCTGGGGGCAAAGTAATTTACATGAACCAAAGTGCCAATCAGACAAAGCCTCCTTGACCCTGGGCCTCATCAACTGTCGCCGCTCCCCAAACATAAAATTCAAATTCATCTGCTTTTGGAGGAGGGCAGTTTCGACGCTCTGTTTATTACTGAAACCTGGCTTAATGATAACTCGGCCCCAGACATTCTGTTGGCCCTGCCCCCAGGGTTCCATATTCATAGACTTGACCGCATTGGTAAGATAGGAGGAGGACTTGCGATAGTGGTCAAAGAGGAGTTTAAGTGTACTCTCCAACACCTCCCCGTCCCGGACTGCGAATGTGGTCAGTTTACCATTACCTTCTCACCAACCCATACCTTCTCAGGGCTGCTAATGTACAGGCCCCCTGTGCCTGAGGTGGAGTTTTTAGATGGATTTATAGACATAGCCTCCAGTCTATTGATGAAGAAAACCCACATCACCATCCTAGGGGATCTCAACCTGCACTTTGGGGATCAGAGTAGCCCTAACGTCAAGAGGTTAGAGCATGAACTGGAGAGCTTAGCACCATCCCAATTAATAACATCGGCCACTCACATCAAAGGACATATACTTGACCCTGTGATCACCAATGACCCTAAAATTTCAATACACCTTCAGGTCCCAGTACCATGGTCTGACCACCATCTAATTTCTTTCACACTAAACAAGGGGGAGGTAGTAAAGACCAACCTCCAATCCATCAAGTCTGCCTCATCTCCCCAAGTGAGAAACTGGGCTAAGTTGAATTTAGAAGTCTGGGTTGAATCCCTGTTGTCCTCTGGCTTTAATACATCCGGAAGTATTGATGAAGTGTATGCCAACTGGGAAAGGTGGATTCTTCAGTCTCTGGAGAAAGCGGGACCCAAAATGAATCCTAAACTAACTAATATCAACAAAAATGCACCCTGGTTTAATGCTCAGCTAGCATTATTGAAGAAAGGGTGTAAAAAGCTGGAAAGGGAATGGAGAATGACCTATGATCCCCAACTCAAAACTAAATATAAATTAGCGATCAGAACCTAACATACCAAAATTAAAGAGGTGCAGGCAGGGTTCATTGAGGATAAGATCGCACAGGCTCAGAACTCTTCCAAAGAGCTCTTCAGAGTGGTAAAATCCTTAACCATGATCACACAAAACACCCCCCATCATCAGGCCTCAAAGGAGAAATGCAACGCACTGGCCACCTATTTTCACAAAAAGGTTATAGATATTTATAGTCCCCTTCATGCGGAACTGAACACCTCTAAAGGCCATGAAACAGATCAATTGGTGGGGGTAACCCCTGCATTAACCCATTTTCCCGATCTGGACAAGCAGACGGTAAAATCACTCATGAGGGAAATCCGATCAGGCTCCCCCATAGATTCCGCCCCCCCACAGATTCTTGTAAAAGCCATCGATGCCCTTCTGCCATCAATTGTTGACATGCTAAACCTCTCCCTACGGACAGGTAGAGTCCCTACCGTATGGAAGCAGGCAATAATAAAACCCTTGCTAAAAAAAACAAGCTTAGATGCTGCTCTGCCAGAGAACTTCCGACCAATATCACTTCTCCCATTTAATAGTAACATTTTGGAGAAACATGTTAACAGAATATTGTCACAATTCTTGGAAGACCACCTTCAGTTACACCCTACACAGATGGGGTTCCGCCCTCAGCACAGTACGGAATCCGCCTTGTTAGCGGTGTCCGAAGAACTTAAAATTACCCTTGATCGAGGTGGAGCAGCTGCGATACTGCTCCTAGACCTAAGCGCAGCATTCGACGCGGTCGACTATGGCTTGCTGGCTAACAGACTCCGGGAAATCGGTTGGGGTCCTTCCTGGAGGAGAGGTCCTTCCAGGTTATGGAAGCCAACCTCTTCTCTGATATTAAGCCTCTGACTTGCAGTGTCCCACAGGGCTCATCGCTAAGTCCCACGTTGTTTAATATCTACATGCGCCCATTGGCGGACATAGTTCAAGGATATGGCATCTCCGTGATTTCATACGCTGACAAAACCCAGCTGGTGGTGTCACTTGACTCCAGGACCAATGGTGAGTCAAGCCAGCTGGCGCCTTGTCTTGACCAAGTGGTTAAATGGATGACAGGGAGCTGTCTGAAATTAAACGGTGACAAAACCGAACTGATGGTCCTCGGTAACACAGGGGTACCCAGGCCTCCAGCCAGCTGGCCACGCTGCCTAGGGATCGCTCCAGTCCCGAGCTCTGCCATTAAGAATCTCGGCTCCTGGATGGATAAGGAGCTCACCATGGAGACCCAAGCAAGGAAGGTGGCAGGCACTTGCTTCGGGTTGTTAAGAATGCTCCGCAAGATCCTTGACCTTATCCCTATACTGCTAAGAAAAACAGTCATACATTCCCTGGTTACGTCACGCCTGGACTATGGTAACTCGCTCCTTCTGGGTGCTCCTAAATATGTCATTAACAAGTTACAGCTAGTCCAGAATGCAGCGGCCAGACTTCTGTGTCAGATTCCAATGAAGGAATCAGTGAACAAGCATCGTAGACAGCTACATTGGCTCCCGATTGAGGCGAGAATCAAGTTTAAAGCACTCTGCCTGACCCATAGAGCCATAAACAACAAAGGGCCCAGTAAGATCAGAAATCTGGTAGGCCTATACCTCCCCAATAGAAGCCTAAGGTCAGGCTCTGAGCGCCTGTTAAAAACTACCAGAATAAAAAGGGCTAGATGGGGGGGCAGAGCCTTTTCCCACCTGGCGCCCAAGCTATCGAACTCACTTCCGCGAGAGATGAGATTCATAGCATCAGAATCATCCTTCAGAAAAAAACTGAAAACCTGGTTGTTCAATGAGTGCCAATAACTTCTTCTTCTCTCGCTTCTCTGTTTCTCATGCCTAGCGCTGGGAGGCCTTCGGGTAGCCATGCGCTCTACAAATCCTCATAACATAACATAACATAACATAACATAACATAACATAGTCCCTGGATTGAAGTCATTGAAATCACTAACTGCAGGTAGTGGAGCTCAGCAGGCCATCACATCCAGACTGTTAGGGCCTTTGTGAGGAGAATTGGCATGTCCCCTGAAATAAAGGTAGAGTTTCAACTCCTTGGTTTTCTTCTTATTAAGGAGACAACAAGACCAATTTTATTTTGACCCATCTATCTTTGACTATTCCAAGTAGATACCTCTGAACGTTCTACATTGATGAACATGTTATCTCCAATCCTTTGTACTGTGTAGCTTACTGAGTGCGTGTTCTTTAACACACCAGGATGTGACTTGCATACGGAATACAAACTATCCTGCAGGTTACATTCAAAACTGTTCATTTACGACTGTGTCTGATGCTACAACAAAAGGCCGACCGAGTCCCTGGTGGGTAAATGGTACATTTTAGAACAGTAAGCGGGTATCCTGCAGGTGTGCCTCTGGGCACTAAGGGTCTTATTTACAAGCCCCTTTTGCCGCCGGTGCGCCACATTTTCCCATATTAAAAGTGATGCACCGGCGGCGCAAGGGGCATGTAAATAAGCCCCTAAGTGTCTCAGTGTATCATCAAAAACGGTAGTAGTATGATCAGATGTAGGTCAAAAACTTACTATGGCTATGAACTGAAAAAGCTAACTTACCAGTGAGATTCCATAAGTTACAAATTAATTTGTGAGTTTTTGTGTGTTGTTTTGTAGGAGACAGGGCATAGCAGTTTTGGCAGTGCTTCTCTTTTTGTGTAAGGTCTTCCCTGATTTGCAGATGGATGGGCCTTTTCATTAAGGCCACAAATTAACTAATCAACAATGTAATTAATTGAAAATACACAGAGAAAAAATCAGTACTTAAGAACATTGGGCCAGATGTACGACCGTTTTTAGCAGTCGCAAACAGACTCCGTGAAGGAGGTGGTAACCCATTCGCAAATGGGAAGGGGTCCCCAAAGGACCTCTTCCCCTTTGTGAATGTGGGCGGCAACATTTTTCAAGAGCAGGCAGTGGTCCCGCCTCTTAAAATGTTAAAAGGAAACTTTTAATTTTTCTTTTTTAAATGCATCCTGTTTTCCTTTAAGGAAAACGGGATGCATTAAAAAAAAAAATCCTTTATTTAAAAAGCACTCACAGACATGGTGGTCTGCTGTCCCCAGCAGGCCACCATCCCTGTGTAACAGGCCATTCCCAATGGGTCGCAAATTGCGACCTACCTCATGAATATTAATGAGGTAGGTCAGTTGCGACCCCACTGGTAATCGCTAAATATGTCTGAGACATAGTAGTACATTTCATTTTGCGAGTCTTTAATTGCAAGTCGCAAAAAAATCGCCATTAGAGACTCTTAAAATGAAATGGTCGTACATGTGGCCCCGTGTCCTTAATCATTTCCATCTATCACTTTGTTTACAGAAAAAAATGCACAATCAATCAATCAATCAGGGGTTTATAAGGCGCGCTACTCACCCATGAGGGTCTCAAGGCGCTGGGGGGTGGGGGGGTAGGCAGCTCCGGCTCAGTCGAAGAGCAAGGTCTTGAGGTCCTTCCTGAAGATGTGCAGGTTAGGGGAGCGTCTGATGCTGACCGGGAGCTCGTTCCAGGTTTTGGCTGCGATGTAGGAGAAGGCCCTTCCTCCTGCTCTGCTTCTGCGGATGCGGGGGGTCTCCTCTAGGGCGAGATCGGCGGATCGGAGAGTTCTTTTGGGTGCGTGGAAATCGACTCGATCGTTGAGGTATTTGGGTCCGATGTTGTGGAGGGATTTGTGGACGATGGTCATCTTTGAATGGTTTTTAGTAATTTTATAACATACATCTTTAAATGATGGCCACACATGCACACGCATGGGAGGCCATCTTTAAATGGTTTTGTTATACTAAAAACCATGGAAAGGAAACAGGCATTGAGAAACCCAACAGTTTAGCAGACAACGCTAGACATATTGGCTTTGCTGATGCTTGTTTCTGGTTGTAATTGAAGAGCCTGTCAGACGGTGGGGTTGCTACTGTGAGTGCCACCTGTCATTTGGGGCTGGGGGCTCAAATGCACCCTTAAATAGTTTAGTTTAAGCCTGCTCCCTAGACTAAAGATCTGTTTAGATAACAGGCCAAAATTTGCCGGTTAAAGGAACATTTGCCCTTCTTCTCGCAGTCATAACTTGTGCACATCACCCAGGACAGTAGTGTTCAAAATAGAGGGCCGGACGCATACCAGATTTTGTGTATATGCAGATAATATACAATTACTCACAATAAGTCAAAGCGAAACTCTGGTATACTGCAAGTGGTTATCCTGACATTCTGCCACCGATCCAGCACTTTTGGACTTAATTAAACACCCCTGAAGTCCTGCAGGTAGTAGTATTTTAACCATAACTGGACTTACACCATCCCTTTAGAAAACAACTACAATCTCCCTCTACCCACAGAATAAAAAATGTTTTTGAGCGAAAAGACCACATGTAAGGCTCTTTCCCGTAACAAACATATCTGACTGAAAAAGCAGTAATGAAATGCCTGGCTCTGAAATTCCTTTGCCTTCAAGGGAGCCTGAATGATATGGAGAGAAAATGTTCCTCGTTATCTATGAACTTGGCATTTGTTTTTTAAACCAGTATAGAGTTAGAGAAATCCAAACACTATTAAAAAGGAGAAAGAAAGTCTAAGCCCTGGTTCAGGGAAGAGTGATCTTGAAACTACTTCCACATGTGATTTCTCTCAGTTATCAAAATAAAAATAAGAGTTTGAACTTTGCGCTGTGCAAATGTTCCTGTTTCTGAATGAATAATGTCTTACTTTCACAAAATGTATTGCTTTAGTCAGATCATGATGTCCATTTGAAATTTTTGAAATTGTGGAAACCAAAAAAGGGAAGGAAGTCTTGGCAAAGGCAATAGTTCCTGTCTTGTACTGGTGCAGCGTGATGAACATGTTTATTTTTGGCTGATGAGTTGAAGTTGGCACGTGACACCGTACATGGGCACTTAATTATGCAATGCAAGACATTGCTTGTTACTGTTCATTTATTGCGAGGTCACTGTTGGTTTTTAGGTCGAAGTATGCGAAAGACTTATTGGAGACATGTCCATAGCTGACCTGAAAAGCAACTTCACCCATTAATTTCCATTGTATTTTTGTTTTGTCATTATTTTTTTTTTTTTGGGGGGGGGGGTTTGTTTGTTTGATGGTTTTATTTGTTTTAGCCCGCCCATCTAATCTATGTCCCTCCCATGTGGCGCATAGCCTCTTTACCATCTCTCTGACTGGCTCCTTTTATTTTTCCTTAAGTGCTTGCTTTTCAGGCACTTTTTTTCTTTTCTGAATGCACTTCATGACAGAGTGCATGCATTTTAACAATTCTCTGTATTTTCCCACATCTCTGAACACATTTCTTTTCATAACATTTAAAAAATGTAATTTTCCACAACCTTGACAATGGGCCGCTCTTACATCTGCTTTCATTTTTATATAGCTTTGTCGTTTGAGCTGCTCTCTTGCACTCTTTAACTCCACATTGTGCTCTCTCTTTTTAATTTGTATCCACACACCTCCTTGTTGTTCCCATTTGCTTCCCTCCCACTGCTCTCTGTATTGCTTACCCCCACCTACCCTGTCTGTGTTTCTTCCCCCACACACCTGTGTTGCTTTCATCCACAGTCCTATTTCCCCTACCTCCTTGATTCTGCCCTCCGTGTTGCTTCCCCACCTGCGTTTTTTCCTCCACTCATGTTCTTTGACCCAACCCGTTCGCATTACTTTTTTTGTTTACCAATCTGACTCAGATAGGTAAGCAAAAAGGAAAAAACGCTTGCATTATATTGAATGCGTGCACATGCTTGGTGTGCATGACTACAAAATGATGCAGCCAGCTCTGTAGGATTTTTAGGTCGAGCCAGGGCAGCGCATACGATGCTCTGCGAGGCATGCTGTATTCAGGTATGGACTTGAAGCTCCACCCACTCTCCGCTCATATGTTTAATTGGCTTGTGTCATTGTCCACTGTACACTGTGGCTGTTCATTGGTCAATAGGCTTAGTAGTCCCTCCTTAGTACCGCCTTGTCTTATTTTGTAACCTCCCATGGCGACACCCCCTGTTACATGTGTTGTTACTCGTTAGGCTTTAATTACAGCCTCCGTGCACTATTTTCTCAAATAGCTTTGTCATTTACAATGCCAATAGGTCAAACTCATAAACGCGAGACCTATTGCATTGCAAATGCTTGTTTTTCATGTTTACGAGCCATGCTACACAATATCAGAGATGGTGTGCAGCATGGCTAAAAGCATTGGCAAAGCCAATAGGTCTCAAAGGAGGGACAAATTGGATTTGCCAATACCTGCTATTATTTTATAGGCTGTGAGCATAAAAGGCAGTCTGAGCTCCTGTTTTTTTTATTTCACAGGCTAGTGTATTCTTATTCTTGAGCGTCAAGGAGGTCTTTTGTTTTTTCTTGCATTCGTTGCAGGAGCACTATTTTACTCTGAAAAGCATGTGATTTCTTTTTTTTTCAAAACTTGGCAAGCTTCTCAATATACACCAATACTCTAAATCCCAGAAAAATTCTGTGGAAGTATACTAAGAAAAAATCCATCAAATGTTATTTAGTTCAAGTAAACTCAGCTAAACTGCTGTGCATAATAACGATGGACTGGGATGTGGCCCGAGTAATTACGAGTGGCTGAGAATAATTCAAACATTCCATCCATCACTCTTTTGTATACATCACTGTACAGGTGACGACACCTGTAAGAAGAACTCTGATCCCATCTATAATTCACCAGAGCTCATCATGTCCTGCCTCATGGCAAGCCTCCCATCCTCTTTTGTGATTAAGTCTATCTACCATGTCCTTACAGATTTCTTCACTGAGCCACAGAGAAAATAGTTCTTGCCTACCTGCTGATGAAACTTTACAGTTGCAGAGTAGGTAACCCTCTCCATTCACTTCTAACCAATGCTTCACCGGAGGCCGCTCCTGGGCCAGAAACAAGAATGAGTACTCTGATGCCTTATTCCAAGTGTTCCTAAATATAATTCTCTCTCCTGTTACTGGCCAACAATGATCTTTAAGGCACCAGATTAAGGGGTCGAAAAGGGTTTGCCATCCTCCCTTGAACCACTGAATCCAGATATTACTGTGAGCTTGCTGAATTGCCAAATGCCTCTTCTTCAGGTTTAACTATTTGCGGGTACGGAAGTCAAACAGTCAGTCTGATGACTGGTTGTGAGGTAGAGCAGTAGTTTCCACTAGAACATGCACCTTAAATTAATTAATTTTGACACACTGTTATATCTTTTATCAAATAGAGACAAGACTACCTCTATTAAATAAAAAACTCAGTGTGTAGAGGCCCGATGGTAATAAAACTATTACTAGTGTGTGAAGGTTCTCTGTATCGCCATCTGTGGTGTTATGGACTGTGTTATGTGATTGCTTTACTTGCCAATGTGAGGAAAAGTAGACAATGCACAGTCACTTGTTTTTTAAACAGATACCATTATTTGCTGGGCCGTGTTACATATATGCTGCACTTTCCTTGTTTGCGCCAAGATGCACCTTTAAATAGGTACTCCAGGCGCAAACAGAGAAAGTGCGCCGTATTACCATGAATGCACTGCTCCCCAGGACAGCTGCAAACTCGTGCTGCCACCAGGGCAGCACGCTAAAGTGAAATAAAGAGCGGCTGCTTCAAAGCCGCTCCATGTTTCACTGTGCACGCTGCAGCTGGCCTGCACTTTAAAGAGGGGCGAGTGATCCCCTTGCAGGCGGGTGCAGCGAGTGACTGCACCTGACAGCAAGGAAATGTCTGAGGGGGTCAGGGACCCCTTTCTGTCCTCCAGAAGGCTGCCTTTAGGATGTGCACTGAAACTGTGCCAAATGTTTGCGGCGTATTTCAGTGCAGCTCTTTAAAGGCATGTTTGCCTCTGCGCCTGCGTCCATAATAAGTCATGGGCGCAGAGGCAAAGTGATTCCCTCACACGCATTGGGCCACGCCTCCATGCAAATGAGGGAACACCCTCTAATGATAGTTCTTGCGCTATCTGTATTACAGAAGGGCCCGTACAATCGTCTGCGGCCCCTTCTGTATACCAAAGTGCCCTGGGGTGCAAGAAGCGGGCGCACATGCCCATTGCCACCCCGGGGCACTTTCTGGAATATGGCCACTGGTCTTAGATATACTAAATCGTGGCAGGCACACTTTCAAAGTAGATCTACAGTGTTGGCAGTACTTCGGCTCCTGAAATTACGGATGCTTGGTCTTGCAATGATGACAAACCACTAGTAGAGGGCTCTTAAGAGTCTACCTTTTCACTTGTCTTGAGGCCCCACTCACAGAGCTCTGGTCACAATGCCAGTTATTGAGTTAATGGTCTCCGGGCTCATGTTGATAGTTGGGTTCTCTGTGTGAGGCTCATGGTCCCTTGCAAGGTGCTGGCACATAAGTGTGCGGTGGGGTTGTGGTCGGCAGGAGTCTGCACAGCGGCAGTTGTCAAAGGCAGTCACATGCCTAAAGAGAATTCTACCACCACAGTGCTAACTCTCTGTAGTGCACACCCCTTCAGGGTGTAAACGGAAGGGGAAAGATACTTTGAGCAACATACATTCTTACAGCATTGGGTACCAAGGGATTCTTGACTCTTTCTGCACTTTTCAATGGTGCTCAGTTACAGTCTTGGTGAAGGCTTGGTAGCAATTTTAGGCCTTATTCATTTTAGTCCCTATTAATAAAAAGGCTTTCTCATGGCAGCATGTGGCACAGCTAGACTTGCATCACTGGCCTGAATTAAGACAGGACACACACACACACACACACGCACACACACCCACACGCACGCACGCACGCACACACACCCTCTAACAATATATTTCTATTACCAAGCAAACCAGAAGTGGATTTAAGAATAGTAAATCCATACTTATATATACTTAGCTTCACTATAATTTGGTAGTTGATATTCTGTTGACAATGTTTTTGTGGTTTAATATTTTTGTGCTTGCTATTCTGACATAAAGCATTATAAGTGCCTACATGCACGGCTGCATCTGCCCTTACACGCTGCACAGTATTCAAGCATATGCTCTGCACCAGCTGTACCTAGCTTTTTGCACATAAGCCAAACTACCAACAGCACCCTTTCAGTCATACATCTGAAGGGTGCCCAGGGTCCAGATACAAATATAAGCGCTTTGTGACCTCTTGGGGATTACAAAGCACTATATTAATGATAAATACGGAGTAGCTACATTTGCAGTAATTGAAAAAGCACGGTGGGCCTAAAAAGGGTTATGGGACGTTTTATGTAAATACCATATACAAAACAATGTTCCACTACTTTTTCTGTCTCATATGTTTTCACATTTTGTTAGTTGCATATGTCTGAACTGACAGTGTCTTCGCCTTAGTGGCTAATCAATAGAAGAAATATTCATAAAATATCTTTGCTGTGTTATATCAGATTTATTTGAGGTTACTTTTTTATGAAAACGACCTCCACTCCTTTATTTTTTTCTGTCCTGTTGTTTATTTGCAGAAGCTCAGTTTATTTCTGTTTTTCACTTGCTAGAGTAAAACCATTTTGCCATTTTTTGCTGCACAAAATATAACTTTGTAGCTCCCTTACGCTGTTCACTTCTCAGTTTTTCTTCTTGGAAAATTAGGTTTCCATCTTTCTGTAAGTCTGACTGTTGCCACCTCTGAGTCAATTACCATTTTCCTTCCTAGTGGAATAGATTTGTGGAATGATGCTTCGATATCCTGCTATAAAACACCGCGGCCCTCGCCTTCTCCCATTCCATTAAGAATACTGTGCCACGGGGCATTTCCTATAGATGATCCCAACGTGTCAGAATCAGTTTTTCATGGAATCTAATACTGTTCTTTGTGCCTGCCACGGCTGCACGTGTTTTGTGAAGGTCTGTTTTATTTACTCATTAACGTCAGCCCTAATGTGACACATCATTTATGCATCTGTGTGTTGTGTCAGGATGAGTTTCAAATTAATATCACCTCTTGCACCATTCTCCGCCTCTTGATGGAACACATTTCTCCAAGCAGTCAATAAAGGCTTTATAAGCCATGCATTTAGCTGAATATGCTTTTCATACAGTATCCGTGTAGCCCAGAAACCTGGTGAGTTCATTGTATGGGACAGAGCGCTATTGGGTCCTTTGCTTCAAGTGTGTCTAGGGTTCAATGTCCCACTGGTATGGGCTCATAACCTATTTTTTCTTTGTGTAAAAGGATCGGCACACACATAGGGTTTAATTCACAATGAAAAGTCATACATTTACACCTATAGCCGTGGCCCAGAAACCTGGTGAGTTCATTGTATGGGACAGAGCGCTATTGGGTCCTTTGCTTCAAGTGTGTCTAGGGTTCAATGTCCCACTGGTATGGGCTCATAACCTATTTTTTCTTTGTGTAAAAGGATCGGCACACACATAGGGTTTAATTCACCATGAAAAGTCATACATTTACACCTATAGCCGTGCTTCTACATACAGGTTTAAAAGTAAAGGAATTCATAAGCATCGCCAAGTCCCCACCAGTTGCAGTTTCCAGGGGTGATAGTGGCACTATGAAGTGCCTTCTGCTTTTGCCTAATGCAGAATTTATTGTTACAGGGTCTAGTTCTACTTTGGGGAATTCCACCCACAATACCAATCCACCTTTCTTTCTGTTTTTCCACCTGCAAAAAACATTTGTCCCCATGGTTGAATCCCTCACTCTACACCCCCACAAAGTCTGGGGATGTTTTGTTCCCTTTGTCTTCCTGGAATTTAATTTACCCCAGCTCTTTGCTGGAGTAAAGTTCTGACCATTTTCAGGGTATGAGGGTTTTGGGAGGAGTTTGTGGAATGAAACAAACACACAAGCGGGTGGGCATTCTAAACTCTCAAAGCAAACTGCGACTTGAACCTGCCGCCCACCATTCTTTACCAGGGTTCTCACTAATTCATATTTGTTCTCAGTAATTGTATACAATTAAGCAATAGTGAATCCATTTCAAGCTCATAGATATGCTTTTGTGGATAGCTCTCAAGTCTAAAAGGAGCCATTTTCAGCTGTAGATGTAGGTTTACAGTAGTAGATGACTTAGAGAATTAGACCCTAAATGTTAATGGTGCACCCGAAGTATCATAAATTCGCACATGGATGTGTCATGCATGAAGCCCATCCAACCCACACCTCCATCCTCCAACACATGGAACCTGAATATATTAATGTCAAATATAGCCGACACACAACTCTATTTGAAGATGCCACTGTACCAATAGGAAATGTGCCATCATCTCCAGAAACTCAATCATGCCCCTGCCAGTATGACAATACAGCAAATACATTTCTAAGTTCATTCTAGGTGCCTTGGAGGAGGGTAAGGGATATGCAGATAACAAGAGTACTTCAGATGAAGCAGCTTCTGGCACCCACATTGGTCTACACACACGCCTGGAACACCCGTTGTACTATCGCACAAGAAGGCGTAACTAACGTATGTGCCTGGATTTCTTCATCTGCCCTGGCCACTGGCTCAACATCACAAGCCACAGTTATACAGCCCTCTGCATAAGCTACAGGTATTGTGACATCAAGACCAGACTTTGTTGTACAACACTCTGCATCGACCATTGGCACCCCATCTACTCAAGTATTCATGGGCAGTTGGCAAACACTTCCAGCCAGGGTGTCACCACCCTGGTCATCTACTGGGGGCAGTTGGTGAACAAAGCTGGCCATACTGCCTGTCAAATTTCTGCTGACGCAAACTATGATATATGACATACATCGCTGTACACAAGATGAGTATGAAATATTTCTACTACCAGAAACACCACAAGACAGAGACACACCCATTGTCCATATCCAGGGCTTGCGTTATGAGGAGCTGCGCTGGCTGAGTGTAGAGCGCCTGTTTTATGTGCTTGCCTTTTCTAAAGTGCATTCATTTAACCCAATATCTCTCCGAGTTTGACTTTCAGATGGTGCAGCTCATACTTCTATTTCAGCGCAAAGCTGTCTAAAATCATGTGCTAACTCTCAGAAATATCAGGTTAACTGAATGCACCTGTAGTGGAAGCGCATAAAAACAGGCATTCGACTCTGCTCTGGGCCAGCGCTACTGTTCATGATATGGCCAGAAGTACTCAGAGACCTACAGCTGTAACACAAGCTGACACTGCACCCAGTGCAGAAGCTGAAATGGATCTCGAGATAATACTGAGAGGACAAGGAACGCTTGAGAGAAGCAGCCAAGGCTACATTGCAGCCAAGCAGAGCATCAAGTATAAGTTATGAGACTTATACCAAGCAGGTACGAGCATGGAAACTGGCAGCTTTGACCAGAGGTTAAACACTAACCACTGCAAGTGATAGCCATCTCCAACAAAGATCATCCTCTCTATCCGATGTGAGCAACATAACCAAGGCAAACTCGTGCAGAGATCAGCATATTGCAGAGCTGACCGAGAAGCAGGAGCAGCAGCAGGAGAAAACTGCCCACAGACTGTAGGTGGCTGAAAAGTCCATCTCACCAAGTGGTTCGACTGATTCAAATACTAACACAAATTTGACTTCTCAATCAAACATCTCAACCACTTACACCCAGAAGCACTAGGAATAGTAGATGTTGCCATTAAATATAGACATTCTGGCCATGAGGGTAAACATACAAAGAATGATTGCCTTTTTGAAAACCTCCCTGCATGTGAGAATCAGCAAACCCAGGCATAGTCCTTATCTTATGCAACTGACCACCACTTACTGCACCAACTAGCTCCTTTGCATCTGTGTGTCAACACACAAGGCTGGACCCATTACAGTACCTACATCCACTCTGTATGCCATTGGCATTTACCAACACCATGGCCATGCTCCATCAGCAACCATGTAAAAAGCACAAGTTTTTTTTTATTGCACTTGTAAAGCGCGCAGCTACCCAACAGGGTTTCCCGGCTCTGAGGGCATGTGGAGGCAGATAACCAAAATTAAGCAACAGGCATGAAGGGAGCACACAGAGATCAAGCCGAGTCACTAAACAGAAATGTCTTTAAGCCTTTATGAAAAGATAACAGGGATTGACAGTTCCTAAGGGCAATTGGAAGGGAATTCCAAAGCCTGGGGCCAAGACAGGCAAATGAACGGCCTCTCATACGGGTAAGTCGAAGTCTTGGAACTGAAAACAGTGAGAGGGTGGAAGATCTCAACTGTCGAGCCAGAACATAGGGTGTAACTAGACTTTGAATATAAGAAGGGGCAAGGCCATATTTAACACGAAACATATAACATAGGTCCTTGAACTTAATACACTTGTCAACACCAAGCCAGTGGAGTTGGTGGAGCAGAGGGGACGGAGAAGCATATCTAGGCAGATGGAAAAGGAGGCGAGCAGCAGCATTTTGAATGACCTGTAAACGATGTATTGAGGCTTTGTCAGTGCCCAGGTACAGCACATTGCCATAGTCTAGCCTGGATATCACCAAAGCCTGCAGGACCGTTCTCTGAGCAGAGGGTGGGATTAGCCAGAGTAGCAAAGCAAGATGCCGCAACCCTGGAGGCTTGAGGGAGAGCTTTTTATCAATGATAGAACCCAGGTTTTTTACTTTAGGGACAGAGGCAGGTACCGGGCCCAAATTATCAGGCCAGTGTTTAATTCCCTAAAGCTCCGGGTTATTACCCAGAATGAGCACCTCGGTTTTGGTGCTATTAAGCTTGAGAGCATTACTAGACAGCCACGAAGAGACATTCCTCAAACCAAGCTGCAGCAAGGAAGGATCTTGGTGCTGGGTAGCAGAAAGGGAGAAAACAATCTGGGTATCGTCGGCATAGGAAAATATAGTCAAACCCGACTTCTCAGCAATGTCGGCCAGAGGACGGACATATATATTGAAAAGTAACGGGCTCAAGATGGAGCCTTGAGGAACACGGAGGTTAAGGCTAGAGTGTTAGACCTCACTTCATTCGAAAAGACCTGAAAAGTACTGTCCTTTAAGAAGGAGGTCAGCCACCTCAGAGCCAGACCCATAATGCCAGAGGATTCGAGATGGTCTATCAGAATGGAGTGGGACACTGTAACGAAAGCCGCGCTCAAATCTAGCAGGATGAGGGCAGAGGTACCTGCGGAGTCAAGTTGTAACCTGAGGTGTTCAGTAACCCCGCGAAGAGCAGACTCAGTACTATGGCCAGATCTAAAGCCAGACTGAGAAGAATGCAACACATTGTGAGTAGTAACATAGGAAGAGAGTAGAGTATTAATGTGTCGCTCCAAAATTTTAGAAAACACAGGCAAGAGAGAGATGGGACCAAAATTTGACCAGCAGAGGGGATCAAGACCTTCCTTTTTTAAAAGAGGAAGAACAAGTGCATGTTTCCACTCCTGGGGAACCAGACCTGTGCTAAGTGAGGAATTAAGAAGGTTAAGAATCACAGAGAGAATTGAGTCGTCCAAGAGGATGAGTTTGGACGTAGGGAGAGGATAAAGAGGTGAACCAGACTTGATAGATCTCAGTAGCAGCTTCAAGGAAGGCAAATCCAAAGGAGGCCAAGAACGAATCTGTACAGAGGCCTGGGAGGAAAATTATGGGGACCCTGTCAAGGGCTATTAAGAAGTATTTGATTCCCTTGTTGAAGGGCATCCACAGCAAGTTGGTCATGAATAGACTTAACTTTATTGTAGAAGAAGGACGCTAGCTCATCGCATTGAAGTTGTGAGAGCGAGGGAGGAGCCAGGAAAGCACTGGTGGCTGATAGTTTAGTAATAACGTTAAACAGAGTTTTCTGGCAGTGTTGCGAGCTAGAAATCTTTTCAATGTAAAAGGCTGCACGAGCTGATCTGCAAAGAGCATGATATCTCTTTAATGTTCCTAAATACTCCAGCTTAGCAGCAGGCAGATAGTGTTTCCTCCAGTGCCTTTCCAAGGCTTTACAAAGTTGTTTTTCTTGTTTAAGAGAATCAGTAAACCATGGAGCAGGGAGATGGCTTCTACACTGTGGCTTTATAGATAGAGGTAAAATTGAATCAGTGGCCGCTGTGAGCCATTGGTGAATGGTAGGCTGGGCTAGGTCCGGAGAAGAGTCAAGAGATGGAATATTGGCCTGAAGCGCTTTGTTGAGTGCCATAATATTAAGTTTGGGCTAGTTCCGAATTTTAGATAGTGAAGTTGGCCTAGTAGAAGAAATACAGGGAGGCTTGATAGAAAAAGGAACTGCAAAATAATCAGTCCAGCACAGCTGGATAGGTGATGAAACAAATAAGGTCACAAGATTAGAAAAAATAGGGTCCAGTAAATGACCAGCAATGTGAGTAGGGAGTGAATTTAGCAATGGAAGATTAAGAATGTTCATGTCTTCTATGAATGTAGATGCAGATTTGTCCTCACTGTTCTCCAAATGGAGATTAAAATCTCCGAGCACCAAGAAATTAGCATTACATTCAACCGGTCTGTCCATTTCTTGACACCTATATAGACATCTGTGGTTCGAAAAGTATCCCTATGTAACAACATCACACAACATTGTGCAGTGCATATCAAATGGCTGTGCATTTTTGTGTAATATTTTAGCATTGCCAATAAAATTGTGCACGTGTTGCTTAGTGTTGCATATCAACTCTGTTAATTAACCATTAGTTGTGCAATATTGCTTGTTCAGCTGCTCATGATGGTTTGGGGATTCTTTGCACAGGTAGATAAACGTGGGGTGTAACAATCAGATTGCACCACTCAGGTGAGAATGCTACAAATTGACAAATGTGTCTGCTGCTGCAATTGTTATTTAGTTGTGCGTGACTGATTTTCAATGTCATGTTCATATGTCATGAGATGGCTGTGGCAATCAAGTAGATGAATGGCCTGTGACTTTCTTTTGCGTATCACACGTGTGTTATGCGCCCACTGTAGGTGATAATCCATGTTGTCATCATCCTCACCGTCTATTTGTGTGTTGAGTTCTTCCATATCCTGGGTTGTGAAGACATCACAATCCTATTGTTCTCTCAAATATCTTGTGACAGAAATGAGTGTGACATTGCATCAGTCTTCAGGTGTTCAAGAGTGGCTGGTGTGGCTGGTGTTTGGCTTTTATATGTCTCTAACTGTTGGTTATTCACAGGAATTATTTGTTTTCTTCCTCACTGTCAGCCAAAATGCAGACACCTAGGGCCATATTTATCATGTAGTTGTGTCGCACTTGCACCACGCAACGGGGTGCATGCACGATGAAGCTACTAATTGCGATTGATCAAGCCAAGCAATGCCACCTTCACTCAATCAATCAGGGGTTTGTAAAGCACGATATTCACCTGTGAGGGTCTCAAGGTGCTGGGGGGAGTGGGGGGGGGGCCTGCTGATCCGTCTGGGTGTGGAGGTTCAGTTGAAGAGCCAGGTCTTGAGGTTCTTCGTGAACTGTGTCAACGACGAGGATTGCCTGAGGTGGAGGGGCAGGGTGTTCCAGGTCTTGGCGGTGAGGTAGGAGAGGGATCTTTCTCCGGTTCTGGTCTTGTAGATCCGTGGGACGGAGGCCAGGGTGAGTTGGGCAGAGCAGAGATGTCTGGCAGGTGTGTAGAAGGTGAGGCGGTGGTTAAGATGTTGAGGACCAGTCTGGCTGCAGTGTTTTGGACGTTCTGTAGTTTCCTGAGTTGTTTCTGGGTGACTCTGGTGTAGAGTTTGTTGCCTTAGTCCAGTCTACTGGTGATGAGTGCGTGGGTGACCATCTTTCTGGATTCTATGGGGAACCATCTGAAGGTCGTTCGAAGTAGGCAGAGCATGTGGAAACAGGACGAGGATCCTAAGTGGCTTGATAAATCTGGAGTAATGCAACACAGCCCAAATCACTGTGTTGCTTTACTCTGCCCAGGTAGGCATTCCATGGGAGGTGCGTGGGTGTTCCCAAGCAACAACGATGGATTTTGGTGCATTCCCCGATTTACCATAAATGGTAGACCTGGGAATGCGCCAAAACTGCTATGCCTCCCAGGTGAGGCGTAACAATGAGAAATATGTTTTTTTTCTCCTCGTTGTTTCCTCTTTCTGCACACATAGAAAGAAGAAAATGCCTCAGGGGATTGTTTTTGTGCAAGAGGGTGCCCCTTCCCACACGAAAACAATCCTGCGTTGGCGCTAGGCAGCAGACAAGAATGCACTGTATAATATTAAGTACGGCGTATTCCTGCCCTTTCCCTGTCACGCCACGCAGCAAGGTGGCTTGCAGCGCTGCATGATTTTTTTGATACATAGGCCCCCAAATTTGTACAGGTACTACTCCCACCTGGGTCCTTTCTTAAAAAATTATTTATTAGATTAAGTAGTGCGCTTCCTTGTAGTTTCAGCACTACTCACATCATGTACATTTAGAGTAAGTAATGTACTGAGCAATGTGTATGCATGCATTCTTAGATATTTGGAATGTCCAAATGTTTGTGAGTAGTGCCTATATTTTATTGCCATGGTCTATTTTCTGACACTTCCTTGAGCATGCCCACTATCCCAGACTAACTGTAGATGCATGCATGCTGGGTATTTCACATTTTATCTGGCCCTTTATTTTGTTGTCTGCTTCCTCACTGCAGTCCAGACATTTTGAAGAGTGGCCTCTGCCTGGCAATAAAACAAAAACCTTTTTAAATCCCTGGGGGCCCCTGAGAGGGTGAGCTTCTGTCCGAAACTTCCTGTTTTTCTGTCCTTGTCTTAAGGCACCACACTGTGCTGTCCGAGCAAAAATAAGTGAGAAGTGAGCAAGTGTGAATCCTTTACCGTAAGTAGTTGAAGAAGGGTCTACTAGTAGCATGGTGGCTTTTTCAGATGAACTGAGTGTGCCGTAGGGACATTTACTATGCACTATCGGAACTACACCTCAGATATTTACCTATCTTTTTGGTATTCCTCTTGGATGAACATCCTCTGATGTTGTGGGGTTGCGGTTTTGGGTGCAGTGCCTGGTTAAATTTCTGTATGCAGTAAATAAACCACAAGTGTTGCAGTTATCAGTTGCCTGATCCTTCATGTAAAGCTTGTGAAATTCACAACATTTAGAACTGTGAGGAAAGAAATTGACAAGGGGCTGATGGCTCAAGTACTGATATTTCTTGTTAAGGCCTGTGTAACAGTTCCTTGTCACAGTGGTGTTTCACTCCAGCACCTTGACCTCTTGCGACCTATTACTGGGTATGATAGGTAAGTGGTAAGGGGAGATTACCCCTTATGGACTAGAGCCTGATGTTTTAAATATCCTTTTATTGTGCTTATACACATGAAATTGCCAACATTTTAGCCGAATTAACTTTCTTAAAAATGGGCCTGATTCACAAGACAAAATCAGAAATTTGCTCTGGTACTGTTGCTCGTTGGAGAAAATTTCTGACGTTCTTAGAATAATCACACAACTCATAATTCCAATCCCTGGATCCCTGTGCAAACACATGTTTTCACAGGTATCAGAAGTAGCCCTGGACTCATAATAAGGGCCTAGAAGTGTAGTTAGGGCCTAATTACGAGTTTGGCAGTTTGGCAGTTTGGCGGTCCATAGGATCGCCAAACTCGTGGTGAAGGTGCGGTGGCGGTCAGGGACTGCCGCACCAGCGGTCCGACTGCCGTATTACGAGTACAGCAGTCGGACCTCCATTGGACTGCCACAACCACCAGGGATCCGCAATCACTGACATTGGCGCGGTTGTCTTTGGGCCGCATTATGCTTGGTGGTGCCGCTGCGGCACCGCCAAGCATATTACGAGTTTTTTCATCGCCAGAAGTCTCATGGCAGTTCTCATGCCATGAAACTGCTGGCGGTGAGGAAACAAAGGAAGGGCCTACAGGGCCCCCCTCTTGTCCCTGTGCATGGGGGTGCATTTTGTGCCCCCCTGTATGCATGCACCCCTGTTCCTGCATGGCATGGACTGCACAAAATATGCTGTGCAGGAACGTGCATTGGCGGTCTCACAGCGGTGCAGTTCTAAGGCTCACATATGAGCCTTTGTACTGCACCACCATGGGACCACCACGTCTCCTGCCTGCCAGACCACGAAATAACTTGTAATCTGGTGGGCGGACAGCGGTTGACTTTGGTGGTTTTGAAGTAGGGCGCTGGCATGGCGGACCGCTCCAAGACTGCCAAAGTTGTAATTAGGTCCTTACTCTTTTGTGGGTGGGTATTTGCCTTTACATAGCCCTCCTTAAACACCTCCTTACTCCTCTCTAAACCCCCTTCCTTTTACCAGCCACTCCCCCTGGTCCCTACTAGATTTACTGCCAAAATGTATACTTGCATATACATATATCTCTGCATGTAGGTTTGTGAATTGAATTTTGCAGTATGTGAATAGTTCTACAAAATACAGTTGGAGAATTGGGCCTTGAATGTATATCTCTCACCAATAGACATACGGACTAATCCAGTTTAAATGTTTAATGGGGATGTTCTATACCTCTGCTGTCATCCAGAGATTTTTCTCTGCTGCGAGTCCAGCCTGTAATAGATGCTCAAGTAGGCGTGCCATTTTCTTCATCTACCATGGCACTGCCCTGGTATTCTGGAAAGCAACAATCAAAAAGATAGCCAAGATCACACAACCTATGTAGAATCATCTGCATTTCTAGCCCTACTGGACTAGTTAGCTGATATCCCCAAACAGAAAAATGTTTTAGCATCCCCACTAACATAACTTGCAAAATGCTGCATAGTGATGGCTTGGCTGTGGAGGCCTTTCCCAAGGGTGCTGTCTTTTGTAACTACACAGTTGGTGCATACCGCTCCCTCTAACACACCACAGCATTTCCTCTAGATATTTGGCATCCATCATGCATTTAACTCTCTAGCATGGAGCAAAATGCACAGAAGATGACTAATCAAGATCACACACTATGCAATATAGTGCAGTTCTACAGCTGTTGTCATTAAGATATTGTATACAGAATGCTATGGCCACCATAGGGTGGAGAGAAGACACTGACTTGTTGATAAAGGGAGGGAATGTAGAATACTGAGCTGCTGTGTTGCTCTTTTGATTAATATATATGTTGCTGGTAGGACAATGTCTGTGCTGCTTCTGTCAAGCAGCTGGTATAATGTTCTCTGAAACGGTCTGTTATTTTAAATCAATAAATTAAGTATTAATAAAAAAACAAAAAAAAATCCTTTAGAAAAACAGGAGCCCAGTATGTGTAGATTTTAAATTATAAACTTTAATACTGTGCAATGCTTGTAAACAATATTTAGGACACATATTTAGTCTATGATATTTGGTACAATACTCACTAATAATGAGGCTCTTTGGTGTTATGTAGCTTTATTTGGGGATAGTTGCTTAGAAGCTGCATCTAGTGCATTAACTGCTATAACACATATTTCGTTGGGAAATGTGTCCGACTTTGAAAAATAATAGCGATTAAATAATTGTCACTAAAATGATTTGTAAGTGCCTTATTTATAAGTGGATCTAATTTCCTATTCATTTTCATGGGTTGAACGGCAGACAGTTATGAAAAATATTTCCTTTTCTAAGAATTTCAAGCCCGATGTCTATCTAAATGCTAATTCCCGGTAAATCGCTTCACTGGGAGATGTTTCAATGCAAATCTATAAGATCAAATATTTGCCCAAGGAGGCTGTTCAAACTGGTTATAGATTTTTAAGAGGTTCTGTTTTAATTTGATTTAATTGGTTGACTATCATATACAATCCGAAATGTTTAGATTGAAGGTAAATTCAGAATTCTAATTCTTTCCACTTTGCTCTCTCTCAGTCGGGGGTCGGAAGAATGAATAATTTCACTGCATGAGATCTTTCCTAGAATCTAAAGTTGTACTTCCGCATAAAAAGAACCAAATGTACAACATGTCAATAAGACGGTAATGCACGCATCGTGATATTCCTTTCTCCTAGAAGCTCAATATTTCATTTATTAACTGAAGGAACGTGGGTGAGTTTTTAACGTTTCACAGTTAACATATTTCTCCAGCCCTCCCACTCCTGCAATTCATTATGGCCGACACAGTTCACACAGTTCATTTTGTTCACAGTTCATTTCACTCACATTTCAATTAGTTTAGCAAATAAGCTTTGCTCAGCCAGGAAATGAATTTACTCTTTTTCTTGGTACTTGCCTTTCATAATAGAGTGGCTAAGGAAAGCCTGGGTGTAGGAAGATGCCTCTTTTTTACATATTCACCCACATTTTTCTGGGCTGAAGCTGCTGGTTTTTGTCTCTGTGCACTGCTAACCAGGCCCCTGTGCAAGTGCTCTAACCCCTAAAAGATGTCCAAATTGCATATAATCCGACTTTTCAACATAGCCCCTTTTGACAGGCTTAAACCCACCCTTTACATATGAATAAGTCACCCCTAAGTTAGCCTTAAGTGCCCATAAGGCAGGGCTCGTAATAGGTTTAATGTTAAACATGTCCTAACAGTGAAAAGGCCTAAAATCTATAGTACGCGCACAACGTAACACTCCCTCCTCCCACACTACACTTCTGACACCTTTCCGCCCCCGCTGGGCCCAAGAACTTTCGGAGTCAGGTTATGTTGTCCAAGGCGTAGACTTTTTATTCAAATCAAATCAGATAATTCACCACAAACTACTACCAGAGTAAAATTATTCCACTTGGATATATATCATTATTCACAGCATCAAACTTTAGCGACAACCACATGTCAAAGGCAGTAAGGAAATTAGGTACGATATTACACTTGCACTTCAGCTTGGCCTTACACTTGAATTTGAATTTGGCCGACTCGGCCAACCCACTCAGCTGCGCACATTGTGCCGGCAGGCCCCAACGCGCGACAGCAAACAGTCCATAACTTGAAATCCAGGCCACCGCATAGCGCACCAGCCCACCGGGGGTACCTGAACACAGGTAGCCTCCCCAAGGTTCTACTCAGTCCATATGTTCCAGGTTAGGGCAGTAAAGTCCAGGACCACCAGCAGGTCAGTCCCCTCCCCGCCTACCCTCTGCACACTTTCATCCTACACCCTCCTGGGGTCCATCCAGCCGCTGAAACTCCATTGCTGTGCATGCCCCTTTGCTGTTATCTGTCAGCGCTCCGCCACAGGGTGAGAAGCTCCCTGGTGCACTCGCCCTCCCCCCCCCCGGCGCTGACTGTACTTCACAATAACCCAGTATAGTCTGGATAAAATCACCTGCCCTTTTTGCCGACCAGATGCACCCCATCCAGATGGAACAACTCCCTTTATCCTGGCTGTAGCCAGTTGTGCCAAATTGTGCCCATTGTGGCACCGGCTAAGATTCTGTTGCTCAAATGGTTTAGCTTGTTGCCGGTAAGTAATGTCTAATGCTAGACATGGCTGCAAACAAGACCTCCCTCATCCCTAGCCTGCCCAGCGGTATCATATTGTTCTTGCCAACGTGAATGACTAAAATGACCGGGCGGGTAACTGCTTTAATTTTATTGCTTGTTCAAGCCAAACTGATCCTGCATAGTTAGACCCCCCACCCCAGTCTAATGGTATGCAAACTTAGCAGCCCCCTGTGCTTCCTCCGTACTGGACCCACGGAAATGCTGCTACGCTATGCGAATAAAGGAACCGCATACTTAAAAACAGGGCACCGTATAGCGGCTTAGCCCACTGGGATACCTGAGCACTGGTGCAATACCCAAAAATTCCCAAAAACCTGGCCTTGCGGGGTAAGGTCGGAGAGTTTAGGGACCACCAGCAGGTCCGCCCCCCCCCTTCCGCCTGCACGGTGCCTACACAAATCCTCCCCAGTGAAGGGAGCAGTCCAGTCCTAGAATCGGCGATAAGACTGACAATATCTCTGGATCATGTGATATAATTCTTTTTTTTTTTTTACTAAAAACCCCACTGTGAGAGCTGCTTGGCCCCCCAGTTGTAGCCAGATACCCCCAAAATATCAATGTTCCTGTGTCCTAATTGACTATTTTAGTAAGGATGATGTGAATTATCCTCTCCGTGAGTGCCTGCTTTTCCATGGAGGACTTGAGATAACCCTTTATTCCACAATTCCATTACCGGCTGATGATAGCCATGGGAACCTTACCGATGTCTCTTGGGAGCCACACAAGGTGTCCTATCTGCTGGGATGCCTGGGCTGAGACCAACCCCCGGCAGTTCCTATCCACGAAGAACTCCAGGCGACCACGGGTAGGGCTGAACGGTCCAGGACCCCCAGTATGTTAATCCCCCTTTTCCTCCAGCCAGCCCCAATCCCCCAATAACATTACTGGCTGACGTTAACTATACCCCTTTTCCCATGCAGCCGAAAACGCATGGTAACGTCCTGCACACTGAACCAACACTGCTATGCTGCTAATTCCATTTCTATGAAAAGCCCCCCACCTCAGCAGTAGCCCAGGACCACTGCCGGACGTTGAATAGTCCACCAACAGCTCCTCACCATAAACCATAGTACCCAACCAGGCAGAATTATGCCAGTGGCTATTACCGTCCCAATGATGAGGAGCTATCTGGACCAATCGCCCCTCCTTCGGCTTACAATGTGAGCCCAAAGTGTATGCTCCGATACCAATTAGTGTTGCAGACCCGCTCACCCTTGCCATCTTGTGTTCTGAGTGAGTTGAAGATATATCCTTTGATCTACAGCTTTCCCCTGCTGACTGAGGCTGCTCCCTATGTGGGGTTGGTACATGTCTGTACTCAGTTAAGACCATGGCCAGATGTCCCCATGAGTGTATAAAAGGCTAATTTACTTATCATAATATACCGCATGATGCGAAATTACCCAGCACCTGAGATGAAGCCTATGAATATGGTACCGTATCACCACCTCTACCAAGCGGCCTCTAGAGAGGCTGGACCTGTTGTCTAATCCCACTGAGACGCCACCTCCTGTTATAGCGTCCCCAGGTATGTGGCTTAGCTTAGATCCTAACCCAAGTGCTTAACACTAAGAAAAAAATGTGTTGCCCTTGTTCAAGGCAAGCAGCAGCTGGAGAAATTATTTATTCTTTTTTTTAATTTTTTTTACTTAAACATGGTGACTAGCCAGATCATGTAACCCACTTAACAAGTAGTCACCGGTGCAGCTAAACAATATAATACCCTGATGTTTATCATGCCCTCAGTAATTGGTCGCGCTACTGAGAATGTGTACAGCTACCGTCCCCACTGGGTGGGAGGTGGTCCTTTTGCGACAATAGCCTTCAGAAGGATCTCGCACTGGCTCTTTAGACATATTAGTAGGACCATGAGAATCCAATGAAAGATTACTGGCTAAGGCTGGGAATTAGTTCAGACATATTAAATCTGTAAGCAAGGCTCCGCTGGATCTACCTCCCCAGAATTGTCTGATCGCATGTAACTTAAAGTGACAGATTGTACACCCCAGTTCTGTCCCCGCCTATATGAAGGAACTTAAGTAAATTAGAAAGAATGCCTGTTGTGTTTCCACCCCATTTGCGTGCAAGGAGAGGTACTGCATGGCTCCGCACAGGCCAGGCATGATAACACGTTCCCAGCTAAACCCAGCAGCCTTATGGTGCATATACGTACCGGGACAGCCTCCGTGAAAGCTCTCGACGAGCTCCACAATGCTGCTGGCCACACCCCTTCCGATATGTTGTCCTTTTTCACCGACTCAGGGGCCGCCATCACAGCAAGGTGCCTCTCCATTACCGCAGGCGTGGAGGTGGAAAGAAACAAAGAAAAACGGTGTTCAGTATACCAGAAGTGGTTATTGTGGTGTACTATTGACTCACATACCAAGGAGTGGCACTGAAAGCAAGGGTGCGGGGAATGCCACCAAACACCACATTTTTTTTTTTTTTTATGGAGTCCAGTTGGAGAACAAACAACCATGAGAGCTTTATTTATTTACTGAAAGGACAAATAACTTCGTTTTTCAAAGCTGTTAATTAGTTTTACACTGAGAGCTGTGTGTTTTAAGATTATTCTCTCCTCAGGGCACTCTGCACTTTGCTATCGACATTCGAGCTGGGGTACAGGGGAGAGAAGAAGGCTACAAATTCCAGAGGCTTTCCAACACCCGTAGAAATCAAGACATGAGCTTAATGTACAAAGTAAAGCACAACTATATCAAGATATATACCAGCAGCCTGGAAAGTGCCGTCTAGGCACCCATGCCAGATGATTTCGACTATCAGCGCCACTACTGGAATTTTTTTTTGTTCCAGCGCCATTGCTACCAAACAAACATTATTTGGGAAAACAGGTGCAAAGTGCAAGACTGTGATGTCACTTCTTTCGATGTGTTCCCGGGTATCAGAGTGCGAGGGCAACTTGATGTCAGATTCGATGTTCATATGATTTTATTGAAATGAATACACTACTTGCTTCCTGCGCCTCACACTTGCAACGATGCAAAAGCTCATGCCCCTTTGAACCCAGGATGTGCAACAACCAATAATGGAAAGTGCAGAGAGTGTGAAAAACAACCACCGAGGGCTACATTGGGGTCTTTCTGCTGCCAATAATGGAAAGTGCAGAGAGTGTGAAAAACAACCACCGAGGGCTACATTGGGGTCTCTCTGCTGCCCCACATGACGACATGATCGCGCGCTCTTACGGCGGCCCCCTACCCGGAAAAGGATGCGACTGGTCCCACAATGATGCTGCTGGCATTTTGAAACCAACAAATTATACCCCGATGCGCGCCGGACTGAAAAACTAAGCGAAAGAGGCCCGCCACAGTCAACATCAACATACAATAACAGTCAACATACAAAAATGTGCCACCTCCATGCTTCCATTTGGCATCCAAAGCGAATTCCCACTGACTCTAGCGACACCGTGAGAAGAACAAAAACCATACCGATTTACATTTAAATATCACCGCTCACCCTATAACGCCAGCATAAATGAGTTTGCTAAATACAAACTTGCACTTGTAGCTATCCCCGCGTCCTGCCTATATAGAGGCTTGAACCCGGGACCCCCGGGCCGTAGTCGACCGCTCCATAACTTGAGCCACACCCCTTACTCCTAAGGGCATGGCCTCCTTCCCGCACGGCCTCAGCCCTTATTGTCGGCTGTAACCACGGCAGCTGTAAAGAGCCATGCATATACCAATCAACTTTCACAAGAAAACCGCTTAGTCAAAACGCCAAACACTGTCGCTGGTACTTGTGGTCCCCGGGCCGAAGTGGATCGCTCCAGCAGATGGGCCACACCCCCTCCACATACTGGCACTTTTTTAAAATTTTGTTTTTTATATTGCGCCACACTAGCTCCCACCTGATTTCCCCGGGTTGAAGTATTCCGCCCTATCAATTGAGCCACACCCCCTTCCACATACGGGCACAGCCTCCTACCGGCGCAGACACTTCCCACAAGTACTGCTTACCAAAAATATATATATCTGGTGCTGTTTTATATAACGCAAACTCGACCAGGAAGCTGTGTTATACATTTCACAGCAGAAACAATTAAATCAGCCCATAACGAGTAACAGCCCGAACCCCGGCCCGGGCCGCAGAAGCTGCTCTGTTACTGGAGCCACGCCCACACCACAGACGGCGCGCCCTCTGCATGTCGCGGCCACGGCTGTCTAACTTAATGCATTCCGAGAAAATTGTACCTCAAAACTGCATCCTTAAGAACTTAGGCACGAACCCTGGGCCGAAGCTGATACTCTGCTACTGGAGCCCCGCCCCAGCCACATACGGGCTCGCCTTCCGCATACGCGGCAGCCCCCACATCTACTCCGCTTCCCGCCGCGGCCCCGGCCATCATAGCGGCCTCGTTCCTCACACGACATTTTGCAATATAGTAAAGCCAAAATTGTCCTTAAAACTAAATGAACTGACAATAGAAAAAAGCAAAATGGCCCATAAATGGGAACCGAACTGATTTCTTAACTGCTACGCCAGGCCTCTTTGAAACCCACTGTGCCACTTTTTCGACGCTCCTGCGGCTTCCCTGGGGTCCAAGAAGACAAAGAGGACGAGACACCTGGGACGCCGCCTTAAATAGCTTAATGATAAGTTTCGGTTTCTTTACGTATGCCGGAGACGTCACCAGTTATTCCCCTCCTCAGCCAGCCCCCCCCCGGGAGGAGGCTCAGCTCCGTGGCGCGACTAAGGGTGCCCCTCCCCTAGGCGCGGGGGGCGCCTGCTCATTTTCACTGTAGCAGGGTTAACTGTTCCATAAGAAAGAATTGGGATAGTTTCATAAAGTTAATAAAGATATATCCGCTTAAGAACAAGATAAAAAGTTAATCGTTGGACTTTTTAAAATATTTATTACAAACCCAATTCATTGATAAATTCGGATTTGTAACAAATATTTCACATAATGTACTTTTAAAAAGTTACCTTTAGCCTGCCTAAAGCCTTGAGAAGCCCATTTGCCTGAGCTTGCAACTCTCATCGGGGAGCAGGATAGCGCCTTGATTAGGTCTGAATTGGTTCCCAGAGCTGAGACAAAATACTTTGGGTGTGGGAAAGTCTTTTGTTCCTCTGGCAGAATGACCATCAGGGCTGTGCCCAGGAACATAGATATCGACTGTCAAAATCAGATGTAGCTCACATCTGGGCCTGCCCCATCTATTGTCCTCCTAGTCAGCCTGGCACCAATCCTATTGGGAGACGAGATGCCCCCTGAACCAGTTGTGAGTGACCGCACGCTAGGGTTTGCTCATTTTCCTGGACACACCACTAAGGTGAGCACAGGAGCTCTGAACAAGGGAGGAAAGGCTCTGACATCTTGCTTTTAGCTAGGGAAGGGCACTGTGGGATTTTTTGTAGTAAGGCACACAGGAACTGCTACAAAAGTGTATAGGGTTATCCCTGGGAACTTTTTTTCCTTAGTGGTTAGGGAGGGGTCCGGAGTCACCCCCACCCACAGGCTACTCTCAGGCATAAATGCGGCATACCTGTGCACCTTCTTTAGAACACTGCTGGACCAGTGGGAGACAGAAGAAGGACTGGACTTGCTGTTGTGACCTGCAAGGAGAACCTAAGGGCTGGACCTACTCCCAGAACAAAGAAGTGGACTCCAAGAGTCGAGTCAGTTGGCTGACCTGCTGTTAAGCTACAGGGACACAACATCACCCTTAATTCGTGATGCCAAATTATTTTACATAGCAACCTACAGATGGAGAAATAACACAGTCCATTAAAAAACATTAAATCAATAAACAATTCATTTAATAAAATACTGTAATTGTCCACAACGTTTCAGGGCCATAACCCTATGTATTGATAGTCACCTCAACAAGAAAACTGCATTAACCCATGTTACAACAGACTATAATCCCCTTGGACTACAATTCCCAGCTGTGCTCAATCCCTGGCATACATGTAATGGCTCACAACAGCTGACCAGACTTGATGGAAACTGCAGACGCACAGGCAGTACAACCACCAAATGGAGGAAACTGGTTATAATTGATTTCCCCTCGTATTGAAAATAAGGATAAGTTGACTCCTGTAACTAGGGAACGGCACGACCAGAACATTTATCTCTACATTACAGTTACTTAAGGATTGGACAAAAGCAGATGGAGCTGTCATGACGATTAATACCTATTCATCTAGAACGCTTACTCCCTTGACACTATGGGCGTTATAGTCTGGTAGCCGAGTGGTACATGTAACGCAGATACAGTTTAAATAGATACATTACCAAATGTCTGCAAAGAGAGACAAAATGAATTATGGCTCCTGACTGATATACGTTTTCCTCATTTTTGAATAGTGGAATGAACAGAACATTCAATATGGATGAACGATTTTGTTCACTCATTAAAACTAGAGGTTTGATGTGGGCGCTAAGCCTGCTTAGTATCCAATTATATATACATATATATATACACACAGATTCTTCTCCAAAATGAGCAGATCAGGGGACACAGCGGGGATTCAAAAGCAATTTATTTGAAGATTTCGGCATGACGCGTTTCGGCATTGAGCCTTCCTCTGATGCCGCAGTTCAACTCAGGTACTCTTGATTGGTTAGTTTATATGCTGCTCCCTCCACAGTGGTGAGGCGCACACCTGGCCCATGTTACCATGCAGAGTACTCTGGCAGTGTTGCGATTAAACTACCGGTCCCATCATGCAGTGTGTAACTCAGGTAAATGCTGGAATAGTTACGTGGTTCAGGAAGAGTCCTGGTAAAATCCAGAAAATAAATAGTCTTTGCCCCCTACTTCCAGCCTCCCTACTGGCTGCAACAGAGTCCTGGATACTTCTTGTGCAGTGACTGAGTATCACCATGAAGTCATGGTCCACCTACTGGCAGCAGAGGCTCTGATTACAGAGTTCGAGTGGCGAGTCGTGGGCAGCCTATACCTCGGCGAAGAGAAAGAGTGAGTCCACCCATTGCCAATGTTGTCCACGACCCAAGTGGAAGGGTCCCATCATGTGCGTCACTGGCTGCGCGCTCCTTATATATATATTATCTACTGGCGGTCGCCAGTAGATAGTTATAGTTAGGACCTATTTTCCATAGGAAATTCACAACATTCTATTTGAAATAACTTTGGCGCCGGTTGACGAATCTTCGCAAAATTCTCAAAACTCGTGGGGTGCTCCGGTCCGCTCCTATCCTGAAAGTTTCGGGGTGATTCGGCAAACGGGGGCCGAGAAAAAAGGGGGGTCCCAAAACGTGTTTTCTCCATGTTAATTCCCATAGGAAATTTTAGACACGGCTACAGCCCGAACTGCTGAACGGAATTACACCAAATTTGGCAAAAAGGTAGCGCTTGGTTCAGAAAGCAACATTTTTTTAAAATGGTGTAAATCCGTTCAGTAGTTGCGGAGAAATTCAAAAAATAAGAGTCAAAAAATCAATTTCCCATAGGAAACTTTATGCAAGGCTACAGCTTGAACTGCTGAACGGAATTACACCAAATTTGGCAAAGAGGTAGTTCTTGGCTCAGAAAGAACCCTTTTTGTTAAATGGTGTAAATCCGTTCAGTAGTTGCTGAGAAAATCAAAAGTAAAACCACATATATATCTATGGCAGCGGAGGATCCGCGCACCCTCCCGATCACGAGCTGTATGCTAATTGGCTGTCAACACTCCAAACCAGGAAGTGTTGGCAGCCATCTTGTTCCTCGGTAGAACCGAGGCACAGAAACAAGTGCACAAAATGCAAAAAGGGGGCAGGGTAGAAACACCCTGACCCCCTAGGCCTGCTTAGGGGGTCCCACAAGGACCCCCAAGGACCCCAAAAAAATTAAACAAAAAAAAAAAAATCGGCGGGATGCGTGGATCCCGCCATGAAAAAAAAAACCAAAGCACGGGCTCCTGCACTTCGTTGTTATTTGGCCCCCGGGTGGGCCAAGTCCCGGGGGCATGCGGGGGTTAATAAAAAAATGGTTTGGGGGGCCTCTAAGGCCCCCCCAAGCGCCAGGGACCGCCACCCCCGGGGCTTTGAATTTTAAATGGTGCGGGAGGGCACTCAGCCCTCCCACAGCCCCGGGGACCGCCACCCCCCGGGCTTCTTTTTTTAAAGCCCCGGGGACCACCACCCCCCAGGGCCAGCTCCTGCAGTGTCCTGGGGTGCCCACCCCCGGGACACTGTAGTTTGCTATGGCAGGGCGGGAGCCTCGCGGCTCCCGTCCTGTCATAGCAAACTTGCTTTGAATTTTGGAAGAGAGAGCAGGAAACCTGCTCCCTCTTCCAAAATTCAAAGCAAATTGCTTTTCCACACGGGGAGCTGCATCTAAGCAGTTCCCCGTGTGGAAAAGCAATGCCGGCTCCCGAGGGACGCGGGGAACTGGCGGGACCGTGGCGGGATTGGGGACCCCCCCACGGTCCCCAACGGAGAGGGCCAGTCCCGGGGGATGGGGTCCCCGGGGCTACAAGTGGCCCGGGAGGGGGGACACGTGGCCCCCTTCCCAAAATTTTGAATAAAAAAAAAAATTCAAATTAAAAAACAAAGGCCGGCCCCGGGGGATGGGGTCCCCGGGGCCATAAGTGGCCTGAGGAGTGGGGCAACGCAGCCCCCCTCCAAAACATTTTTTGAAAAAAAAAGGCCATGGCCCGGGGGATGGGGTCCCCGGGGCCGATTAAGGCCTCTGGAGGGGGGCCACGCGGCCCCCTTCCAAATAAAAAAAAAAATATATATTAGGGGGCAGGCCCTGGGGGATGGGGTCCCCAGGGCCAATAAATTAGAAAAAGAAGGGGGGCCACACAGCCCCCCTTCTTAAATTTTTTTTTTTTTAAATACCGGCATCGTGCCGGAGGCCACGCCCCCTCCTTGCAGCACTTTGCAGATGGGGAACGAATTCCCCTTGAATACTGGGGGTCCCTGGGGGCCAACTAGCCCACCAGGAACCTCCAGTATGCGCCAGGGGGCTTTGTTGCAGAGAGGTGTGTTCTGAGGCCATGCCCCTTTTTACACCTCTCTGCAACGCAGCTCTGTGGCGCTTAATGGAGGTAGCTGGTGGGCTAGTTGCACCCCAGGGACCCTCTGGATTCAAGGGGAGTTAATCCCCCAAATTAAAACGCGCCATGGGGCGCGTTTGCACAGTGGTGAAGGGAGGGGGCGGGTCCTGAGGTGACATGTGTGCAAACACACCCTGTGGTGTGTTTTAAGCTGGGGGATTAACTCGCCTTGAATCCTGAGGGTCCCTGGGGTGCAACTAGCCCACCAGCTACCTCCATTAAGCGCCACAGAGCTGCGTTGCAGAGAGGTGTAAAAAGGGGCGTGGCCTCTGACCACCTCTCTGCAACGCAGACCTGTGGCGCTTACTGGAAGTACCTGGTGGGCTAGTTGGGCCCCAGGGACCCTCAGGATTCAAGGTGACCTAATACCCCAACTTAAATCGCGCCACAGGGCGCGTTTGCACAGTGGTGAAGGGAGAGGGCGGGGCCTCAGGTGACATGTGTGCAAACACGCCCTGTGGCGCATTTTAAGTTGGGGAATTAATTCCCCTTGAATCCTGAGGGACCCTGGGGGCCAACTAGCCCACCAGGTACCTCCAGTGCGCGCCACAGGGCTGCGTTGCAGAGAGGTGGTCCAGGCCATGCCCCTTTTTACACCTCTGTGCAACTCACCTCTGTGGCGCTTACTGGAGGTACCTGGTGGGCTAGTTGGGCCCCAGGGACCCTCAGGATTCAAGGTGACCTTATCCCCCAACTTAAAACGTGCCACGGGGCGCGTTTGCACAGTGGTGAAGGGAGGGGGCGGGGCCTCAGGTGACATGTGCGCAAACACGCCCTGTGGTGCGTTTTAAGTTGGGGAATTAATTCCCCTTGAATCCTGAGGGAACCTGGGGGCCAACTAGCCCACCAGGTACCTTCAGTAAGCACAACAGAGTTGCGTTGCAGAGAGGTGAAAAAAAGTGCGTGGCCTCGGAATGCCTCTCTGCAACTCAGCTCTGTGGTCCTAACTGTAGGTACCTGGTGGGCTAGTTGGGCCCCAGGGACCCTCAGGATTCAAGGGAACTTAATCCCGCAACTTAAAACGCGCCACGGGGCGCGTTTGCACACATGTCACCTCAGCCCCCCCTTCCTTCACCACTGTGCAAACGCGCCCCGGGGCGCGTTTTAAGAGGTAGTTTTAATCCCCCTGCCCTATTATGTACTAGGGACTTACAGAGGAGGTCATGCTAATCACAGGGGTACCCCAACGCATAGTGTTCCCTAGTGTATGTAGGTGTTTTCACTGTATTCTAAGTGTCTTTTAGCATAGCACTGGCTCTGGTTAGTCAGAGTCAGTTACCACCAGTACCCGTCTGAAAAAGTTGTGGGCACAGGGTGATTTTGCAACTGGGCCTCTTTCTGCTCCTCTGTTGGTTCTTTCTGCACATCTTTTGCTTCTTCCTGCACTTTTCTTTGTCTTTGTGGACTTCTGTTGCTTCTTTCTGCATTTCTTTTGCTTCTTTCTGTGAGTTTTTTGTTCTTTCTTCACATGTCCTACCTCTGCAGACAGAGTTAGCAACTAGCATTTAAAAAACCTTTTAAATTCACTGAAAAAACCATAGGTTTCAGGCACGTTATAGTTAGAAATTAGCATTTAAAAAACCTTTGAAATTCACTGAAAAAACCATAGGTTTCAGGCACGTTATAGTTAGAAATTAGCATTTAAAAAACCTTAGAAATTCACTGAAAAAACCATAGGTTTTAGGGAAAGTTATAGTTAGTTGGACATTGCACTCGTACAAAACCCGTGAAATTCCCCCGTTATAGTTAGTTCAGCTAACTATAACTCGCGCCTCGCAATGCACTGCTGATGACGTCACATATTACATCACTCATGACATGGTCAGTGACATCACTGATGACATCACTGATGACATCTCAAATGACATCACTGTTGACATCATCCATGTGATAATTTGATGCATCTTCTCACACCCTAATATAACCTTTGATACACCCACTCTAAATTACAGACTGCCATTCTCAAAACCATAGACACTCCAACACCAATAACTACATACCCACTCACTGATTCTTAGGTCTACACACACATCCACTCAGTCACCCGTGCAGTCACTCATACTTATGGTCACTCAGTACAGGACTATCATATGCACTCATACACCTACATAGACACTCACACACCGCCACTCATCCATAGAGGTACTCACACACCTAGTCAGTCATGCAAATAATTAATCACACTGCCATTTACTCACCTATACAGTTATACACACACCAGCTCATTTACTCATACAAATACTAGCACATTGTTACGCTCTTATACAATCACTGATACAAGTACACACTCATCCATACAGCCACTCTCACAATCACACACTCTCACTTATAGCCATTTATATACTCCAACACACATATATACTGCCTTTCACATATGTAGTTACTCACACATGTACCACTGAGATATACATTCACTCACTAACACACCCATACACACCCACCCATACAGTCCATCACAGATGCACTCTTGAAACCATGCACCCAGTGAATCACCCACTCACACATCTATGCACAGAGTCACACACTCCCCACCCACACAAACACTCAGGCACCCATACAGATACTCAGACAACCAATCAATAACTCATATAGACACTCATGTAGCTATTCACAAACCCATGCAGCCACTTACACAGCAACAGACAGACGGATACAGACATTCACACAGTTTAGTCACTAACCCATGCATTCAGTAAGCTACGTTTAATCACTCACTTATAGAGTCAGTCACGCACCTACTAAATCATCCATTCCGACACTTATACACCCACTCATTCTTCAATATGCCTTTCCCTATATATATTAAAGATATTTAAACTTTACAGAAACATCCTGTTTCAAGGCGTCTAACACGGGGCAATCAGCAAACATGTGAATGATATCAGCCGCATGATAACTACACCGGGGGCAAGTTGATCCAGCTACCCGACCCCATTTAGCGATTTTAGCGGGTGTGATATAGAGATTAAACCATGTTTTAAAACACTGGAGCTGAAGATTAGCTGCAATAAATGTTGTCTGGGCCAGGTGTAATGAATCTTCTATTTCTCCTGATCCCACCTGTAAGAGACCCTGCCATCGATCTACGTGTTTATTTAAATCATCCCTTGTTCGCTCATTCAACATTTTATAAATCCCCCTAATGTGTAAGAGCCCTTAAGTAATCCATCAATCAACTTCACCCCAGAGAAACCACAGGCACCGCCAGTTTTCTTAACTAAAAAATCTCTTATTTGCCGATTATTTAACCCGAATCTATCTCTAATAGTTTCAAATAACAACACCTCAGTCCCTTTAGTGACATCGCCCACCACCCTGACCCCTTTATCGTACCAGTACCGCATGTGCCCATCATTAAAAATATTTGGAAGATAGCCATTCTTAAATATTGGAGTATAAGCATTAATACGCCCAAGGCCAAATTTTTTCCGGACCGCAGTCCAAACCTTAAATGCACAGAGTAAAATTTTAAATTTAACCCTTTTATAATAATTCAATTCGATATGTCGTAAAAGACACCCCGGAGCTTCCTCCCCTAATAATTACTCAAAGACAGATGCAGACGCCCCAATCTGTGTGGTCTCCGCTTTTTCGTTAAGCAATGTCCCTGTTATATGTAAGACTGATGCCCAATGATAAAGCTGAAGATTGGGTACTGCCCACCCCCCTCTCTCTTGGTAATGTTAGCAATTTAAGCGCTCTACGAGGGCGACAGTTAGCCCAAATAAACCTAGAGAATAAGTGATTCATAGAGACAAACCAAGAATTACTGATATTCAGAGGATTGGCTCTAAAGAAATACAAAATCCTAGGTAAAAAAGCATTTTGATAGCATTACATCTTCCAACCATCGTAAGTTTGAGACTTTCTAATCTATTAAATTCAGCTTTGAATTTAACAAGCAGCGGGTTCAAATTGTTTCCTGAGATCTTTGCAACATCTGCCGTGATTTCTACTCCCAAATAAATAGCACTCTGTACCACACAGGAGTCGCTCATCTGAATACCTTTGCCGACCACAACCTGAGTTTTAGTTGAATTCAGGCGGTAACCAGAGAGTTTCCCAAAAATATTAGCTTCTTTTTCAATCTCCCTCATTGCCGTCGTGGGATTAGAAGTAATGATTGCTAGATCATCGGCATAAGCCAGTATCTTAGTGCTCCCCCCAATACTCTGCATTCCTGGAATCCGGTTATTGTATTCGATCTTCCTAACTAGTGGATCGATATACAACGCGAACAATAAGGGGGTACACGGGCACCCCTGGCGAGTCCCCCTGCTAATGAAAACGGGATCCGACATCTCTCCCATTATTGATATTCTTGCCACAGGGTCTCTATACATCATCGCGATGGCGGTGATAAAACCATCCCCAAACCCTCTGGTCTTCAGAGTTGCCCACAGGAACGGCCAGGAGACCCTATCAAAGGCCTTCTCCGCATCAAGCAAGATAAGCCCGATAGGGTCCCCGGTGATTCCTGCCTCATCAAAAAGAGTGATTACCCTCTGGATATGATCAATTGTACTTCGTCCGGGTACAAATCCGTGCTGGGTTGGAGAAACCAATTTTTTAATAACCGCTGACAATCGTTTAGCCAGAATTTTAGCAAATAGTTTGACATCGCTGTTTATTAAAGTGATAGGACGATAAGACCCCATCTCTCTCACCGGTTTCCCTTTCTTAGGGAAAATAATAATATTAGCTGATTTCCAAGAACCAGGAGCTCCTCTCCCCGCCTGAGCGTCCAAAAACACCTCCTTTATTAGTTCCTGTAATGAATTGGTCCCTGTCATACAGTGAACTGGAATAGGATGGGAGCAATGGGATGGAGAGAGGGTTAATCTAACCGGTATACTACTTATTCGGATATGGAAAGAAAGAAGAGCAAAAAAAAAAGGGGAAAGAAAAGGGGGAGCGGAGGGGAAGGGAAGGGAAGGAAGGAAGGGGAAGGAAGGGAAAGAAAAAGGCAGGGGAATGTAATTTATGTTAAAATGTTCTGGGAAATGGTTATAGATATTTTTTGGCTGGATCCGCTGTGGGTTGGGAGGGGATGGGAGTGTACGGTGAAGATTATTTATTTGAAATTATGTTTTCATTTTGTTGTAAAAAGAAAATTGAATAAAGACCTATTTAAAAAAAAAAAAAAAAAAACTTTACAGAAACACACAGTCACTGGATGATGTTATCAGTGATGTCATTTGAGATGTCATCAGTGATGTCACTGACCATGTCATGAGTGATGTAATATGTGACGGCATCAGCAGTGCATTGCGGGGGCACGAGTTATACTTAGCTGAACTAACTATAACGGGGGAATTTCACGAGTTTTGTACGAGTGCAATGTCCAACTAACTATAACTTTCCCTAAAACCTATGGTTTTTTCAGTGAATATATATATATAGAAAATAAAAAAACCATAGGATTGAGGTACATTAGACTTACAAATTTTCATTTAAAAAACCTTTGAAATTCACTGGAAAAACCATAGGTTTCAGGCACGTTATAGTTAGAAATTAGCATTTAAAAAACCATAGAAATTAACTGAAAAAACCATAGGTTTCAGGAACGTTATAGTTAGTTGGACATTTCACTTGTACAAAACCATAGAAATTCCGGCGTTATAGTTAGTTCAGCTAACTATAACTCGCGCCCCCGCAATGCACTGCTGATGACGTCACATATTACATCATTCATGACATGGTCAGTGACATCACTGATGACATCACTGATGACATCTCAAATGACATCACTGATGACATCACTGATGACATCATCCATGTGAAAATCTGATGCACCTCCTCACACCTGAATATAACCTTTGATACACCCACTCTAAAATACAGACTACCATTTTCGAAAAAATAGACACATCAATACCAGTTACTAAATACGCACTGACTGATTCCTAGGTCTACACACACATCCACTCATTCACCCATACAGTCACTCATACATGCAGTCACTCATCAATACAACACTATCATATGCACTCACACCTATACAGACACTCACACACTGCCACATATCCAGAGTTACTCACACACTTAGTCAGTCATGCAAAGAATCAATCATACTTCCATTTACTCACCTATACAGTTATACAGACACAACCTCACTTATTCATACAGATACTAACACATAATTACTCTCTTATAGAATCACTGATACAAATACACACTCATCCATGCAGCCACTCTCACAATTACTAACTCTCACATATAGTTATTTATATACACCATCACTCACATATACTGCCTTCTACATATGTAGTTACTTGCACATGTACCACTGAGACATCCATTCACTCACCAACACACCCATACACACACTCACCCACCCATACAGCTGTTTCCACATGCACTCTTGAACCCATACACCCAGTGAATCAACCACTCACACATCTATGCACAGAGTCACAAACCTCCCACCCACCCACCCACACACACACTCAGGCAGCCTTACAAATACTCAGGCAAGCAATCAATAACCCATATAGACACTCATGCAGCTACTCACCAACCCATGCAGCAGCTTACACAACAACAGACAGACTGATACAGACTTTCACACAGTTTAGTCACTAACCCATGCATTCAGTAAGACACATTTAATCACTCACTTATACAGTCAGTCACGTACCTACTAAATCCTCCATACAGACACTTATACACCCACTCATTCCTCAATACAGCTTGGCATATATATAAAACAAAATTAAACTTTACAGAAACACACAGTCACTGGATGATGTCATCAGTGATGTCCTTTGAGATGTCATCAGTGATGTCACTGACCATGTCATGAATGATGTAATATGTGACGTCATCAGCAGTGCACTGCGGGGGCGTGAGTTATAGTTAGCTGAACTAACTATAACGCCGGAATTTCTATGGTTTTGTACAAGTGAAATGTCCAACTAACTATAACGTTCCTGAAACCTATGGTTTTTTCAGTTAATATATATAAACACACACACACACATATATATGTATATGTATATATATATAATCTACTGGCGGTCGCCAGTAGATAGTTATAGTTAGGACCTAGTTTCCATAGGAAAAGCGTTTTTTGTTTTCCCAATAACTTTGGCGCCGGATGACGAATCATCGCGAAATTTTCAAAACTAGTGGGGCGCTCCAGTCAGCTCCTGTCTTGAAAGATTCGGGGTGATTCGGCAAGCGGGGGCTGAGAAAAAAGGGGGGTCCCAAAACTTGTTTTCTCCATGTTAATTCCCATAGGAAACTTTAGACACGGCTACAGCCCGAACTGCTGAACGGAATTACACCAAATTTGGCAAAAGGTAGTGCTTGGTTCAGAAAGCGCCCTTTTTTTAAATGGTGTAAATCCGTTCAGTAGTTGCGGAGAAAATCAAAAAATAGAGGTAAACAAATCAATTTCCCATAGGAAACTTTAGACACGGTTACAGCCAAAACTGCTGAACGGAATTACACCAAATTTGGCAAAAAGGGGGTGCTTGGTTCAGAAAGCGCCCTTTTTTTAAAAATGTTGTAAATCCATTCAGTAGTTCCTGAGAAATTCAAAAAATAAAAGTTTCAATATCTATGGACGCGGAGGATCCGTGCACCCTCCCGATCACGAGCTTCATGCTAATTGGCTGTCAACACTCCAAACCAGGAAGTGTTGGCAGCCATCTTGGCCCTCGGTAACCGAGGCACAAGAAAACAGAAAAACTAAGGCGCAAAACAGGAAAAGGGGGCAGGGTAGAAACACCCTGACCCCCTAGGCCTGCTCAGGGGGTCCCACAAGGACCCCCAGGGCCCAAAAAAGCATTTTTTTAAAAAAGAAATCAGCCGAATTCATGCTGGGTGCGCGACTCCGGCCGTGAAAATTAAAAAAAAACGAAGTGCGGGCTCCTGCGCTTTGTTTAATTGAAGCTCCCAGGTGGGCCAGGTCCTGGGGGCAGTAAAAAAATGTGTGGGGGGGCCCCAATCCCCCCCGCACTGCCCCGGGGCCCGCCACCCCCCGGGGCTTGTTTTTTTTAGAGTTTGGGGGGCCTCTAAGGCCCCCCCAAGCCCCAGGGACCACCACCCCCGGGGCTTAAATCAATTATAATCACGGGGGCACACTGCCACCCCGCAGCCCCGGAGACCGCCACCCCCGTGGCTTCTTTTAAAAAAAATATATATATACCTTTGTGGGGGGGCTCGAGCTCCCCCCACACGCCCCGGGGACCGCCACCTCCCCGGGGCACTAATATTTAAATTTGGGGGTCCATAACGGACCCCGAGCCCCGGGGACCACCACCTCCCCGGGGCTGTGCAAGTGAAGGGAGGGGGGCTGCGTGGCCCCCCTCCTGGAGCCTGTGATGGCCCTGGGGACCACCACCCCCCAGGGCCAGCTCCTGCAGTGTCCCGGGGTGCCCACCCCCGGGACACTGCTGTTTGCTATGGGAGGATGGGAGCCTCGCGGCTCCCGTCCTGCCATAGCAAACTTGCTTTGGATTTTGGAAGAGAGAGCAGGAAACCTGCTCTCTCTTCCAAAATCTAAAGCAGATTGCTTTTCCACAAGGGGCGCTGCATGTTAGCAGCTCCCCATGTGGAAAAGCAATGCCGGCTCCTGCAGGACGCGGGGAGCCGGCGGGACCGTGGGGGCATTGGGGCTCCCCCACGGTCCCCAACGGATAGGGCCTGCCCCGGGGGATGGGGTCCCTGGGGCTAGTAGTGGCCCTGGAGGGGGTCCACGCGGCCCCCCTCCCCAAAATAAAAAAATAAAAAAAAGGACGGCCCCGGGGGATGGGGTCCCCAGGGCCAATAGAGGCCTCAGGAGGGGGGCCGCGCAGCCACCCTCCTTAAAAAATTTAAAAGATGTGGCCATGCCCCAGGGGATGGGGTCCCCGGGGCCGGAATTGGCCACGGGAGGGGGGCCACACGGCCCCCTTCCCGTTCAGTTTTTTTTTTTTTAATAAAAAAAGGGGTCAGGCCCTGGGGGATGGGGTCCCCAGGGCCCAAAAAAGGAAAAAAGAAGGGGGGCCACACAGCCCCCCTTCTAAAAAATCAACAACAAAAAAAGACGCGATCGTGCCTCAGGCCCTGCCCCCTCCCTTCACCACTCTGCAAATGCGCCCTGTGATGCGTTTTAAATTGGGGCATTAATTCCCCTTGAATACTGGGGGTCCCTGGGGGCCAACTAGCCCACCAGGTACCTCCAGTGCGCGCCACAGGGCTGCGTTGCAGAGAGGTGGTGCAGGCCACGCCCCTTTACACCTCTCTGCAACGCAGCTCTGTGGCGCTTACTGGAGGTACCTGGTGGGCTGGTTGGACCCCAGGGACCCTCAGGATTCAAGGGGACTTTATCCCCCAACTTAAAACGCACCACGGGCGCGTTTGCACAGTGGTGAAGGGAGGGCGGGGCCTGAGGTGACATGTGTGCAAACACGCCCTGTGGCGCATTTTAAGTTGGGGAATTAATTCCCCTTGAATCCTGAGGGACCCTGGGGGCCAACTAGCCCACCAGATACCTCCAGTGTGCGCCACAGGGCTGCGTTGCAGAGAGGTGGTCCAGGCCACGCCCCTTTTTACACCTCTGAGCAACGCAGCTCTGTGGCGCTTGCTGGAGGTACCTAGTGGGCTAGTTGGACCCAGGGACCCTCAGGATTCAAGGGGACTTAATCTCCCAACTTAAAACGGCCACAGGGCTTGTTTGCACACATGTCACATCAGGCCCCCCCCTCCCTTCACCACTGTGCAAACGCGCCCCGGGGCGCATTTTTAGAGGAAGTTTTAATCCCCCTGCCCTATTATGTACTAGGGCCTTACAGAGGAGGTCATGCTAATCACAGGGGTACCCCAACGCATAGTGTTCCCTAGTGTATGTAGGTGTTTTCACTGTATTCTAAGTGTCTTTTAGCATAGCACTGGTTCTAGGCCTGGTTAGTCCGAGTCAGTTACCACCAGTACCTGTCTGAAAAAGTTGTGGGCACAGGATGATTTTGCAACAAGGCCTCTTTCTGCTCCTCTGTTGGTTCTTTCTGCACATGTCTTGCTTCTTCCTGCTCTTTTCTTCATCTTTGTGGACTTCTGTTGCTTCTTTCTGCATTTCTTTTGCTTCTTTCTGTGCATTTTTTCTTCTTTCTTCACATGTCCTACCTCTGTAGGCATAGTTAGAAACTAGCATTTAAAAAACCTTTGAAATTCACTTAAAAAACCATAGGTTTCAGGCACGTTATAGTTAGAAATTAGCATTTAAAAAACCTTTGAAATTCACTGAAAATACCATAGGTTTCAGACACGTTATAGTTAGAAATTAGCATTTAAAAAACCTTTGAAATTCACTGAAAAAACCATAGGTTTCAGGCACGTTATAGTTAGAAATTAGCATTTAAAAAACCTTAGAAATTCACTGAAAAAACCATAGATTTTAGGGACAGTTATAGTTAGTTGGACATTTCACTCGTACAAAACCATAGAAATTTCCCCGTTATAGTTAGTTCAGCTAACTATAACTCACCCCCGCAATGCACTGCTGATGACGTCACATATTACATCACTCATGACATGGTCAGTGACATCACTGATGACATCACTGATGACATCTCAAATGACATCACTGATGACATCATTGATGACATCATCCATGTGATAATTTGATGCATCTTCTCACACCCTATATAACCTTTGATACACCCACTCTAAATTACAGACTGCCATTCTCAAAACCGTGGACACTCCAACACCAATAACTACATACCCACTCACTGATTCTTAGGTCTACACACACATCCACTCACTCACCCGTACAGTCACTCATACTTACGGTCACTCAGTACAGGACTATCATATGCACTCATACACCTACATAGACACTCACACACCGCCACTCATCCATAGAGGTACTCACACACCTAGTCAGTCATGCAAATAATTAATCACACTGCCATTTACTCACCTATACAGTTATACACACACCAGCTCACTTACTCATACAAATACTAGCACATTCTTACGCTCTTATACAATCACTGATACAAGTACACACTCATCCATACAGCCACTCTCACAATCACACACTCTCACTTATAGCCATTTATATACTCCAACACACATATATACTGCCTTTCACATATGTAGTTACTCACACATGTACCACTGAGATATACATTCACTCACTAACACACCCATACACACACTCACCCACCCATACAGTCCATCACAGATGCACTCTTGAAACCATGCACCCAGTGAATCACCCACTCACACATCTATGCACAGAGTCACACACACCCCACCCACACAAACACTCAGGCACCCATACAGATACTCAGACAACCAATCAATAACCCATGTAGACACTCATGTAGCTATTCACAAATCCATGCAGCCGCTTACACACCAACAGACAGACGGATATAGACATTCACACATTTTAGTCACTAACCCATGCATTCAGTAAGATACGTTTAATCACTCACTTATAGAGTCAGTCACGCACCTACTAAATCATCCATTCAGACACTTATACACCCACTCATTCTTCAATACGCCTTACCCTATATATGTTAAACATATTTAAACTTTACAGAAACACAAAGTCACTGGATGATGTCATCAGTGATGTCATTTGAGATGTCATCAGTGATGTCATCAGTGATGTCACTGACCATGTCATGAGTGATGTAATATGTGACGTCATCAGCAGTGCATTGCGGGGGCGCGAGTTATAGTTAGCTGAACTAACTATAACGGGGAATTTCTATGGTTTTGTACGAGTGAAATGTCCAACTAACTATAACTGTCCCTAAAACCTATGGTTTTTCAGTGAATTTCTAAGGTTTTTAAATGCTAATTTCTAACTATAACGTGCCTGAAACCTATGGTTTTTCAGTGAATATATATATATATTCACTGAAAAAACCATAGGTTTCAAGCACGTTATAGTTAGAAATTAGCATTTAAAAAAACCTTAGAAATTCACTGAAAAAAACACAGGTTTCATGGACGTTATAGTTAGTTGGAGATTTCACTCGTACAAAACCAGAGAAATTCTGCTGTTATAGTTAGTTGAGCTAACTATAACTCGCGCCCCGTAATGAACTGCTGATGATGTCACATATTACATCATTCATGACATGGTCAGTGACATCACTGATGACATCACTGATGACATCTCAAATGATATCACTGATGACATCATCCACGTGATAATCTGATACACCTCCTCACACCCTAATATAACCTTTGATACACCCACTCTAAAATACAGACTACCATTTTCGAAACCATATACACACCAATACCAGTTACTACATACCCAATCACTGATTCCTAGGTCTACACACACGTCCACTCAATCGCCCATACAGTCACTCATACATGCAGTCACTTATCAATACAGCACTATCATTTGCACTCATACACCTATACAGACACTCACACATCGCCACTCATCCATAGAGTTACTCACACACCTAGTCAATCATGCAAAGAATCATTCACACTCCCATTTACTCACTTATACAGTTATACACACACCACCTCACTTATTCATACAGATACTAACACATACTTACTCTCTTATACAATTACTGATACAAGCACACACTCATCCACACAGCCACTCTCACAATCACTCACTCTCACATATAGTGATTTATATACCCCAACACTCACATATACTGCCTTTCACATATGTAGTTACTCACACATGTACCACTGAGACAACCATTCACTCACAAACACACCCATACACACACTCACCCACCCCTACAGCCCTTCACAAATGCACTCTTGAACCCATACACCCGGTGAATTACCCACTCACACATCTATGCACAGAGTCACACACCCCCACCCACTCACACAGACACTCAGGCACCCATACAGATACTCAGACAACCAATCAATAACCCATATAGACACTCATGTAGCTACTCACCAACCCATGCAGCCGCTTAGACACCAACTAACAGACTGATACAGACGTTCACACAGTTTAGTAACTAACCCATGCATTCAGTAAGACACGTTTAATCACTCACTTATACAGTCAGTCACACACCTATTAAATCATCCATTCAGACAGTCATACACCCACTCATTCTTCAATACACCTTGGCCTATATATATAAAACATATTTAAACTTTACAGACACAGTCACAGGATGATGTCATCACTGATGTCATCAGTGATGTCATTTGAGATGTCATCAGTGATGTCATCAGTGATGTCACTGACCATGTCATGAATGATGTAATATGTGACGTCATCAGCAGTGCATTGTGGGGGCGCGAGTTATAGCTCAACTAACTATAACGGGCGAATTTCTCTGGTTTTGTACGAGTGAAATCTCCAACTAACTATAACGTCCATGAAACCTGTGGTTTTTTTCAGTGAATTTCTAAGGTTTTTTAAATGCTAATTTCTAACTATAACGTGCCTGAAACCTATGGTTTTTCAGTGAATTTCAAAAGTTTTTTAATGCTATTTTCTAACTATAACGTCCCTGAAACCTATGGTTTTTTCAGTGAATTTCAAAGGTTTTTTAAATGCTAATTTCTAACTATGCCTACAGAGATAGGACATGTGAAGAAAGAGGCAACAGAAGTCCAGTAAGACAAAGAAAAGTGCAGGAAGAAGGCTGAGATGTGCAGAAAAAACCAACAGAGGAGCAGAAAGAGACCTTGTTTCAAAGTCATCCTGTGCCCCCAACTTTTTGCTGACGGGTACTGGTGGTAACTGACTCTGACTAACCAGGTCTAGAGACAGTGCTATGCTAAAAGACACTTAGAATACAGTGAAAACAGCTACATACACTAGGGAACACTATGCATTGGGGTACCCCTGTGATTGGCATGACCTGCACTTTAAGGCCCTAGTACATAATAGGGCAGGGGGATTAAAACTACCTCTAAGTCAGAGGTGCAGAAAGATGCTTCTTTAAGTAGTAGTCACGTTTGCAGAGTGGTGGAGAAAGGGTGCTGGGCCTCCGACAAGTGCTCAGGAATTCCGCTGTGTAGGACTTACAGGAGGTACCAGGAGGGCTTCTTGGCCCCCAAACTCCCTCAGGAGTAAATTGGACTTCATCCCCCATCCCGTAAGTCTGCCACGAGGCGTGTTTGCAGAGTGGTGGAGAAAGGGGGGCATGGCCTCCGAAGACGTCTTAGCAATCCCACAGTGTGGGACTTACTGGAGCTAACAAGAGGGGTAGTTGGCCCCTAAGGACATCCTTGGGGGCCAACTACCCCTCCTATTACCTCCAGTAAGTCCCACACGGCAGCATTGGTAAGTACTCGTAGCAGGCCATGCCCCTTTGCCCACCACTCTACAAACGCTCTCCCTGGTGCGCTCTTGGATGGGGATTGAAGTCCCCTTCGCTGCTGGGGGTCCTTTAGGGGCCAACTAGCCTACCTCTTACCTCCACTAAGCCCCACGCAGTGGGATTGCTGAGACTAGAAATAGGCCACGCCCCTTTCTCCACCTCTCTGCAAACGCGCCCCTGGCGCGTTGTTAGTTGGGGAATTAATTCCCCTTGAATACTGAGGGTCCCTGGGGCCAACTAGCCCACCAGGTACCTCCAGTAAGCGCCACACAGCTGGATTGCAGAGAGGTGGTCTGAGGCCATGCCCCCTTTTTACACCACTTTGCAAACGCGCCTCTTGGCGCACTGCTGCTCGGGGGATAAAGTCCACTTGTGTCCTGAGGTCCTCAGGACACAAGAGGACCTCATCGCCCCACCAGCAGTGCGCCAAGAGGCGTTTTTGCAGAGTGGTGTAAAAAGGTGGGTGGCCTCGGACCACCTCTTTGCAATGCAGCTCCCTGGCGCATATTGGAGGTACCTGGTGGGCTAGTTGGCCCCCAGGTGGTGGAGGTCCCCGGGGCTTGGGGGTCCGTAACGGACCCCCCAATTTCAATATTTAGTGCCCCGGGGAGGTGGTGGTCCCCAGGGTGTGTGGGGGGGCTCGAGCCCCCCCACCCTAATTATAAGAAAGCCCCGGGGAGGTGGCGGTCACCGGGGCTTGGGGGGCCCATGAGGCCCCCCACCCTAATTATAAAAAAGCCCCAGGGAGGTGGCAGTCCCTGGGGCTGTGGGGGGGCCGCGTGCCCCCCGCACATCATAAATAAAGCCTCGGGGAGCTGGCAGTCCCCGGGGCTGCTGGGGTCCCGCGGGCCCTCGCAACATAATTTAGCATGCCCCCGGGACCTGGCCCACCCGGGGCTTAAATTTCTATTTTTATTTTCTCGCCCGGATTCGGGACCCCAGCGCGAATTCGGCCATTTAAAAAAAAGAAAATGCTTTCTTTGGGCCTGGGGGTCCTTGTAGGACCCCCTGAGCAGGCCTAGGGGGTTAGGGTGTTTCTACCCTGCCCCCTTTTCTTGTTTTTCACCTTTTTTTTTACTCTTTTCTTGTGACTCCGTTACCGAGTCACAAGATGGCTGCCAACACTTCCTGGTTTGGAGTGTTGGCAGCCAATCAGAGTGAAGCTCATGCCCGGGAGGAGTCGCGACTACTCCTCGGTGCTCAGATATCGATATTTTTCTTTTTTTAATTTCTCAGGAACTACTGAACGGATTTACACCATTTAAAAAAAAGGTCGCTTTCTGGACCAAGACCTACCTTTTTGCCAAATTTGGTGTAATTCCGTTCAGCAGTTCGGGCTGTAGCTTTGTCTAAAATTCCTATGGAAATTAACATGGGGAAAACGCGTTTTGGGACCCCCCTTTTTTCTCAACCCCCGCTTGATGAATCACCCCGAAACTTTCAAGACAGGAGCTGACCGGAGCGGGCCATTAGTTTTGAAAATTTCACAAAGATTCGTCAAACGACGCCAAAGTTATTGGCAAAACAAAAAATGCTTTTTGAATAGAAACGAGGTCCTAACTATAACTACCTACTGGCGACCGCCAGTAGGTAATATATATATATATATATCCAATTACCACTCCAACATGCATTCACGCACATATATATATCATGGAACAGTCGCTCAGCAAGCGAGGGTGCACTCGGGGGGTCGTAATCCTCCGTGGGCGCTGCCTGCACCTCGACCAAAGAGTACGACTGACGCGTTTCGGGATTGACCCTTAATCATAGGCAATATACTCAATAATTTACTTTGCTGGAAACATTTTATTTAAAATGGTTGCCCGCCAATGGGCTTCTAAATAGAAAGTCCCGGTGTCAGATGGGACTCGTAGTGCAGCAGCCAGTCTCTTGACCCCAATGGGTTTGGTGTGTGTCCTCACATCAGCCCTGGATGGGCCGCGAGGCGTCGGTGGCGTCCAAAATCCATGGGCGACCTCCCCACATCAGCACGACATCGTTCATCGCGCCCGTGGCCCCCATATTCTCCTGGGGTGGTGCAACCCTCCGCGCCCGAAGCCGGCGCGTAAAACATCATGAAACAGTCGCTCAGCAAGCAAGGGTGCACTCGGGGGGTCGTAATCCTCCGTGGGCGCCGCCTGCACCTCGGCCAAAGAGTACGCCTGACGCGTTTCGGGATTGCCCCATAATCATAGGCAATATACTCAATAATTTACTTAGGTGGAAACACTTTATTTAAAATGGTTGCCCGCCAATGGGCTTCTAAATAGACAGTCGCATGGCAGCAGTTTGTGCGCCAGCGCAGGGGGAAGCACAGAGATGCGACATATTGTTGTAAATATGTTGCATCCCTGTGCTTCGAAACAAACGCAGCGTGGCGCAGCAAAATGACTTGCAGCACCGCGCTGCGTTAGTTTCTTGTAGATCTGCCCCCAAGAACTTATGTACCACGGAGATGCCAATACACATGGCTCGCACTCAAGGATCGTGTTCATCCAATTCAGATGTTTATTGTCAACTGCAATGCGTTTCGACCTCGCGGTCTTTTTCAAAAGCCAAGTTGTATGTGAACACACACCATTCAAGTAGGGTAAAGTGCTAAACATAGAAGACAGACAATTTATCCAGCTAAGGTATGGACAGTGAAGGCAGACTGCGTTCCAAGTAAATTCATGTGCCATCATCTGCACCTTATTTCCAAACCAACACATTAATTTAATCAAATTAAATTAAATTATTTTGTTAAAGCACAATATTATGCACCCATTTTTTTACAAAAAGATCAAATGAAAGAGAATTTTTAATGGTACAATAACAGACAAGTTTGTGCAGATGTACAACTAAATTACTTCATTCATTCACACCTTCCTTTCAATATTACACTCAACTGCAAGATTAGGTCGTATTACATGTTGAATTCTGCACCAGTGTGCAACCATCCTTCTGTTTTGAATACCAAAAGCGACAATTATGTTGAACATATTTTCAGAAATGTTACACATTCAACTTATTGATAATAAATGGAGAGAAAAGTAAAGGGAACAATAATGAATATTTCTGGGCGGAACTCCTATACATATGAATTGCTTCATTCATTTGCTGCTGGCAAGCTTTATGTTCATCTTGCAATATTACAACCCATTGTTTGTCGCGGGCCGCATACTATGGTGAATTCCAAACAAGTGCACACTTAACCCTCTGTTTGCAATACCACCTGCGATAATTAGGAAGCTGCAATTTTTCCTCATTATCCCTCCCAGGATACGAAACGGGTCGCAGCCTACATCATTTCAGACATATCATTGTGCACCAGTGTGCATTGCTTGCAATTTGGTAAAGCATGTGCCAAATGAAACAGTTTGGATTAATACAGTCATGAGACTATGGCAGACCAGCTGTATTCCCCATGTCATCATTTCTTCAATCTAGGAGCTCCAATCCTCAACGTTCTCTTCTACGCCTTCCCATACCCTAGCACAACTAAAATTAAATTAGGGATGTGTGATAAGGGAGTTTAAAATAGACAGGGCCAGGAACTCTGGTGGGAGCCCCCAGTGCAGCTGCAAAAGTGGGACTATTCTGGTCTTGTTCTAGTACATCTATGCTATAGGGCTACCCTCTTGGAATAGTTTTCAAGTTCCTCCAGGAGTCATGCTATTTCTTCCTGTGATGATTTAAACCTGGAGATACTGAGAATTGGCAGTAGGGCCGGACTGGGAACAGCAACCTGCCCTGTCAGATTTCTGCTCGACCGGCCCTGGGGAGGTAAGGGGGGGCTGCTAGTAAGAAGCACTGGTCCCGCTTTTGTTACAGGGTGCCAATATTGCCCCATGCCAGTCAGGCCCTGCTTGTCAGGGGTACATTTCTGACAATTTCAATGTGGGAAACCAACACACATTTGTGCCTCTCCGTGGAATGGACTTTGACAATAAATTTGCCCACATGGATAATGTTATTATAATACATAATTTCAAACTTGACTAGATCCTTTTATAAGTCTAGAGTTACATTTTGAAAATCAAAGACATGAATTTGCGTCTGTGTTACTTAGTTGCATAAATACTTTTGCAACCCAGGAACTTAATGAGTGTTACACATTTGATAGATGTCAGTAAGGTTCATGGTTTTTAATCATTATCATACCTGTTGGTTATCAAAGCATTCCTAAGAGGGATAGAAATACATGTGGTTGCTACTTTGCCACCATAAAGCGAGCTAAGGATTACCTTTAGATTTTTTTCTATCAGGTCCACTTGGCAATGGTGTTATTAAAGTTGAGCTTCTGTGTGGTTCAAAGTCTTAATTCTACTTTCCCCTCAGCCCTATGAGATATATACTTACTCATGTCAGCTCACTTTTTTCTATCTTCCTTCAATGTATTGAGATAAAACTAGCCCATGAAAGCACATATTCCACTGTATATACATCTGGAGTTCACGAGGCCCAGCTCTGTTCAACTGAACAGCAAAGAGGTATGAATAGTATTGCATAGAAAGAGTCATAGCTCACCAAAATGTGGGCAATGTCTAAATATTGCAACATTTATCTAATCTATCTAGCCATATATATGTATATATATATATATTCACTGAAAAAACCATAGGTTTCAGGGACGTTATAGTTAGAAATTAGCATTTAAAAAACCATAGAAATTCACTGAAAAAACCATAGGTTTCAGGGACATTATAGTTAGTTGGACATTTCACTCGTACAAAACCAGAGAAATTCGGCCGTTATAGTTAGTTGAGCTAACTATAACTCGTGCCCCCAAAATGCACTGCTGATGACGTCACATATTACATCATTCATGACATGGTCAGTGACATCATTGATGACATCTCAAATAACATCACTGATGACATCATCCAGTGACTGTGTGTTTCTGTAAAATTTAAATATGTTTTATATATATATATATATATATATATATATATATTCACTGAAAAAACCATAGGTTTCAGGCACGTTATAGTTAGAAATTAGCATTTAAAAAACCTTAGAAATTCACTGAAAAAACCATAGGTTTTAGGGAAAGTTATAGTTAGTTGGACATTGCACTCGTACAAAACCCGTGAAATTCCCCCGTTATAGTTAGTTCAGCTAACTATAACTCGCGCCCCGCAATGCACTGCTGATGACGTCACATATTACATCACTCATGACATGGTCAGTGACATCACTGAAACCTATGGTTTTTTCAGTGAATTTCTAAGGTTTTTAAATGCTAATTTCTAACTATAACGTGCCTGAAACCTATGGTTTTTTCAGTGAATTTCAAAGGTTTTTTAAATGCTAATTTCTAACTATAACGTGCCTGAAACCTATGGTTTTTTCAGTGAATTTCAAAGGTTTTTCAAATGCTAGTTTGTAACTATGCCTACAGAAGTAGGACATGTGAAGAAAGAAGAAAAAACGCACAGAAAGAAGCAAAAGAAATGTAGAAAGAAACAAAAGTCCACAAAGACGAAGAAAAATGCAGGAAGAAGCAAGACATGTGCAGAAAGAACCAACAGAGGAGCAGAAAGAGGCATTGTTGCAAAATCGTCCTGTGCCCACACCTTTTCCAGATGGGTACTGTGGTGGTAACTGACTCTGACTAACCAGGCCTAGAGCCAGTGCTACGGTAAAAGACACCTAGAATACAGTTAAAACACCTACATACACTAGGGAACAGTATGCGTTGGGGTACCCTTGGGATTAGCATGACCTCCTCTGTAACTCCCTAGTACATAATAGGGCAGGGGGATTAAAACTACCTCTTAAAATGCGCCATGGGGCGCGTTTGCACACTGGTGTAGGGAGGGGGGTCCTGAGGTTCCATGTGTGCAAACACGCCCTGTGGCCGTTTTAAGTTGGGGGATAAAGTCCCCTTGAATCCTAAGGGTCCCTGGGGTCCAACTAGCCCACCAGGTACCTCCAGTAAGCGCCACAGAGTTGCGTTGCAGAGAGGTGTAAAAAGGGGCATTTCCTGGACCACCTCTCTGCAACGCAGCGCAGTGGAGCTTACTGGAAGCACCTGGTGGGCTAGTTGGCCCCCAGGGGCCCTCATGATTGAAGGGGAATTAATTCCCCAACTTAAAACGCGCCACAGGGCGTGTTTGCACATGTCACCTCAGGCCCCGTCCCCTCCCTTCACCACTGTGTAAACACGACCTGTGGCCGTTTTAAGTTGGGAAATTAAGTCCCCTTGAATCCTGAGGGTCCCTGGGGTCCAACTAGCCCACTAAGTACCTCCAGTAAGCGCCACAGAGCTGCGTTGCACAGAGGTGTAAAAAGGGGCGTGGCCTGGACCACCTCTCTGCATCGCAGTCCTGTGGCGCTTCCTGGAGGTACCTAGTGGCCTAGTTGGCCCCCAGGGGCCCTCAGGATTAAAGGGGACTTATTTCCCCAACTTAAAATGCGCCACAGGGCGTGTTTGCACACATGTCACCTCAGGCCCTGCCCCCTCCCTTTCACCACTGTGCAAAGGCACCCCGTGGCACGTTTTAAGTTGGGGGATTAAGTCCCCTTGAATCCTGAAAGTCCCTGGGTCCAACTAGCCCACCATGTACCTCCAGTAAGCACCCCAGAGCTGCGTTGCAGAGAGGTGGTCTGAGGCCATGCCCCATTTTACACCTCTCTGCAATGCAACTCTGTGGCACTTACTGGACATACCTGATGGGGTAGTTGGCCCCCAGGGACCCTCAGGATTCAAGGGGACTTAATTCCCCAACTTAAAACGCGCCACAGGGCGCGTTTCCACACTTGTGACATCAGGCCACGCCCCCTCCCTGCACCACTGTGCAAACGCACCCCCTGGTGCGTTGTAAATTGGGGGTTTAAGTCCCCTTGAGTCCTGCGGGTCCCCGGGGGCCAACTAGCCCACCACTTACCTCCAGTAAGCGCCACAGAGCTGAGTTGCAGAGTGGTGTAAAAAGGGGCATGGCCTGGGCCACCTCTCTGCAACGCAGCGCAGTGGCGCTTACTGGAGGTAAGTGGTGGGCTAGTTGGCCCCCAGGGACCCTCCGGATTGAAGAGGAATTAATTCCCCAACTTAAAACGCGCCACAGGGTGTGTTTGCACACATGTCACCTCAGGTCCCGCCCCCTCCCTTCACCACTGTGCAAACGCACCCCGTGGCGTGTTTTGAGTTGGGGGATAAAGTCCCCTTGAATCCTGAGAGTCCCTGGAGTCCAACTAGCCCACGAGGTACCTCCAGTAAGTGCCACAGAGCTGCGTTGCAGAAAGGTGTAAAAAGGGGCGTGGCCTCTGAACACCTCTCTGCAACGCAGCTCCCTGGCGCATACTGGAGGTACCTGGTGGGCTAGTTGGCCCCCAGGGACCCTCAGTATTCAAGGGCAATTAGTTCCCCAACTTACAACTCGCCAGGGGGTGGACACTGCAGGAGCCGGCCCTGGGGGGTGGCGGTCCCCAGGGCCATCACTGGCTCCAGGAGGGGGGCCGCGCCGCCCCCCTCCCAACATTAGCAAAGCCCCGGGGGGTGGTGGTCCCCAGGGCTCGGGGGTCCATAACGGACCCCCAAATTTGCATTCTTAGTGCCCCGGGCAGGTGGCGGTCCCCGGGGCATGTGGGGGGGCTCTAGCCCCCCCACACAGGTAATTTATTTTTTAAAAAACAAGCCCCGGGGGGTGGCGGTCCCCGGGGCTGTGGGGGGGCCGTGAGCCCCCCGCAAATATGTAAATAAAGCCCCGGGGGTTGGTGGTCCCCGGGGCTGCGGGGGGGGCTGTGTGCCCCCCGCAAATATTTATAGAAAGGCCCGGGGTGGCGGTCCCCGGGGCTGCGGGGGTCCCCCTGGGCCCCCACAAATACATTTTACAAATGCACCCGGGACTTGGCCCACCCGGGGGCTAATTAATAAAGAAGCGCGGGAGCCCGCGCTTCGTTCTTTTTATTTTCTTTTCCGGATCCGCGGATCCTCCGCGCATCCCGCGATTTAAAAAAAAAAAATGCTTTTTTGGGCCATGGGGGTCCTTGTGGGACCCCCTAAGCAGGCCTAGGGGGTCAGGGTGTTTCTACCCTGCCCCCTTTTCTTGTTTTTCGCGTTTTTTTTCCTGTTTTCTTGTGCCTCGGTTCTACCGAGGCACAAGATGGCTGCCAACACTTCCTGGTTTGGAGTGTTGACAGCCAATTAGCATGAAGCTCGTGGTCGGGAGGGTCCGCGGATCCTCCGTGCCTCTAAATATCGAAACTTTTCTTTTGGATTTTCTCAGCAACTACTGAACGGATTTAGACCATTTTTAAAAAGGGTGCTTTCTGATCCAAGCACTACCTTTTTGCCAAATGTGGTGTAATTCCGTTCTGCAGTTTTGGCTGTAGCCTTGCATAAAATTTCCTATGGGAAATTGATTTTTTGACTCTTATTTTTTGAATTTCTCCGCAACTACTGAACGGATTTACACCATTTAAAAAAAGGGCGCTTTCTGAACCAAGCACTACCTTTTTGCCAAATTTGGTGTAATTCCGTTCAGCAGTTCGGGCTGTAGACGTGTCTAAAGTTTCCTATGGGAATTAACATGGAGAAAACATGTTTTTAGGACCCCCTATTTTCTCGGCCCCCGCTTGATGAATCACCCCGAAACTTTCAAGATAGGAGCGGACCGAAGCGGGCCATAAGTTTTGAAAATTTCGCGAAGATTCGTCAACCGGCGCCAAAGTTATTGGGAAAAGAATGTTACAAATTTCCTATGGATAATAGGTCCTAACTATAACTATCTACTGGCTACCGCCAGTAGATAATATATATATACCAAGGCGTATTGAAGAATGAGTGGGTGTAGAAGTGTCTGAATGCATGATTTAGTAGGTGCGTGACTGACTGTATAAGTGAGTGATTAAACGTGTCTTACTGAATGCATGGGTTAGTGACTAAACTGTGTAAATGTCTGTATCAGTCTGTCAGTTGGTGTGTAAGCGGCTGCATGGGTTGGTGAGTAGCTACATGAGTGTCTATATGGGTTATTGATTGGTTGTCTGAGTATCTGTATGGGTGCCTGAGTGTCTGTGTGGGTGGGTGGGGGGTGTGTGACTCTGTGCATAGATGTGTGAGTGGGTGATTCACTGGGTGTATGGGTTCAAGATTGCATCTGTGAAGGGCTGTATGGGTGGGTGAGTGTGTGTATGGGTATGTTGGTGAGTGAATGGATGTCTCAGTGGTACATTTGTGAGTAACTACAAATGTGAAAGGCAGTAAATGTGAGTGTTGGAGTATATAAATGACTTTATGTGAGAGTGAGTGATTGTGAGAGTGGCTGTATGGATGAGTGTGTGCTTGTATCAGTGATTGTATAAGAGAGTAAGTATGTGTTAGTATCTGAATGAATAAGTGAGGTGGTGTGTGTATAACTGTATAGGTGAGTAAATGGGAGTGTGATTCATTCTTTGCATGACTGACTAGGTGTGTGAGTAACTCTATGGATGAGTGGCGGTGTGTGAGTGTCTGTATAGGTGTATGATTGCAAATGATAGTGCTGTATTGATGAGTGACTGCATGTATGAGTGACTGTATGGATGAATGAGTGGATGTGTGTACACCTAGGAATCAGTATGTGGGTATGTAGTAACTGGTATAAGCATGTCTATGGTCTCAAAAATGGTAGTCTGTATTTTAGAGTGGGTGTATCAAAGGTTATATTAGGTTGTGAGGAGGTGCATCAGATTATCACGTGGATGATGTCATCAGTGATGTCATCAGTGATGTCATTTGAGATGTCATCAGTGATGTCACTGACCATGTCATGAATGATGTAATATGTGACATCATCAGCAGTGCATTGCGGGGGCGCGAGTTATAGTTAGCTCAACTAACTATAACGGCTGAATTTCTCTGGTTTTGTACGAGTGAAATGTCCAACTAACTATAACGTCCCTGAAACCTATGGTTTTTTCAGTGAATTTCTATGGTTTTTTAAATGCTAATTTCTAACTATAACGTCCCTGAAACCTATGGTTTTTTCAGTGAATTTCAAAGGTTTTTAAAAGATAATTTCTAACTATAACATCCCTGAAACCTATGTTTTTTTCAGTGAATTTCAAAGGTTTTTTAAATGATAATTTCTAACTATAACGTCCCTGAAACCTATGGTTTTTTTCAGTGAATTTCTAAGGTTTTTTAAATGCTAATTTCTAACTATGCCTACAGAGGTAGGACATGTGAAGAAAGAGGAAGAAAGGCGCAGAAAGAAGCAAGAGAAATGCAGAAAGAGGCAACTGAAGTCCAGAAAGACGAAGAAAAGTGTAGAAAGAAGTAAGAGATATGTAGAAAGAACCAACAGAGGTGCAGAAAGAGGCCTTGTTTCAAAGTCATCCTGTGCCCCCAACTTCTTACTGACTGGTACTGGTGGTAACTGACTCTGACTAACCAGGCCCGGAGCCAGTGCTATGCTGAAAGACACTTAGAATACAGTGAAAACACCTATATACACTAGGGTACACTATGGGTTGGGGTATCCCTGTGATTGGCATGACCTCCCCTGTAAGGCCCTAGTACATAATAGGGCAGAGGGATTAAAACTACCTCTAACTCAGAGGTGCAGAAAGAGGCAAGAGAGGTGCATAAACAGAAAGGAAATGTGCAGAAACAGGGAACAGGGGTGCAGAAAGGGGCAAGTTAGGAGCAGAAAGAAGTAAGAGCAGTGCAGAAAGAACCAACAGAGGTGCAAAAAGAGGCAAGAGGTGTGCAGAAAGAAGGAAGAGAAGTGCAGAAAGAAGCAACAGAGGTGCTGAAAGAGGCACGGAGGGTGCAGAAAGAGGCAAGAGAAGTTCAGAAAGAACCAATAGAAGTGCAGAAAGAAGCAACAGAGGTGCAAAAGGAGGCACAAGGGGTGCAGAAAGAAGGAAGAGAAGTGCAGAAAGAAGCAACAGGGTGCTGAAAGAGGCATGAAGGGTGCAGAAAGAGGCAAGAGAAGTGCAGAAAGAAGCAACAGAGGTACAGAAAGAGGCAAGAGTGGTGCAGAAAGAGGGAAGAGAGGTGTAGAAAGAGGCAAGAGAGTTGGACAAATAGGGAAGAGGGGTGCCGAAAGAGGCAAGAGAGGTGCAGAAAGAAGCAAGTGAAGTGCAGAAAGAGGCAACAGAGGTGCAGAAAGACGCAAGAGAGGTGCAGAAACAAGCAAGAGAAGTACAGAAAGAGGCAAGAGAAGTGCAGAAAGAAGCAACAGAGGTATAGAAAGAGGCAAGAGTCATGCAGAAAGAGGGAAGAGAGGTGTAGAAAGAGGCAAGAGAGTTGCACAAATAGGGAAGAGGGGTGCAGAAAGAGGCAGGAGGGGTGCAGAAAGAATTAACAGATGTGCAGAAAGAGGCAAGAGAGGTGCAGAAAGAAGCAAGTAAAGTGCACAAAGAGGCAAGAGAGGTGCGGAAAGACACAAGAGAGGTGCAGAAACAAGCAAGAGAAGTGCAGAAAGAGGCAAGAGAATTGATGAAAGAAGCAACAGAGGTTTAGAAAGAAGCAAGAGAAGTGCAGAAAGTGGCTAGTGAGGTGTAGAAAGAAGCAAGAGCAGTGCAGAAAGAATCAACAGAGGTGCTGAAAGAGGCAACAGAGGTGCAGAAGGAGGCACGAGGGGTGCAGAAAGAAGGAAGAGGAGTGCAGAAAGAAGCAACAGAGGTGCTGAAAGAGGTACAAAGGGTGCAGAAAGAGGCAAGAGAAGTGCAGAAAGAACCAAGAGAAGTGCAGAAAGAAGCAACAGAGGTGCAAAAGGAGGCACGAGGGGTGCAGAAAGAAGGAAGAGAAGTGCACAAAAGAAGCAAAAGAGGTGCTGAAAGAGTCACGAAGGGTGCAGAAAGAGGCAAGACAAGTGCAGAAAGAAGCAGCAGAGGCTTAGAAAGAAGCAAGAGAAGTGCTGAAAGAGGCAAGTGAGGTGCAGAAAGAAGCAAGAGCAGTGCAGAAAGAACCAACAGAGGTGCAAAAAGAGGCAAGAGGGGTGCATAAAAAGGTAGGAGGGGTGCACAAAGAGGCAAGAGAGGTACAGAAAGAGGCAGGAGGGGTGCAGAAAGAAGGAAGAGAACTGCAGAAAAAAGTAACAGAGGTGCAGAAAGAGGCAAAAAGGGTGCAGAAAGACGTAAGAGGGATACAGAAAAAGGCAAGAGAGGTGCAGAAAGAAGGAAGAAGGGTGCAGAAAGAGGCAAGAGGGGTACAGAAAGAAGCAAATGAGGTGCAGAAAGAGGCAACAGACATGCAGAAAGAGGGAAGAGAGGTGCAGAAAGTAGAAGAGATTTACAGAGAGGCAAGATAAGTGCAGAAAAAGAAAGAAATATGCAGAAAGAAGCAGCAGAAATGCAAAAAGAGGCAAGAGAGGCGCAGAAGGAAGCAACAGTGGCTTGCACACCATTAGTACCTATTTAACACCCACATTTAGCAGTAAGTAACAGGTGACCATTCTAGGTTTGCAAAGGGCCTTCCACCACGCTGTAACACTTGTCGCTGCATTTTTGGAAACGTTTGAGCCGTTTGAGCTAGAAACAAGGCTTTTTTTGTTCAAATCTGCAGATTAGGGAGCAGATGATGAATTATGTGGCTAGTGCAGAAAATGTATAATTGTGCGAAAGTCGGTACAGCCAAACAGTCGCATAATTCCAATGCCCCTACTCATACCTCTGACTAGGTCCACAAGTGCTCCTCAGTGATTCCTTCTTTTTTTGTCTCACTGAGTTCATAGTTGAGCTTCTATGGAAACGAGGAAGACTAAACCTGATGTTACCACTGCACAACACAGACTACCATACCACATAATTACTCTCCATAACACATAATCCCACTCTACATAATTCCTATACACTAAATACCACATACTTTCTATCCACATAATTTCACTGCACAACATACCACATAATTCCACTACACACAACGTACATCCACTCCACTCCAAAAAACATTAGTAAAAATCTTTTACATTTACAACGCCAATAGCTCAAACTCTCGCAAATGGGAAACCTATTACATTGCAAACACTTCTTTAGCTAGTAGTCGCGTTTGCAGAGTGGTGGAGAAAGGGTGCTGGGCCTCCAACCAGCGCTTCGGAATTCCTCTGCGTAGGATTTACAGGAGGTACCAGGAGGGCTTCTTGGCCCCCAAAGTCCCTCAGGAGTAAATTGGACTTCATCCCCCATCCCGTAGTCTGCCAGGAGGCGCGTTTGCAGAGTGGTGGAGAAAGGGGGCATGGCCTCCGAAGACGTTTTAGCAATCCCACTGTGTGGGACTTACTGGAGGTAACAAGAGGGGTAGTTGGCCCGCAAGGACATCCTTGGGGCCAACTACCCTCCTATTACCTCCAGTAAGTCCCACACAGCAGAGATTGCTAAATTCTCATAGCAGGCCATGCCCCTTTGCCCACCACTCTGCAAACGTGCTCCTGGCAGCGCTCTTGGATGGGGATTGAAGTCCCCTTCGCTGCTGGAGGTCCTTTAGGGGCCAACTAGCATACCTCTTACCTCCAGTAAGCCCCACACAGTGGGATTGCTGAGAGGTGGACACAGGCCATGCCCCTTTCTCCACCACTCTGCAAACGCGCCCCCTATCGCATTCTAAGTTGGGGGATTAAGGCCCCTTGAATACTGAGGGTCCCAGGGGACAACTAGCCCACCAGGTACCTCCAGTAAGCACCACACAGCTGGATTGCAGAGAGGTGGTCCGAGGCCATGCCCCCTTTTTACACCACTCTGCAAACGCACCTCTTGGCGCACTGCTGCTCGGGGATGAAGTCCACTTGTGTCATGAGGTCCTCAGGACACAAGAGGACCTCATCGCCCCACCAGCAGTGCGCCAAGAGCATGCGTTTGCAGAGTGGTGTAAAGGGCGTGGCCTTGGACCACCTCTCTGCAATCCAGCTGTGTGGCGCTTACTGAAGGCACCTCAGTATTCAAGGGGACTTAATTCCCCAACTAAGAACGCGCCAGAGTCATGCAGGGAGGGGGCAGGGCCTCTGGCGAGTTGCCGGTTACTTTTTTCTTATTTTATGGGAGGGGGGCTGCGTGGCCCCCCTTCCCTGAGCCCCCTTTTGGCCCCGGGGACCTCATCCCCCGGGGCCTGGAGCCTTGTTTTTTTTAAATTAATTTTTGGGGAGGGGGGCCGCGTGGCCCCCTCCAGAGGCCAATTATGGCCCCGGGACCCCATCCCCCGGGGCCTGGCCAGCCTTCTTTTTTTTTTTTTTTTTTTTTGGAGGGTGGCCACTTGGCCCCCCTCCTCAGGCCAATTATGGCCCCGGGGACCCCATCCCCCGGGGCCGGCCTTTCTGTTTAAAAAAAAATTATAATTAAAGGGGAGGGGCCATGTGGCCCCCCTCCCGGGCCACTTCTGGCCCTGAAGACCCCATCCCCCGGGGCCTGGCCTCACCGTTGGGGACCGTGGGGGGAGCCCCAATGCCCCCACGGGCCCGCCGGCTTCCCGCCTCCAGCGGGAGCCGGCATTGCTTTTGCACAAGGGGAGCTGCTGACATGCAGCTCCCCTTGTGAAAAAGCAGTTTTGCTTTGGTTTTTGGAAGCAAGAGCAGGTTTCCTGCTCTCGCTTTCAAAAACCAAAGTAGAGTTTGCTCCCTCCCGGCCATAGCAAACAGCAATGTCCCAGGGGTGGGCACCCCAGGACATTGCAGGAGCCGGCCCTGGGGGTTGGCGGTCCCCAGGGCCATCAAGGGCTGCAGGAGGGAGGCCGCGCGGCCTCCCTCCCAGCATTTGTAAAGCCCCGGGGAGGTGGTGGTCCCCGGGGCAGTGTGGGGGGGCTCGAGCCCCCCACACTTTAATTTTGAATGTAGCCCCGGGGAGGTGGCGGTCCCCGGGGCTGTGGGGGCCACATAGCCCCCTCACATTTAAATCAGGTAGCCCCGGGGAGGTGGTGGTCCCTGGGGCTTGGGGGGGGCCCATGAGGCCCCCCAAATAATTAAATGCCCCGGGGAGGTGGCAGTCCCCGGGGCTTGGGGGGGCGTGAGGCCCCCCACCGAATTTTAACAAAGCCCCAGGGAGGTGGCAGTCCCTGGGGCTTGGAGGGGCCCACGAGGCCCCCCTTTATTTAATTAAAGCCCCAGGGAGGATGCGGTCCCCGGGGCTGTGGGGGGCGCGTGCCCCCGTGCATAAATTACGAAGCACCGGGGAGGTGGCGGTCCCCGAGGCTGTGATGGCCCCCACACCTTAATTTAGAATTGCCCCCGGGATCTGCCCCACCCTGGGGCGTTTTAACAAACGAAGCGCGGGAGTCCGCGGTTCGTTTTTTAAAAATAATTTCGTCCGGATTCGCACACCCAGTACGAATTCGGCTGAAATTATTTTAAAAAAATGCTTTTTTTGGGCCTGGGGGTCCCCCCTGAGCAGGACTAGGGGGTCAGGGTGTTTCTACTCTGCCCCTTTTTCTTGTTTTTTAATGTTTTTTCACCCTTTTTCTTGTGACTCGGTTACCGAGTTACAAGATGGCTGCCAACACATTCTGGTTTAGAATGTTGGCAGCCAATCAGAGTGAAGCTCGTGCCTGGGAGGGTTCGCAAACCCTCCTCGGTGCTCAGATATATACATTTTTTATTTCTTGAATTTCTCAGGAACTACTGAACGGATTTACACCATTTAAAAAAAAAGTGCTTTCTGAACCAAGAGCTACCCTTTTGCCAAATTTGGTGTAATTCCGTTCAGCAGTTCGGGCTGTAGCCGTGTCTGAAGTTTCCTATGGAAATTAACATGGGGAAAACGCATTTTGGGACCCCCCTTTTTTCTCGGCCCCTGCTTCACAAATCACTCTGAAACTTTAAAGACAGGAGCTGACCGGAGCGTCCCACTAGTTTTGAAAATTTCGCGAAGATTCGTCAAACGGCGCTAAAGATATTGGCAGATCAAAACACTATTTTTCTATGGATAATAGGTCCTAACTATAACTACCTACTGGCAACCAGTAGGTAGTATATATATATATATATATATATATATATATATATATATATATATATATATATATATATATATTATCTACTGGCGGTCGCCAGTAGATAGTTATAGTTACAACCTATTATCCATAGGAAATCCGTGACATTCTATTTGAAATAACTCTCTTGCCGGTTGACGTATCTTCGCGAAATTTTCAAACTTTGTGGCCCGCTCCGGTCCGCTCCTACCCTGAAAGTCTCGGGGATTCGTCAGCGGGGGCCGAGAAAAAGGGGGTCCCAAAACGCGTTTTCCCCATGCACTTTTCCATAGGAAACTTTAGACACGGCTACAGCCCGAACTGCTGAACGGAATTACACCAAATTTGGCAAAGAGGTAGTTCTTGGTTCAGAAAGAACCCTTTTGTTAAATGGTGTAAATCCGTTCAGTAGTTGCTGAGAAAATGAAAAGTAAAAAGTTAGTGATATCTATGGCCGAGTATGGTCCGCGTACCCTCAGCGCACCCTGCGCGCACCGTCCCGATCACGAGCTGCATGTTAATTGGCTGTCAGCTGGCTGTCAACATTCCGATTCAGGAAATGTTGGCAGCCATTTTATCCCTCGGTAGAACCGAGGGACAGAAACAAGTGCGCAAAGCGCACAAAGGGAGCAGGGTAGAAACACCCTGACCCCTAGGTTTGCTCAGGGGTCCCACAAGGACCCCCTGGGCAAAAATTAAAAATTTTTTTTAAATCGGCAGGATGCGCTCAAATCGGCAAATCCTGCCAAAAAAAAATCGAAGCGCGGTCTCCAGCGCTCGATGTTAATTGGCCCCGGGTGGCCCAAGTCCCGGGGGCATGGTGGGGGGATAATTTAATGTGTGGGGGGCCTCAAAGGGCCCCTAAGCCCCGGGGACCGCCACCCCCGGGGCTTTTTTGAAAAATGGTGCGGGAGGGCTCTGAGCCCTCCCGCAGCCCCGGGACCACCACCTCCCGGGGCTTTTTTAAATTAAAAATAAAACCAGTGTGGGGGGCTCCAGCCCCCACACGCCCGGGGACCGCCACCTCCCGGGGCACTAAACATTTTAATATGGGGGTCCGTTACGGACCCCAGAGCCCGGGGACCACCACCTCCCTGGGGCTGTGTACTGAATGGGAGGGGGCCGTGCGGCCCCCTCCTGGAGCCCTTGATGGCCCTGGGGACCACCACCCCCAGGGCCGGCTCCTGCAGTGTCCCGGGGTGCCTACCCCCGGGACACTGTAGTTTGCTATGGCAGGACGGGAGCCTCGCGGCTCCCGTCCTGCCATAGCAAGCTGCTTTGGATATTGGAAGAGAGCAGGGAAACCTGCTCTCTCTTCCAATATCCAAAGCGATTGCTTTCCACATGGGGAGCAGCATGTCAGCTGCTCCCCATGTGGAACAGCAATGCCGGCTCCCAAGGGATGTGGGGAGCCGGCGGGACTGTGGGGGATTGGGGACCCCCACAGTCCCCAACGGAGAGGGCCAGCCCGGGGGATGGGGTCCCCGGGGCAAGTAGTGGCTCGGGAGGGGGGCCACGCGGCCCCCTCTCCAAAAAAAGAAAAAAAAATGGAAAAAAAAAATGGAAAGGCCGGCCCCGGGGGATGGGGTCCCCGGGGCCTTAAAATGGCCAGAGGAGGGGGCCACGCTGCCCCCTCAAAATAATAAATATAGAGGCCATGCCCCGGGGATGGGGTCCCCGGGGCCTTAAAATGGCCAGAGGAGGGGGGCCACGCTGCCCCCTCAAAATAATAAATATAGAGGCCATGCCCCGGGGGATGGGGTCCCGGGGCCAATACAGGCCCAGGGAAGGGGGCCACGCGGCCCCCTTCCCGTTTTTTTTTTTTGTAATTTAAAAGGGGTAAGGCCCTGGGGGATGGGGTCCCCAGGGCCCAAAAGAAAAAAAGGAAGGGGGCCACACAGCCCCCCTTCAGGGGACAAAAAAACAAAACAAAAAAACGATCGGGCCCTCAGGCCCCGCCCCTTCCTTCACCACTCTGCAAACGCGCCCCCTGGAGCGTTTGCAGAGGGAACAAATTCCCCTTGAATACTGGGGGTCCCTGGGGCCAACTAGCCCACCAGGAACCTCCAGTATGCGCCAGGGGCTGCCTTGCAGAGACGTGTAGAGAGGCCACACCCCTTTTACACCTCTCTGCAACGCAGCTCTGTGGCGCTTTTTGGAGGTATATGGTGGGCTAGTTGGACTCCGGGGACCCTCAGGATTCAAGGGGACTTAATCCCCCAACTTAAAACGCGCCACGGGGCGCGTTTGCACAGTGGTGAAGGGAGGGGCGGGGCTTCAGGTGACATGTGTGCAAACAGGCCCCGTGGCGCGTTTTAAGATGGGAATTAAATCCCCTTCAATCCTGAGGGTCCTGGGGCCAACTAGCCCAACAGGTACATCCAGAAAGCGCCACAGAGCTGCATTGCAGAGAGGTGTAAAAGGGGTGTGGCCTCTCTACACGTCTCTGCAACGCAGCCCCTGGCGCATATTGGAGGTTCCTGGTGGGCTAGTTGGCCCCTAGGGACCCTCAGGATTCAAGGGGACTTAATCCCCAACTTAAAACGCGCCACGGGGCGCGTTTGCACAGATGTCACCTCAGGCCCCGCCCCTCCCTTCACCATTGTGCAAATATTCCTCTAAAATCAGCCGAAATACGAATTCCGATTTACTCACCTGTTATAAGGAGAGACCTCAGTGCTGTATCTTTCAGCCCAGTACTGGTCCTGAAAAGTAATTTTAACCGTACTTACCAGTAACTTGAATTTCCTTCCATAGGCTAACATTGACTGGTTTCAATTGGAAATTCTTCTAAGTGTGGAGTTTTGGAACTTTAAAATATTCCTGTAAAATCAGCCGAAATACGAATTCCGATTTACTCACCTGTTATCAGGAGAGACCTCAGTGATGCATCTTTCAGCCCAGTACTGGTCCTGAAAAGTAATTTTAACCGTACTTACCGGTAACTTGAATTTCCTTCATAGGCTAACATTGACTGGTTTCACTTGGAAATTCTTCTAAGTGTGGAGTTTTGGAACTTTAAAATATTCCTCTAAAATCAGCCGAAATACGAATTCCGATTTACTCACCTGTTATCAGGAGAGACCTCAGTGCTGCATCTTTCAGCCCAGTACTGATCCTGAAAAGTAATTTTAACCGTACTTACCGGTAACTTGAATTTCCTTCATAGGCTAACATTGACTGGTTTCACTTGGAAATTCTTCTAAGTGTGGAGTTTTGGAACTTTATAATATTCCTCTAAAATCAACCAAAGTACGAATTCCAATTTACTCACCTGTTATCAGGAGAGAACCCAGTGCTGCATCTTTTAGCCCAGCACTGACCCTGAAAAGTAATTTTAACCGTACTTACCAGTAACTTATATTTTCTTCCATAGGAATCCTTTGTCTGGTTTTCAGCAGAAAAGTTTCAAAGTGTCGATTTTCACAAACTACAAATATTCCTTAAAAATCGCCTGTATGACTTAAACGCATTCTTTCAACTGTTTACAGGAGATGCACCAGTGGTGGATCCAGGATCCAACACTGAGTAACAAAAAGTAACGATAACAGTTTTTACCTCCTAAGTGAATTTCCTTCCATAGGATAACATTGGTCATTCTATGAGAAAAAGTTTCTAAGTGTCAACTTTTAAAATACAATAATATTCCTTAAAAATCACGACTGTAACCAAAACGCTTTTACTCAACTGTTTACAGGAGATGTCCCAGGACTGAATCTAGGATCCAGTCCTGTGGTTAGAAAAGTAATCCATAAAGTAACTAATTGCATTTAACTAGAAATTCACATTGAGCTGAATGTTGCATTGTGTTTGAAAATGTGTTGCCCATTGCAACAACTGTAACTACTGTACTTAAAAGTCTATTGCCTATGTGCAAAGTATTTAAACTAAAGTAATTCATTCTGAGAAAGTATTTTTTGTAATGTATAATATAATTACAATGTAATTTAAAAAATAAAATATGTAAAAAAAATGTTTTCTAAAAAATTTCGAAATCAGTATGAAATTTTTTTATATAACTATTAATACATTTAAAAATTGTCATTTACAAAACCTTTGAAATTCACTGAAAAAACCGTAGGTTTCAGACATGTTATAGTTACAAATTAGCATTTAAAAAACCTTTGAAATTCACTGAAAAAACCATAGGTTTTAGGGACGTTATAGTTACAAATTAGCATTTAAAAAACCTTTGAAATTCACTGAAAAAACCATAGGTTTTAGGGACAGTTATAGTTAGTTGGACATTGCACTCGTACAAAACCCGTGAAATTCCCCCGTTATAGTTAGTTCAGCTAACTATAACTCGCGCCCGCAATGCACTGCTGATGACGTCACATATTACATCACTCATGACATGGTCAGTGACATCACTGATGACATCACTGATGACATCTCAAATGACATCACTGATGACATCATCCACGTGATAATCTGATGCAGCTCTTCACACCCTAATATAACCTTTGATACACCCAATCTAAATTACGACTGCCATTCGCAAAACCATAGACACTCCAACACCAATAACTACATACCCACTCACTGATTCTTAGGTCTACACACACACATCCACTCACTCACCCGTACAGTCACTCATACTTATGGTCACTCAATACAGGACTATCATATGCACTCTTACTCCTATATAGACACTCAAACACCGCCACTCATCCATAGAGGTACTCACACACCTAGTCAGTCATGCAAATAATTAAACACACTGCCATTTACTCACCTATACAGTTATACACACACCAGCTCACTTAATCATACAAATACTAGCACATTGTTACGCTCTTATACAATCACTGATACAAGCACACACTCATCCATACAGCCACTATCACAATCACTCACTCTCGCTTATAGCTATTTATATACTCCAACACACATATATACTGCCTTTCACATATGTAGTTACTCACACATGTACCACTGGGACATACATTCACTCACTAACACACTCTTACACACACTTACCCACCCATACAGTCTATCACAGATGCACTCTTGAAACCATCCACCCAGTGAATCACCCACTCACACATCTATGCACAGTCGCACACACCCCATCCACACAAACACTCAGGCACCCATACAGATACTCAGACAACAAATCAATAACTCTTATAGACACTCATGTAGCTATTCACAAACCCATGCAGCCACTTACACAGCAACAGACAGATACAGACATTCACCCAGTTTAGTCACTAACCCATGCATTCAGTAAGATACGTTTAATCACTCACTTATAGAATTAGTCACGCACCTACTAAATCATCCATACAGACACTTATACACCCACTCATTCTTCAATACGCCTTTCCCTATATATATAAAAAATATTTAAACTTTACAGAAACACACAGTCACTGGATGATGTCATCAGTGATGTCATTTGAGATGTCATCAGTGATGTCATCAGTGATGTCACTGACCATGTCATGAGTGATGTAATATGTGACGTCATCAGCAGTGCATTGCGGGGCGCGAGTTATAGTTAGCTGAACTAACTATAACGGGGAATTTTACGGGTTTTGTACGAGTGCAATGTCCAACTAACTATAACTGTCCCTAAAACCTATGGTTTTTTCAGTGAATATATATATATATATATACCAGGAAACTACTATAACCAGAATGCCTGTTTGAATGACGCCCATATGGGCGGGACTTATATTTGAATAAATCAGTTGTTCCGAACTTACCTGCTTCTTTCGTCATTAATGCCAGTGAACAAGAGCACTTCTATTGCTCGAAACGCGTATGGCTTGCTTGAAAGGCTGGAGGCATGCTGATACCTTGCTACCTGTGGCGTCCTGAGCGGTAACCCCTACGTGTGTGGCGACTCCTCATGGGCAACCTTGGTGATGGATTTAATGCGGCCAATCCGGTCGCGGAGTTGCCCCGCCGCTTTATGAGCGGATCCTGAGTGTTCGCTAGCATGGACACTCGCTGGAACGGAGGGGGCCTGAGCCACAGGCATATATTGGGAAGTGGTCAGCGGTGCTACTACAGACCTTTCGCCCAACCGGGATTTACAGTTTATTTTTGATGAATGCAGCAGTGCACTTGCTTTAGGGAACTGCAAAGTCTTCAGGTATACCAGGAAACTACTATAACCAGAATGCCTGTTTGAATGACGCCCATATGGGCGGGACTTATATTTGAATAAATCAGTTGTTCCGAACTTACCTGCTTCTTTCATCATTAATACCAGTGAACAAGAGCACTTCTATTGCTCGAAACGCGTATGGCTTGCTTGAAAGGCTGGAGGCATGCTGATACCTTGCTACCTGTGGCGTCCTGCGCGGTAACCCCTACGTGTGTGGCGACTCCTCATGGGCAACCTTGGTGATGGATTTAATGAGGCCAGTCCGGTCGCGGAGTTGCCCCGCCGCTTTATGAGCGGATCCTGAGTGTTCGCTAGCATGGACACTCGCTGGAACGGAGGGGGCCTGAGCCACAGGCATATATTGGGAAGTGGTCAGCGGTGCTACTACAGACCTTTCGCCCAACCGGGATTTACAGTTTATTTTTGATGAATGCAGCAGTGCACTTGCTTTAAGGAACTGCAAAGTCTTCAGGCATACCAGGAAACTACTATAACCAGAATGTCTGTTTGAATGACGCCCATATGGGCGGGACTTACATTTGAATAAATCAGTTGTTCCGAACTTACCTGCTTCTTTTGTCATTAATGCCAGTGAACAAGAGCACTTCTATTGCTCGAAACGCGAATGGCTTGCTTGAAAGGCTGGAGGCATGCTGATACCTTGCTACCTGTGGCGTCCTGAGCGGTAACCCCTACGTGTGTGGCGACTCCTCATGGGCAACCTTGGTGATGGATTTAATGTGGCCAGTCCGGTCGCGGAGTTGCCCCGCCGCTTTATGAGCGGATCCTGAGTGTTCGCTAGCATGAACACTCGCTGGAACGGAGGGGGCCTGAGCCACAGGCATATATTGGGAAGTGGTCAGCGGTGCTACTACAGACCTTTCGCCCAACCGGGATTTCCAGTTTATTTTTGATGAATGCAGCAGTGCACTTGCTTTATGGAACTGCAAAGTCTTCAGGCATACCAGGAAACTACTATAACCAGAATGCCTGTTTGAATGACGCCCATATGGGCGGGACTTATATTTGAATAAATCAGTTGTTCCGAACTTACCTGCTTCTTTCGTCATTAATGCCAGTGAACAAGAGCACTTCTATTGCTCGAAACGCGTATGGCTTGCTTGAAAGGCTGGAGGCATGCTGATACCTTGCTACCTGTGGCGTCCTGAGCGGTAACCCCTACGTGTGTGGCGACTCCTCATGGGCAACCTTGGTGATGGATTTAATGTGGCCAGTCCGGTCGCGGAGTTGCCCCAGCGCTTTATGAGCGGATCCTGAGTGTTCGCTAGCATGGACACTCACTGGAATGGAGGCGGCCTGAGCCACAGGCATATATTGGGAAGTGGTCAGCGGTGCTACTACAGACCGTTCGCCCAACCGGGATTTACAGTTTATTTTTGATGAATGCAGCAGTGCACTTGCTTTAAGGAACTGGAAAGTCTTCAGGCATACCAGGAAACTACTATAACCAGAATGCCTGTTTGAATGACGCCCATATGGGCGGGACTTATATTTGAATAAATCAGTTGTTCCGAACTTACCTGCTTCTTTCATCATTAATACCAGTGAACAAGAGCACTTCTATTGCTCGAAACGCGTATGGCTTGCTTGAAAGGCTGGAGGCATGCTGATACCTTGCTACCTGTGGCGTCCTGCGCGGTAACCCCTACGTGTGTGGCGACTCCTCATGGGCAACCTTGGTGATGGATTTAATGCGGCCAGTCCGGTCGCGGAGTTGCCCCGCCGCTTTATGAGCAGATCCTGAGTGTTCGCTAGCATGGACACTCGCTGGAACGGGAGGGGCCTGAGCCACAGGCATATATTGGGAAGTGGTCAGCGGTGCTACTACAGACCTTTCGCCCAACCGGGATTTACAGTTTATTTTTGATGAATGCAGCAGTGCACTTGCTTTAAGGAGCTGCAAAGTCTTCAGGCATACCAGGAAACTACTATAACCAGAATGTCTGTTTGAATGACGCCCATATGGGCGGGACTTATATTTGAATAAATCAGTTGTTCCGAACTTACCTGCTTCTTTTGTCATTAATGCCAGTGAACAAGAGCACTTCTATTGCTCGAAACGCGTATGGCTTGCTTGAAAGGCTGGAGGCATGCTGATACCTTGCTACCTGTGGCGTCCTGAGCGGTAACCCCTACGTGTGTGGCGACTCCTCATGGGCAACCTTGGTGATGGATTTAATGCGGCCAGTCCGGTCGCGGAGTTGCCCCGCCGCTTTATGAGCGGATCCTGAGTGTTCGCTAGCATGGACACTCGCTGGAACGGAGGGGGCCTGAGCCACAGACATATATTGGGAAGTGGTCAGCGGTGCTACTACAGACCTTTCGCCCAACCGGGATTTACAGTTTATTTTTGATGAATGCAGCAGTGCACTTGCTTTATGGAACTGCAAAGTCTTCAGGCATACCAGGAAACTACTATAACCAGAATGCCTGTTTGAATGACGCCCATATGGGCGGGACTTATATTTGAATAAATCAGTTGTTCCGAACTTACCTGCTTCTTTCGTCATTAATGCCAGTGAACAAGAGCACTTCTATTGCTCGAAACGCGTATGGCTTGCTTGAAAGGCTGGAGGCATGCTGATACCTTGCTACCTGTGGCGTCCTGAGCGGTAACCCCTACGTGTGTGGCGACTCCTCATGGGCAACCTTGGTGATGGATTTAATGCGGCCAGTCCGGTCGCGGAGTTGCTCCAGCGCTTTATGAGCGGATCCTGAGTGTTCGCTAGCATGGACACTCACTGGAACGGAGGGGGCCTGAGCCACAGGCATATATTGGGAAGTGGTCAGCGGTGCTACTACAGACCGTTCGCCCGACCGGGATTTACAGTTTATTTTTGATGAATGCAGCAGTGCACTTGCTTTAAGGAACTGCAAAGTCTTCAGGCATACCAGGAAACTACTATAACCAGAATGCCTGTTTGAATGACGCCCATATGGGCGGGACTTATATTTGAATAAATCAGTTGTTCCGAACTTACCTGCTTCTTTCGTCATTAATGCCAGTGAACAAGAGCACTTCTATTGCTCGAAACGCGTATGGCTTGCTTTAAAGGCTGGAGGCATGCTGATACCTTGCTACCTGTGGCGTCCTGAGCGGTAACCCCTACGTGTGTGGCGACTCCTCATGGGCAACCTTGGTGATGGATTTAATGCGGCCAATCCGGTCGCGGAGTTGCCCCGCCGCTTTATGAGCAGATCCTGAGTGTTCGCTAGCATGGACACTCGCTGGAACGGAGGGGGCCTGAGCAACAGGCATATATTGGGAAGTGGTCAGCGGTGCTACTACAGACCTTTCGCCCAACCGGGATTTACAGTTTATTTTTGATGGATGCAGCAGTGCACTTGCTTTAGGGAACTGCAAAGTCTTCAGGCATACCAGGAAACTACTATAACCAGAATGCCTGTTTGAATGACGCCCATATGGGCGGGACTTATATTTGAATAAATCAGTTGTTCGAACTTACCTGCTTCTTTCGTCATTAATGCCAGTGAACAAGAGCACTTCTATTACTCGAAACGCGTATGGCTTGCTTGAAAGGCTGGAGGCATGCTGATACCTTGCTACCTGTGGCGTCCTGAGCGGTAACCCCTACCTGTGTGGTGACTCCTCATGGGCAACCTTGGTGATGGATTTAATGCGGCCAGTCCGGTCGCGGAGTTGCCCCGCCGCTTTATGAGTGGATCCTGAGTGTTCGCTAGCATGGACATTCGCTGGAACGGAGGGGGCCTGAGCCACAGGCATATATTGGGAAGTGGTCAGCGGTGCTACTACAGACCTTTCGCCCAACCGGGATTTACAGTTTATTTTTGATGAATGCAGCAGTGCACTTGCTTTAAGGAACTGCAAAGTCTTCAGGCATACCAGGAAACTACTATATCCAGAATGCCTGTTTGAATGACGCCCATATGGGCGAGACTTATATTTGAATAAATCAGTTGTTCCGAACTCACCTGCTTCTTTCGTCATTAATGCCAGTGAACAAGAGCACTTCTATTGCTCGAAACGCGTATGGCTTGCTTGAAAGGCTGGAGGCATGGTGATACCTTGCTACCTGTGGCGTCCTGAGCGGTAACCCCTACGTGTGTGGCGACTCCTCATGGGCAACCTCGGTGATGGATATTTTTACTGCACCCATTTGCACTTTGTCAGATTTCTCCAGCACTCACTATGGGTTTTATAAGTCGACAAGAGCAGCTTACCTGTTTGGCCAAGATGGAGCCTTCTGGGTACTGTAGTTGGTGGAGGGGACTACAGTGACGCGCTCAGGACTAATCGACTCAGCTGGACTCCCGCCAATCGGGAGCAAGATGGGACACTTGAAAAGTGGTTGGTGCACTACACTGATTTGCAATGGCATATGAATAAGGCACTACGCCGAAACGCGTCATGCCGACCCTGTAACATTAAAACGAATCTTCCTGACTTCCCCGCTGTGTCCCTCCGGTTCCTTCTTTGAAGAAATCTTTGTGAGCATATTTTGCGTGCTAAGCCCCTGGTGTGCTTTGGGGGACCCGTCTAGCAAGTGGCTGGTGCATCAAGGGCAAGAGGTTTCCTCACTTTTGTTTTTCCAAGGGATTGGATTTGCGCCAGCTCACCGCATCCAAGAACAGCAAGGTACCACTGTGCATTACAGTCCGTGATTAGACGGATAGACCTGGATCATGTACTGGAGTCTCCGGTACGGCAGAACTTGGAACCATGCGGCTTAGGCGTTTGGGGACTAAGGAGAAGAGTTTTTTGCGGCAGGGACATCAGGACATTTTTACTGCACCCATTTGCACTTTGTCAGATTTCTCCAGCACTCACTATGGGTTTTATAAGTCGACAAGAGCAGCTTACCTGTTTGGCCAAGATGGAGCCTTCTGGGTACTGTAGTTGGTGGAGGGGACTACAGTGACGCGCTCAGGACTAATCGACTCAGCTGGACTCCCGCCAATCGGGAGCAAGATGGGACACTTGAAAAGTGGTTGGTGCACTACACTGATTTGCAATGGCATATGAATAAGGCACTACGCCGAAACGCGTCATGCCGACCCTGTAACATTAAAACGAATCTTCCTGACTTCCCCGCTGTGTCCCTCCGGTTGCTTCTTTGAAGAAATCTTCGTGAGCATATATATATATATATATATATATATATATATATATATATATATATATATGTATATATATATATTATCTACTGGCGGTCGCCAGTAGATAGTTATAGTTAGGACCTATTATCCATAGGAAATCCGCGACATTCTATTTGAAATAACGTTGGCGCCGGTTGACGAATCTTCGCGAAAGTTTCCAACTTGTTGGGGCGCTCCGCTCCGCTCCTACCCTGAAAGTCTCGGGTTGATTCGTCAAGCGGGGGCCGAGAAAAAAGGGGGTCCCAAAACACGTTTTCCCCATTCATTTTTCCATAGGAACCTTTAGTCGCAGCTACAGCCCGAACTGCTGAACGGAATTACACCAAATTTGGCAAAGAGGTAGCCCTTGGTTCAGACTGTTGCCTTTTGCTTAAATGGTGTAAATCCGTTCTGTAGTTCCTGAGAAAATCAAAAGTAAAGTTACATATATATCTATGGCCGAGTAGGGTCCGCGTACCCTCAGCGCACCCTGTCCCGATCACGAGCTGCATGCTAATTGGCTGTCAGCTGGCTGTCAACACTCCAAACCAGGAAGTGTTGGCAGCCATTTTGTCCCTCGGTAGAACCGAGGCACAAAAACAAGTGTGCAGAACGCACAAAGGGGGCAGGGTAGAAACACCCTGACCCCCTAGGCCTGCTCAGGGGGTCCCACAAGGACCCCCTGGGCAGAAAAAAGCATTTTTTTTTTTTAAAAATCGGCGGGATGCGCTCAGGGTGCGCGGATCCCGCCGAGAAAAAAAAAAGAAACAAGTGCGCAAAACGCAAAAGGGGGCAGGGTAGAAACACCCTGACCCCCTAGGTCTGCTCAGGGGGTCTCACAAGGACCCCCTGGGCAGAAAAAAGCATTTTTTTAAAAATAAAATCGGCGGGATGCGCTTAGGGTGCGCGAATCCTGCCGAAAAATAAAAACTCGAGCGCGGTCTCCCGCGTTTCGATGTTAATTTGCCCCGGGTGGGCCAAGTCCCGGGGGCATGGTTGGGGGTTTAAATTTAATGTGGGGGCCTCTAAGGCCCCAAGCCCGAGGACCACCACCCCCGGGGCTTTGAAAAATAATGGTGCGGGAGGGCTCTTGGCCCTCCCGCAGCCCTGAGGACCGCCACCCCCGGGGCTTCTTTTTTAAAAATGTTTTTGACCTGTGTGGGGGCTCCAGCCCCCACACGCCCGGGACCGCCACCTCCCGGGGCACTAAAGATTTGAATATGGGGGTCCGTTACGGACCCAAAGCCCGGGGACCACCACCTCCCCGGGGCTGTTAAATGGTTGGGAGGGGCCGTGCGGCCCCCTCCTGGAGCCCTTGATGGCCCTGGGGACCGCCACCCCCAGGGCCGGCTCCTGCAGTGTCCCGGGGTGCCTACCCCGGGACACTGTAGTTTGCATTTTGAAGAGAGAGCAGGAAACCTGCTCTCTCTTTCAAAATGCAAACTAATTGCTTTCCACATGGGGAGCAGCATGTTAGCTGCTCCCCATGTGGAAAAGCAATGCCGGCTCGCGCAGGAGGCGGGGAGCCGGCTGGGACTGTGGGGGATTGGGGACCCCACCAGTCCCCAACCAGAGGCCAGGCCCCGGGGGATGGGGTCCCCGGGGCCATAAGTGGCCAGGGAGGGGGCCACGCAGCCCCCTCCCCAAATTAAAAAAATTAAAAAAATAAAAAAAAGGGCAAGGCCGGCCCCGGGGATGGGGTCCCCGGGGCCTTAAATGGCCTGAGGAGGGGGCCCCGCAGCCCCCTCCAAATTTAAAAAAACAAATCGAGGGCATGCCCCGGGGATGGGGTCCCCGGGGCCAATACAGGCCCAGGGAAGGGGGGCCACACGGCCCCCTTCCCGTTTTTTTATTTTTATTTAAAAAAATAAATAAAATGCTCAGGCCCCGGGGGATGGGGTCCCCGGGGCCAAAAGTGGCCAAGAGAAGGGGGGCCACGCAGCCCCCCTCCCATCAAATTTTTTTTTTTTTTAAACGACCGGCATCGTGCCGGAGGCCCGCCCCCTCCCAGCAGTACTCTGCAAACGCGCCCCCTGGCGCGTTTTAAGAAGGGAAGTAATTCCCCTTGAATACTGGGGGTCCCTGGGGACCAACTAGCCCACCAGGAACCTCCAGTATGCGCCAGGGGGCTGCGTTGCAGAGAGGTATACAGAGGCCACACCCCTTTTTACACCTCTCTGCAACGCAGCTCTGTGGCGCTTTTTAGAAGTACATGGTGGGCTAGTTGGACTCCAGGGACCCTCAGCATTCAAGGGGACTTAATCCCCCAACTTAAAACGCGCCACGGGGCGCGTTTGCACAGTGGTGAAGGGAGGGGGCGGGGCTTCAGGTGACATGTGTGCAAACAGGCCCCGTGGCGCGTTTTAAGATGGGGAATTAAATCCCCTTCAATCCTGAGAGTCCCTGGGGGCCAACTAGCCCAACAGGTACGTCCAGAAAGCGCCACAGAGCTGAATTGCAGAGAGGTGCAAAAAGGGGCGTGGCCTCTTAACACCTCTCTGCAACGCAGCTCCCTGGCGCATACTGGAGGTACAGGTTGGGCTAGTTGGACCCCAGGGATCCTCATGATTCAAGGGGACTTAATCCCCCAACTTAAAACACGCCACGGGGCGCGTTTGCACAGATGTCACCTCAGGCCCCGCCCCTCCCTTCACCATTGTACAAATATTCCTCTAAAATCAGCCGAACTACGAATTCCTATTTACTCACCTGTTATCAGGAGAGACCTCAGTGCTGCATCTTTCAGCCCAGTACTGATCCTGAAAAGTAATTTTAACCGTACTTACCAGTAACTTGAATTTCCTTCCATAGGATATCATTGCCTGCTTTTTGATGAAAAAGTTTCGAAGTGTCGATTTTTAAACATACCAATATTCCTCTAAAATCAGCCAAACTACGAATTCCGATTTACTCACCTTTTATCAGGAGAGACCTCAGTGCTGCATCTTTCAGCCCAGTACTGATCCTGAAAAGTAATTTTAACCGTACTTACCAGTAACTTGAATTTCCTTCCATAGGATATCATTGACTGGTTTCACTTGGAAATTCTTCTAAGTGTGGAGTTTTGGAACTTTATAATATTCCTCTAAAATCTGCCGAACTACGAATTCCGATTTACTCACCTGTTATCAGGAGAGACCTCAGTGCTGCATCTTTCAGCCCAGTACTGATCCTCAAAAGTAATTTTAACCGTACTGACCAGTAACTTGAATTTCCTTCCATAGGATATCATTGCCTGCTTTTTGCTGAAAAAGTTTCTAAGTGTTGATTTTTGAAACATACAAATATTCCTCTAAAATCAGCCGAAATACGAATTCCGATTTACTCACCTGTTATCAGGAGAGACCTCAGTGCTGTATCTTTCAGCCCAGTACTGGTCCTGAAAAGTAATTTTAACCGTACTTACCAGTAACTTGAATTTCCTTCCATAGGCTAACATTGACTGGTTTCACTTGGAAATTCTTCTAAGTGTGGAGTTTTGGAACTTTAAAATATTCCTCTAAAATCAGCCGAAATACGAATTCCGATTTACTAACCTGTTATCAGGAGAGACCTCAGTGCTGCATCTTTTAGCCCAGCACTGACCCTGAAAAGTAATTTTAACCGTACTTACCAGTAACTTATATTTTCTTCCATAGGAATCCATTGTCTGGTTTTCAGCAGAAAAGTTTCAAAGTGTCGATTTTCACAAACTACAAATATTCCTTAAAAATCGCCTGTATGACTTAAACGCATTCTTTCAACTGTTTACAGGAGATGCACCAGTGCTGGATCCAGGATCCAACACTGAGTAAGAAAAAGTAACGATAACAGTTTTTACCTGCTAAGTGAATTTCCTTCCATAGGATAACATTGGTGATTCTATGAGAAAAAGTTTCAAAGTGTCAACTTTTAAAATACAATAATATTCCTTAAAAATCACGACTGTAACCAAAACGCTTTTACTCAACTGTTTACAGGAGATGTACCAGGACTGAATCTAGGATCCAGTCCTGTGGTTAGAAAAGTAATCCATAAAGTAACTAATTGCATTTAACTAGAAATTCACATTGAGCTGAATGTTGCATTGTGTTTGAAAATGTGTTGCCCATTGCAACAACTGTAACTACTGTACTTAAAAGTCTATTGCCTATGTGCAAAGTATTTAAACTAAAGTAATTCATTCTGAGAAAGTATTTTTTGTAATGTAATGTATAATGTAATTACAATGTAATTTAAAAAATAAAATATGTAAAAAACAAATGTTTCTAAAAATGTAGTAAATCAGTATGAAAAAAATTAATATAACAATTAATACATTTAAAAATTGTCATTTACAAAACCTTTGAAATTCACTGAAAAAACCGTAGGTTTCAGACATGTTATAGTTAGGAATTAGCATTTAAAAAACCTTTGAAATTCACTGAAAAAACCATAGGTTTCAGATATGTTATAGTTAGAAATTAGCATTTAAAAAACCTTTGAAATTCACTGAAAAAACCATAGGTTTTAGGGACAGTTATAGTTAGTTGGACATTGCACTCGTACAAAACCCGTGAAATTCCCCGTTATAGTTAGTTCAGCTAACTATAACTCGCGCCCGCAATGCACTGCTGATGACGTCACATATTACATCACTCATGACATGGTCAGTGACATCACTGATGACATCACTGATGACATCTCAAATGACATCACTGATGACATCATCCATGTGATAATTTCATGCATCTTCTCACACCCTAATATAACTTTTGATACACCCACTCTAAATTACAGACTGCCATTCTCAAAACCATAGACACTCCAATACCAATAACTACATACCAACTCACTGATTCTTAGGTCTACACACACATCCACTCACTCACCCGTACAGTCACTCATACTTACAGTCACTCAGTACAGGACTATCATATGCACTCATACACCTATATAAACACTGACACACCGCCACTCATCCATAGAGGTACTCACACACCTAGTCAGTCATGCAAAAAATTAATCACACACCCATTTACTCACCTATAGAGTTATACACACACCAGCTCAGTAACTCATACAAATACTAGCACATTCTTACGCTCTTATACAATAACTGATACAAGCACACACGCATCCATACAGCCACTCTCACAATCACACACTCTCACGTATAGCCTTTTAAATACTCTAACACACATATATACTTCCTTTTACATATGTAGTTACTCGCACATGTACCACTGAGATATACATTCACTCACTAACACACCCATACACACACTCACCCACCCAAGCAGTCCATCACAGACGCACTCTTCAAATCATGCACCCAGTGAATCACCCACTCACACATCTATGTACAGAGTCGCACACACCCCACCCACACAAACACTCAGGCACCCATACAGATACTCAGACAACCAATCAATAACTCATATAGACACTCATGTAGCTATTCACAAACCCATGCAGCCACTTACACAGCAACAGACAGATGGATACAGACATTCACCCAGTTTAGTCACTAACCCATGCATTCAGTAACATACGTTTAATCACTCACTTATACAGTTAGTCACGCACCTACTAAATCATCCATTCAGACACTTATACACCCACTCACTCTTCAATACGCCTTTCCCTATATATATTAAACATATTTAAACTTTACAGAAACACACAGTCACTGGATGATGTCATCAGTGATGTCATCAGTGATGTCATTTGAGATGTCATCAGTGATGTCATCAGTGATGTCACTGACCATGTCATGAGTGATGTAATATGTGACGTCATCAGCAGTGCATTGCGGGGGCGCGAGTTATAGTTAGCTGAACTAACTATAACGGGGGAATTTCATGGGTTTTGTACGAGTGCAATGTCCAACTAACTATAACTGTCCCTAAAACCTATGGTTTTTTCAGTGAATATATATATATATAAAATTCACTGTTAAAACCAAAGGTTACAGGAAGCCTCTGTGCCAACTACCCCTCCTGTTACCTTCAGTAAGTCCCACATTGCGGGATTACTGAGAGGTCTTCGTGACCCGACCCCCTTTTTCCACAACTCTGCAAACACACCTCCTGGGGCACTACTAGTTCGGGAATAAAGTCCTCTTGGATGCTGAGGGACCTTGGGGGGTCAAGAAGTCTTCCTGGTATCTCCTGTAAGTCCTACACAGCGGGATTCCTGAGATCTTGTTGGAGGCCCGCCCAATTTCTTCACCACTCGGCCAGCGTGATTACTACTTAGAAAACCATAGAAATTCACTGAAAAAACCAAAGGTTTAAGGGAGGTTATAGTTAGGAATTAGCACTTAAAAAACCTTAGAAATTCACGAAAAAAGCAAAAGGTTACAGGAACGTCATAGTTAGGAAATATAATTTAAAATTCGCTGAAAAAACCAAAGGTAACAGGGACGTTATAGTTAGGCTCAAGTTTCACTTGTACAAAACCAGTGGAAATCAGCAGTTATAGTTAGCTGAGCTAAGCTGAGTGTAAATCCGTTCAGTAGTTACAGAGAAATTCAAGAAATAAAAAATGTATATATCTGAGCACCGAGGAGGAGTCGCAACTCCTCCCGAGCACGAGCTTCATTCTAATTGGCTGCCAACACTCCAAACCAGGAAGTGTTGGCAGCCATCTTGTGACTCGGTAACCGAGTCCCAAGAAAACAGAAAAAAGATGATGAAAAACAAGAAAAGGGGGCAGGATAGAAACACCCTGGCCCCCTAGTCCTGCTCAGGGGGTCCCACAAGGACCCCCCAGGCCCAAAAAAAGCATTTTTTAAAAATAATTTAGGCCGAATTCGCACTGGGTGCGCGAATCCAAATGAAATTATAAAAAAAAACAAAGCGCGGTCTCCTGCGCTTCGTTTGTTAAAAAGCCCCCAGGTGGGCCAGGTCCCGGGGGCAATACTAAATTATGGTATGGGGGCCTCCACAGCCCTGGGGACCACCACCTCCCCGGGGCTTTATAAATTATGCGTGGGGGCACGCGGCCCCCCCGCAGCCCCGGGGACCACCACCTCCCTGGGCATAATTAAAATAAGGGTGGGGGGCCTCACGGGCCCCCCCAAGCCCCGGGGACCACCACCTCCCCGGGGCTTTGAAAATAATTAGTGTGGGGGGGCTTGAGCCCCCCCACACTACCCCGGGGACCACCACCTCCCCGGGGCACTAATTATTCAAATGCAGAGGACCTCAGGACACAAGTGGACTTCATGCCCCGAGCAGCAGTGCACCAGGCGGCTCATTTGTAGAGTGGTTTAAAAAGGGGGCGTGGCCTCAGACCACTCTCAGCAATCCAGCTGTGTGGGGCTTACTAGAGGTACCTGGTGGGCTAGTTGGCCCCCTGGGACCCTCAGGAGGCAAGGGGACTTAATTCCACAACTTAGAATGCGCCAGGGGGCGCGTTTGCAGAGTGGTGGAGAAAGGGGGCGTGGCCTGTATCCACCTCTCAGCAATCCCACATGTGGGGCTTACTGGAGGTAAGAGGTAGGCTGGTTGGCCCAAAAGGACCCGCAGCAGCGAAGGTGACTTCAATGCCCATCCAAGAGCGTGCCAGGGAGCGCATTTGCAGAGTGGTGGGCAAAGGGGCCGTGGCCTGCTATGAGAACTTAGCAATCCTGCTGTGTGGGACTTACTGGAGGTAATAGGAGGGATAGTTGGCCCCCAAGGATGTCCTTGGGGGCCAACTACCCCTCTTGTTACTTCCTGAAAGTCCCACACAGTGGGATTGCTAAGACTTCTTCGGAGGCCACGCCCCCCTTTCTCCACCACTCTGCAAACGCGCCTCCTGGCACACTACAGGTTGAAGGATGAAGTCCACTTTACTCCTGAGGGACTTTGGGGGCCAAGAAGCCTATGCAGCAGAATTCCTGAGCGCTGGTCAGAGGCTCAGCCTCCTTTCTCCACCACTCTGCAAACGCGACTACTACGTTAGAGTTATAAATTAGCATTTAAAAAACCTTAGAAATTAATTGAAAAAACCATAGGTTTCAGGGACGTAATAGTTAGTAATTAGCATTTAAAAATCCTTTGAAATTCACTGCAAAAATCATAGGTTTCAGGGACGTTATAGTTAGAAATTAGAATTTAAAAAACCGTAGAAATTCACTGAAAAAACCATAGGTTTCATGGACGTTATAGTTAGAAATTAGCATTTAAAAAACCATAGAAATTCACTGAAAAAAACATGGGTTTCAGGGACGTTATAGTTAGTTGGACATTTCACTCGTACAAAACCAGAGAAATTCGGCCGTTATAGTTAGTTGAGCTAACTATAACTCGCGCCCCTGCAATGCACTGCTGATGACGTCACATATTACATCACTCTTGACATGATCAGTGACATCACTGATGACATCTCAAATGACATCACTGATGACATCACTAATGACATCATCCACATGATAATCTGATGCACGTCCTCACACCCTAATATAACCTTTGATACACACACTCTAGAATACAGACTACCATTTACGAAACCATAGACACACCAATACCAGTTACTACATACCCACTCACTGATTCCTAGGTCTACACACACATCCACTCATTCACCCATACCGTCACTCATACATGCAGTCACTTATCAATACAGCACTATCATTTGCACTCATACACCTATACAGACACTCACACATCACCACTCATCCCTAGAGTTACTCACACACCTAGTCAATCATGCAAAGATTCATTCACACTCCCATATACAGTTATACATACACCACCTCACTTATTGATACAGATACTAACACATACTTACTCTCTTATACAATCACTGATACAAGCACACACTCATCCACACAGCCACTCTCACAATCACTCACTCTCACATATAGTGATTTATATACTCCAACAGTCACATATACTGCCTTTCACATATGTAGTTAGTCACACATGTACCACTGAGACATCCATTCACTCACCAACACACCGATACACACACTCACCCACCCATACAGCCCTTCACAGATGCACTCTTGAACCCATACACCCAGTGAATTACCCACTCACACATCTATGCACAGAGTCACACACCCCCCACCCACCCACACAGACACTCAGGCACCCATACAGATACTTAGACAACCAATCAGTAACCCATATAGACATTCATGTAGCTAATCACCAACCCATGCAGCCGCTTACACACCAACTGACAGACTGATACAGACATTTACAGTCAGTCAGTCAGAAATACTTTATTCGACAGCCAAGAGTCATAAAAGCATACAATATTATTAAAAGAAAATACACATTCCAGCCAAATACATAGCAATAAAATAGTCCCACATATCAATCACAATATTCATATCTAAAAACATTCATAAAAAAGAGCCGATATCATATAAAGTGCACTGTGCTTAAGCAATAGACCAGATCCTTAATTAAATCAGGAAGGGGAAAACACAATTGAGCCAACAGACAACACAAAATTACTATTACGGGAGTAATCTGTTCCTATGTGTAGTGGCACGATTAAAAAACTTGCGACCCCGAGGCAAACCATGGGTGATGCCAGCATTTGTAAATAGAGCAGAGCTGGTCTCACTTGGACAAACTGACATTCTCTCAGTAGAGGAGGATATGCTGCCTACGCAGGGACTCATAGTAGGTACAGAAAAACATTAGGTGCAAGGTATCCTGTTCCGAGAAGTTATCACAGGGGCAGGGTTTTAACAATTCAGATTTTGAATATCCTCTCGGGAATGCCAGCAGCCAAGGAACCATATTTAAACGAAATCTTGTTAAAACAAAACGATGGTATGGTTTATTAACATAAGATAAATATGGTTGCAGTTGCGGGCCTAGGCTCAGAGTGACATACCTTCTCACCAAGGGCTTGCCTAGCTCAGCCTCCTCCCTAAGGCATTTCCGCCTATCCACAAACTGCCATTTAAAATTTATGATCGCAGTCTTGCCCAAAGGCTTTGGGGTCAGAAACAAATCTGGGCACCCTAGACATTTTGTTTCTTCCTTTATGTATTTAAGCCAAGGGATATGCTGGGCTCTCTCTAACGCCATACAATCCGAGATTATAAGTTGATTTAGATTCGGAGGGGGTTGAGTCCAGATTCTAAGCCATCGTAGCAGGGGGGAAACTGCGATCTGGTCTGCAATATACCCCATCCCCAGTTCTTCAGGCAGGCAGTAAACAGGAGTGGCTACAGGGACCCCAAGGAGTTTGCGCATAAAATTATTCTCTGCCACTTGTATTTCCTTTACATCTTTATAGCCCCAGATATCGCATCCATACATGGCCATAGGAATACATTTTGCAGTATAAACTTTCAAGAGTGCGGGCAGGGGTTTTGACCCTAATCTTTTTGCAAAATCCATAGTGGCCCCCGTTGCTCTTACCAAAATGTTCTTTTTAAGTGTTCGTTGTGCTCCCCATGTACCTTGGTCATCAAAGAGTACCCCTAAGTATGGGAAAGTGGATACTTTGATTAATTCGTCCCCATTACAGTAAAATTTAGCCTTGGCTGCCTTTCGCGGACCAATCATCATTGCATGAGATTTCTTAAAATTCGTTACCAAATCTAGTGAATTCATAAAATCTATAAAACAATTTAAAAGTTGTTGCAGGCCCCTTGCAGTTCTAGACAATAAAACCGCATCATCGGCATACAACAATGCGGGAATCAATTTGGCACCGGCCCTTGGCGTATCCATACAGCATGATGTTAAAATGTCCCCCAGTTTGTTGATATATAGGGTGAATAGCAGGGGGCCAAAATGCACCCCTGCCGGACCCCCTTCCTACTGGCCAAGAATCTGTCAAGCTGCCGTCTTCATTAAACCGTACCGCAGCCGTGGTGTTAGCATGTGCAGTATACAGGAAGGAAATCAATTCAGCCTCTAGCCCTATATCATGAAGGACCAACCACAGCTTAGACCTATTGACAAGGTCAAAAGCTGAGGTTAGATCCATAAAGGCCAGATGCAAGACACCTCCCTTGGCGATGGTATACTTCCCGATCACCAAATGGAGATTCAGGCATTGGTCTATTGTCCCCTTTCCCTGTCTGAATCCATATTGGAGATCGGAAATAACATTAAAATGATCAAGCCAGACTGTAAGGCGATCCAGGACTACCTTGCCCATAATTTTAGACACAGAATCTAAGAGCGAAATTGGCCTATATCAAGCCAGATCATCACGGAGGCCCTTTTTAAAAATGGGGACAATAACTGCCTTTGCCCATGACGGGGGGAAACCATAAGCGCAGGCAGCATTAAAAACATGTGTTAGGATCCTGGCCCAGACTTTGGGGTCTGCCTTATAAAGGTCTGCCGGTATCCCGTCAGGGCCAGGGGCCTTTCCCCCCGATGTCAATAAAATAGCATTATAAACTTCTTCTATATTAAAATGAAGGGGGCACTGTTTGATCCGGGAGCTGCGTATCCCACTGTTTCTGCTAGATTGGAGCTACTATAAATATTGCTAAAATGCTGGACCCACTTCTCTGCCGGTATTATACAATCCTTACTTAGATTTGGCATATCTGAGAAAGAGGACTGTTAACTATGGACCAAAATCGTGAGCTGTCCGACAGGACACTAAGCTGGCCTAGCTCCTCCCAGGCGTGCTCTCTTAGTTGTTTTTCTCTCTGCAAACAGCCAGTTTATACGCCTTCCTGCAGCTCCTGGTTAGTATCGGGTCCCTCGGTTTTTGCTTTACAGCCTTCATTAACTCCTTATGGGCAGCTGAACATGTGTCGTCAAACCACCTTTTTAGTTTTAAGGATTTCACCTTGGTTTTGGTCACTAAGTTTGAAGCTGCCATTTTAACAATAATATCGAAGGCATCTAAAGTAGCTCTATCTTGTAGTGCAGGGTCCATACATACTTTGAGCTCTGGGGCACAAGTAGTATACAAATTCTCCAAAAAACTATCTGGAGTAATCTTTTCCCACCTCAGCCTTCGTGCTTGATCTTTGGTGGTAATGTTTACATTAGTGATATGGGTCGCAGCCCCCTATTATACCAGATGAGAGGAGGAGAACCAATATTAAAGGGTTATGATCACTAAAACAATTACAAATAACATTAAAAGTCTGTACAGCCGAAGTTATTAGAGCAGATAAAAAGATATGGTCAATTATGCTAACACTACCATTACCTACATAAGTGGGGACCAGGGCGGATTTGTCAGATTGTTGTAAGCAGTTCAGGTTAAACACAGAGAGCAGTCCTTCTATAAGCGTTCCTGACAATGTATGCTCAAAATGGTTTGACCCTTGTAAGCCATCTACCTCCTTCAGTATCAAAGAACAATTAAAACAACATTTCCGTGTATTAAAATCCCCCATAATTAGCGTATCATAATACGCTTGGCTGTCTTCTCCATAATTTTTTAGTAATTCTTCCAGGGCCAGGAGATGCTCAGTCTCATGGGTCCTAGAAAAAGAATTATAAAAGTTTACCACTAATAGAGTGGTAAGGTTCTTTCCTGACAGTTCCACTGCTAGCACATAGGATGATGAAGAATCGATCAGTTTAGCCCTATAGCAGAGTTTAAGACTAAACATCAGAGGAGACCTCCCTTGGCTCTACCCATATTAGACGGGATTGCATGTTTGCAAAGAGAGGTAAAGCCATCAAGATAAAAACAATCGTTAGATTCCCAAGTCTCTTGAAGGGCAATTATATGATGCTTAGCAAGGAAATGTACCCACGAAGTATCCCCCCTCTTTGATCTCAGCCCGGCTATATTTCAGGACAATACCTTCATAGAGGCATCGTTAGGGCTACCTGGAATAGTAGTAGAGTTGATAGAATTATCCAGCAAACATTGGGGAGTGGGGGCAACTTGGTTCTATATATGCTACTGGCTGTGAGGTCTTAACCTGTGGCATTCCCACTGCCATTGTCAGTCAATCATTTTCATCAAGTCCTTGCAAATTCGCTAGTGGTAAGAACCGATTTGATGATGATGATGTAGTATTAAAATTGCTTTCTTGAGGGCGTGTGAGTAGCTTAAAAGGCTTCTGCCAGCCAGGCATCTGCCAATCGCTATTTACTGGAGAGTATTTGGGAGGATAGAAAGTTTGTAGTGGAACTATTTTAATTTTAGTTTTAGCGTCATATTTATGTTGGCAATCTAATAGTGCTTTAGCTTGCAGGTGGTACTTAAAATTGACAATTATACAATCCCCCTCCATATTTTTCCTAGTCCCGTGGCCGATCCAACCAACCCGTCTTGCCATGATGATATCTGGAGTAATATTTGAGCTATTTATCACATTATTATTACACCAGTGGATGGTCTTATGTATCAGATCTACTGAGGTTTCCTTTGTACCAGATGAAAGAGGAGGGACCCCCACAAGTACAGCTACTAAAGGCGCTGATTGCGGTGGAAGATCAATTGTACATTTGTTTATCAATGTTACCCTTTTATTATGGGCTAACGTGAGTGTAGATGGGAGATCCTCGTTCACACTTTCCCGGGTTTCCTGACAAACTGCCCGCGGTTCAATACCACCCCCCAATAGCACGCAATCAGTAGTTAGGGAGCTAAGATGAGACACACCCAGGGTGGATCGAGTGCCAGTCACCCTATCTATTTGTATGCTACCGTTCTGGTGTCTACGTTCCGGGCCATTGGCAACTTCAATGACGCCCCTCCTCCCACCGGCTGCAATATCACCCCCTGCAGAGCAGTTATTATGCATAGAGCCAAAGGAATCAAGGGGCATATTATCAAGAACGTCGTTAAAAATTATCGCCGGTTTAGCAGCAGAAAACTGCCGCTAAAGCGGCGATAATGGGCTTGATCATATATCCTTGAGAATTCCAATAGAAGTCCATGTTCTGGTGTGAACATGGGCTTCTATTGGAATTCTCCAGGGCATATTATCAAGCCCATTATCGCCGCTTTAGCGGCAGTTTTCTGCCGCTAAACCGGCGATAATTTTAACGCCGTTCTTGATAATATGCCCCCAAGTTTTAACTTAATGCCTGCTATCTTAGCAATTACAGGTGCTAGTAAGGCTTTAGTCATAGACTCAAGTCTCAGGAAAAGGCTATCCAGCAGCAGATCCGAATTTGGCTTAGCCAAAACCGCTGCCAGTGGTAATGTTGGTTTGGTCCGTGGGGGCTTTCTCAAGGCTTTGCTTCCCGCAGTTCGTTTTCTCTTCGTTGGTGGGCCGTCCGAATCATCACCTACAGTTACAGTGGCCACAGAAGTGCCAATAGATGGGTCCTGACCACCCATTTGGCCTTCCAACAATGTACTCGATGGTGCGGGGGAACCTATTTCTTCTGATAGGACCCTGTTTTCCTCCTGATTCAGACCGCACCCAACGTTGCCCAGTGCAATTTTCTCAGTTTCCAGGGAAAGTCTTTTCTCAGTTAGGGCTATCTCCTTTGTTATGGCATCGGCTGCCCTGGTTAAAAAGGAATCTATCGTCCCAGCTGAGCCTGCAGCAATTGACCCTGAAGCTCCCCCCACAGTCAATTTCCTTTTGCCCATTTCCGCTTGGCCAAGGAGCACTTATAATGATAAAAAACAAAACAAAAAAATAAATAAATAAATAACTTGATGTAGCCCACAGTACCGGTATAAAACCAAGTCCTCCTCGCTCCAAAGTGGGTAACAGCAAGGTGGCAACAGAACGCAAAATAAAATGAAATAATGCGGACAGGTACCTTGTCTTTTTACGGACCTCTACGCCATATCCTAGTGGGACACAGACCAAACCACGAGGATTTAGAGCCCTGGCCCAGCCCAGCCTCTCCCGGCCACGGACGGGCGCAGACGGGCCCGCCCTTGGCCCTTGGCCCGGGCTTTGTCCGCGCGCGTCCCGCGCAGCGGGAGCCGCTTGGTGATTTAATAGCGCCTCCGGGCGCGGAAATCAGCTGGAGCGCCTCAGGGCGCAAAGCAGACTGGGGACTGAAGTCCCTATGGCCCCCGGTGCAAGGTTGCTGAAAGCGGCTTCCCGCGCTGCGGGAGCCGCTTGGTGATTTAATAGCGCCTCCGGGCACGGAAATCAGCTGGAGCGCCTCCTGGCGCGAAGCAGACTGGGGACTGAAGTCCCTATGGCCCCCGGTGCAAGGTTGCTGAAAGCGGCTTTTTACAGTTTACTCACTAACCCATGCATTCAGTAAAACACGTTTAATCACTTACTTATACAGTCAGTCACGCACCTACTAAATCATCTATTCAGACACTCATACACCCACTCATACTTCAATACACCTTGGCATATATATATATAAAACATCCAAACTCTCCGTCACTCCTCGGCATTCACACCATGAACGGAGACGGACCACGATGTTGTGCTGCAAAATTTTATTGCTGTTGCTCGGTCTGACGCGTTTCGGCTCGTAAGAGCCTTGATCACATGACACGGAAGTGAGTAACATTTTCATTTTTAAAGTGACAAGTGCTCGGTGTATGCCATCACGTGTGCAAATCAGCAAAAGACATAGAAAAAATACACAATAATAATAAATATATAAATGTATAAATACATATAGTAGGACATTAGCGATTATAATGATACTATAGTATTAAAATATATCATGGCTAGTGCCTTTGAAATCCATGTTGCGACGCATTTAAAATCGATTCTTTCATCATGATTCTAAGTATATGGACCTGTTGTCCCACTCACTATTGTTTTTGTGCATCATTTCTATCCTTTTCATTCTTATGCTGATCGCTATATGAACGGATGTGCATGGGTTTATTTTAACTATAAAAGGTGTTTTTAAAAAAGTGTAAAAAAGTGTTAAAAAACATTAAAAGACGGTGCTAGTTGTGTGGTGCTGAAAATACTAAAAATGCTGAATGCTGTGCATAAAATACAAATGAATAACATACGCTCAGTCAGTGTGCAATATTTTTAACGTTGACACACCTTGGACTGCTGCCAGAGCAGTAGATACCTAGAATATTCGTATATCTCTGTATAGATGTAAGACGTCTTTAATGTATGTAGCCCATGGTTAAATTTCAAATAATGATTATTCATTACGTCATATCTTATATGGCTATTTCCTGTTATACTATGTAAGGACTACGATGTTATAAATACCGAAATATATACATACTGATGATATGTCTAATACTATCGGTCTATCGTATGTGATTAGAATTAGGGAAGATTGTAGATATTCTTATGTGAGACCATTGTGTTGTTCAATTTATTCACTGCTCTGTGATCTTGATGATACTGCCTGTAGATACACGACCCTGAGTTACTACATGTTGTAATTGTTATAGTAAATGATTCGTGTTTGATTGACAGTACATGAGGTTCATTCCATTTCAATATACATATATGACACGTCACATTTACTGATTTATGAGTACATAATGCATAGATCTTAAAGATAAATTCATTGGCTAAAAAAGTTGGTTTAAAATAGTTGGTTTAAAATTCTGTGGTTAATTGAAATCATCCATAGTTGTAACTGTAACAATATGGTCATACTGAAATCTATCTCCCTTAGTTAATCATAAACAAGTATACAGGTCTTCCGACATATTGAGCCCATTTGGCTGTTTTGTATCCAACTCTATGATGTACCTAGTTTCCAATTTTCTTAAGGTACTTTCTCTATCCCCTCCCCTTCTACTAGGCGGTACCGCGTCAATAACAAAATATTTCAGACCCTTGTTGTTAGATAGGTGACTCTCTCTGAAATGTCGGGCTACCGGGTAGGTACTATCTTGATTGCATATTGCCCTTAAATGTTGCAGCACACGCTTATGAACTTGTAATTTCGTACTTCCAACATATAACAAGTTACAAGGACAGGAAAGGACATATACTGCATGATCAGTTTTGCAGGTTAGAAGTTTTGTTATTTTGTGATCTCTCGAGCTGAAAGGTGTTTGATAAGTGGTTCTATTCTCTCCATGTTGACATGCCTTGCATGTTTTGCATTTGTAGAACCCTTTATGTCTTTGAAGCCAACTTGATCCCTCTATAATCTCTGGGCTTGTTACAACTAACTGATCTTTCATTGAAGGACCCCGGCTGTATGTAAAGGGTACTCTTTGGGGTAGATCTGATCCAATGACAGGGTCACTCAGAACCAATGGCCAATTTCGCTTAATAATGGTTTCTAGTTGTTTGTATTGGTTGCTGTATTGCATAATTAGTCTAAAGTCATTAGTGTTACGCTTATTACTACCATTGTCCATTCCTGTACAGTCTGATGTAATATCTGATCTATCTTGTAAAAGCTCATCTCTAGACCGAGCCATGGACTTGGTAATGGCTGCATCAATGATTTTTCGTGAGTAGCCCCTGTCCAAAAACCTACTTCTGCATTCTGCTTGTGCTGCCAAGAGATCCTCCTTTCTGCTATGTATCCGCCTCATCCGCAGCATCTCGCCATAAGGAATACTGTTGACGAGATGCCGGGGATGGGCGCTACTGGCATGTAGTGTAGAGTTCCCTGAAGTTGGTTTTCTGAACAGTTTTGTCTCAATTTTGTTCTCTGCAATGTACACTTGTGTGTCTAAGAATGTTACTGTGCTATTACTGATGGTAGCTGTGAAATGTAGATTAATCTCATTGTTGTTAATGTCAATCACAAACTGCCTAGCTGACTCATCTGAGCCTTCCCACACCACGAATAAATCATCTATATAGCGTAACCATGCTTTTATGTTGTCTTTGACATAATGTGAGTAGGTGGTATTTAAGACCAGCTCCTCCCACCACCCCATATGCAGACAGGCATAGCTGGGGAGAAGCTGGCCCCCATCGCTACGCCCCTTGTTTGCTGGTACAGTATATTATTAAACATAAACACATTATTGTGTAAGCAGAATAATACCATGTCTAAAAGCATTCTCTTATGTTCACTAGAGTGTTCATAGTCTTTGTTCAAAAAATGTTCCATGGCATTCACCCCATCATCGTGTCTAATGCTCGTATATAACGATGTCACGTCTAATGCCAACATGAGATAATTGCCTTGCCATTCGATTGTTTCTAGTTTTCTCAGAAAATCACTCGTATCTCGTACAAATGATGGCAATGACTTCACGTGGATTTGGAGAAAATGATCTACATACTGTGAGGTATGTTCAAGCAAGCTGTTGCGGGCTGAGATAATTGGTCTGCCCGGAGGCTTGAGTGGATCTTTGTGTGCCTTTGGAATAAAGTACATAGTGGGTATAACAGGATTGTCGTTTTTTAAAAATTTGAATTCCTGTGTTTAACATATTTAAACTTTACAGAAACACACAGCCACTGGATGATGTCATCAGTGATGTCATGAGTGATGTCACTGACCATGTCATGAGTGATGTAATATGTGACGTCATCAGCAGTGCATTTCGGGCGCAAGTTATAGTTAGCTCAACTAACTATAACGGCTGAATTTCTATGGTTTTGTACGAGTGAAATGTCCAACTAACTATAACGTCCCTGTAACATCCCTGTCAGCGGAGGTGATTTATGGCTACCGCATTCCCCCTGCGTGTTTGTGATTGGTGGGCTTTCAGTGCTCCTCCCTTGGTGGAAGTACATTTTCAAATGAACGCTGGGATATGAGGTCTCGTTT